>JAGWCC010000274.1:0-590910 GCA_022651775.1 Drusus annulatus
CGTTATATTTTAAATGTAATTCTTTTGTTTTCTTACTGTTCTCTTATTTTATTCAATATTATGTTTTCCTTTTGCAAATACGAGTATATTAAACTACACACTACGTATTTTTTGTTTGGTTTAATGTTGTACCCTCCTGATTCTTAGGCTAAGGGAAACCGGTCAGTCATAAAAATGAAAATAAAATATGTGGTCTAATACAAAGTTATTATTTAATTTTCAAAAAATATTTTTTTTTTAAATTTATATACATCAATTAGTAAAAGTTGAACTTGACAAACGTACCATAAAATCGACAATTACTTGATCATTTTTGAACCTAACCTAACAACGCTTTTGTTTACATAAAACTAACAATTCGCTTTCGTTTTAGTCAGATTTTTTTTCTTCTCATTGAACAACGAAGAACATGGTGTCTTTTATGGCATATTATTTGATTTTTCAAAACTTTACGTTTTAAATTATATTTATTGTTCGAGTTAAAAATAGTTGAGATGGAATTTAAAAATGTGCAAATTTCATGACGCCATAGCACGTTGTTCAAGAGATTTTTTAGGGTGACGAAAAATAATTTGGTTTAAGGTTTATAGCATATATTTTTCACACATGCAAGTGTTCATAATGTAAAAGTTAATTATTTGTTCTAATAATTTTGAGTAACGAGGCTGCTATATTTAAATACATATTTAATTTTGTTTAGTTATCGGCACTACCATTCCAGAAACCTTATCGTGAGGTTTAATGAATCTTAAAATCATTGCTTTACGTCTGTGCCAAGGAATTGAATAACACAAATATGTGGTATGCAAGTAGTATTTTCGTTGAAAAATAAAATAAATGCTTTCTTGCAAAAACAGTTTAACCTTTATTTTAAACCATTTTTGTTGGCAAACTTACTTAAAATAAAATAAAAACGGTTTTTCTAAAACCATTGCAGAACTCCCTTCTAAGAAGCGAAATTACGTTTCTCCTTTGTGTGTTTGTCAGGTAAAAGGTACGCGAATGAGGTTCTTGGAAACGTATGTTAAAAGCAATTGTTCTTTCACCATACGCATTTAAAGCTACACCCGATTCGCAACCTTTTCATGTCTGACTGTTCTTTTATTGTAATTATGTCGAGAACATGTATATATTTTAGCTGTATATTATTTATAATGGGTACATGTTTTTTTAACAAAACGTTGATATAAGGTTTCCAAACATGATTTGCTTTGTACAAACACACATTTACTAGGTATTTTTTTCAATGGTCGACATTGCTAATGAGTTTGTATACCTAAACAGGCACCATTATGATAATATGATGAAGAACAAAAGTATTTTTAATATTATTTTTCTTTTCACTGATTGAAACGTAATTTTTTCTTTTTTTTTTTTTTAATAATAATTTCTTAAGCTGAGCTTAAATCTTTTTCTTATATGATTAAAGCACTTACATTGAAAACTTTGGCTGGTTCAACTAGAAATTAGATTGCATTAAAACCTAGACTAAAATCTTATAATTTTGTAGACTGGAAGCCCTGCGCAAAAACGACCGTCTATTTACGCATCGCGTTTGAAAATATCCTAAAAATTCTCTCCCTTTTGAAACCAAACAGCAAAACACTGTACGATTTTCGACTCGATTGCGAAAAATACAATTTCGACTGACCTGTTCCTCCGGTATGCCTGGCAAATAATAACTTATATTTATAAATAACATGATAATGTACCATCTATACATTTATATTATTAACGTGAGGACCAAGACCTTCATATTTATTCCTACACCAATACACCAGTGGAATAAAATTCTCATGAATAAGTTGAACAAGCTCGTAAAAATAATATTAAAGTACCATTCTCAATTCATGAGGGCGGTTAATAATGCCGTTGAGTTATCTTAATGGTGCCCAAAGCCATCTCCAAGTGTTTTCACTCATTACAAAGCGTTTAAAAGCTCCATAATATTTATATTACCTTAAATAATCAATTTTTGGTATTAACGGTTGAGTTTTCGCCATCTCAAATGTCAAGAAAATGTCTGGTGTATTTTTTACTGGACAAACCGTTTCCACAAAATATTAACTAGAACCACCCATTATTGGTTTAATTTTACTAATTTTCTACTGTCAACAGTATTATTTAAATTAACAGAAAAGGTAAGCTAACTCATTCCTCTGTAGCATTTTTCACAATGATATTGTCATTTTTTGATTAACGGTAGTTAAATGAGTATTTTTCACAATGATATCGTTTTTTATTGATTAAGGGTAGTTATCAGATAAAAAACCAATAAATATCCAGGTTTTATTTATTATTAAAAAAAATTATATTACGCCTGTATTTGAAACCTAATTTCATTCAATAGTACAATTAATTTACTTTCTAAATTGATCATTATTGGAATATACGAGTATAGACAGGTTTATATACTTGTGTACAAGTTTTTTATATTCATAAAATTACCTTTTTATATTTATTCACCCATAAAAAAGTGACTCTCACTTAGCCATTATGCTTTTTAAAAACTTGAGGATAATGTATCATACATTTTATTGATTCATCGTTATTTTGCGAAATAAATCGCTAATGAATGATTTTAGGTTTCTCCAAGAGAAATTTTCCTTCACGAAATAATAAAGATAAAATAGCTGGTAGGTTAGTTATAACATAATTTGATTGGGTGGATTTTTTCGGACCGATTTAACTTTTTATAACCACTATCATACGATAATCCAAAAAAGTGCCATAACATCTCATTTCACCCTTCATTGTAGTGCATTAACTTAAAAATCGTTATGTAAGTACCATATCACTATTTGCAAATGTTTTTAGTTAGTTTTAACCACGTAAAAATAATCAGTCAGTTACAAATGATTTCATATGAGCTATTTTTACCTACGACTAAATTTTGAAGCTTTCAAAAATTACGTTAAATTGGGTAAACTGCGCTTTTGCAGCCAAAACTTTGTAGTGCGCTCCTTTGCCGTTGGAAGCTACAGGAGTTTGGGGGAATTTATCGGCGGTAAACTAGCGCCACCAAATTGGGTAAATAACTCCTGCCGACGGTGCGCGGCGGCGGGGCTTAAACTTCGGTGACAATTTTTAAGGCCGGTAATGCGGTTACGTCCTAACCGTTCTGAGCACCGTGTTGCCGACACATTGCTATAGTGCCACCGTCGCGCCACGCAAATAAAGTCGAGGAAACTTTCGAACCATCCCGCTGCAATTAATTCGTTGCACAGCTTAATGGGAAGACCAACAATGATACATGCTTGTTCGTTGTTAATAGTAACTAGTTAGGAAAAGAGTTTATAACTCAGCCTTGTGGGCTTTCGTCCTGCTCAATCGCTTGTTTGTGTAATAACACAAGAATTATTTATTGATTTATATGGTTATTTTTTTTCTCTGGTGCTTCCCGTCGAAGGTTGGCTATCACCAGGGTAATATTTACACGGAAAGCAAATGGAACCTGGAATTTTATTTCAAAACATGCGCTTGCACAAGTTACGTGAGTTTTTAAGCCAAGAGTTGCGTTGTCTTTCTCTACTACGTCTTCCCGCAATGTTTCCCTTGCGTATCGTCTATGTCATCTTGAATATTTCATTCCTTGCGGTGTGAATTTTAATTCAGTGGGTATATTTTAAAAAGTATCGCCAGTTTTTTAGGATAAATCCACCAAATGACCATAGTAACAATTTTGAAATTTTCATTTCAAAATCATTAAAAAAATTTTAACCCTGCTTACGATCACATATTAATAAGTACGTATAGTTGTATATTCTTGTATGCATGAGTATAAGGTAAGCGTGTGCATGAATTACTTTAACAAGAATTGTGAAGTTAAGAAACTAGTCAGGTCACAATTTCTTGCTGTAGTGCGGAATTTTACTAACTGAGGGTGAAAATAATCACTTTTTTAATCAGCCATATGTTTTTTGTGAATACCGCACGAGAGTCCTGACTGTCTAGAACCAGTGAAAATAAAGCATTCCCAATCGGGTATGTTGTGAAGCATAAAAAGTGGGAATAGGAAAGAGATGGGGAAGAGGAAGTTTAAAAAACACCTTTTTATTCACTATGTTATAATTATGAATCTTAATCTTATCAGGAATCCATTTTATCACAAATTTTCATATCGTGAATTCTTTTGACTCTCCGACTTGTAAAGATTAACCGAGGAAAGGCTAGTTTCCTTTTTCTTTCGCAGTACTCCTCCATCTAACCTTAATCCGACAGATAGAGTTTTCATCTCTCATCTCTTATGCTTTGACTTTTCATCTTTACCGAGGCGGTGTACTTCCTAGCACATAGACTCGAATTCAGAAGTAGAAAACCTTTTTGAGATTGTTAATTTGAGATATCTCGAGTTTTGGCGTATATATTATTCGTACAAATAAACTGTCTCCCGTATACTGTATTTGCGATTTTTTCTTTGTGAGTAAGAGACATAGTAGTACAATTGCGTTGCGCCGAAAAGTAATCCAAATTCGTACTCAAAGTACAACAATTGAATTGTTAAAAAAATGCAATGTATAATTTAATCTAGCTAGATAAGATTTTTTCCTGTATTCCAGTGTACAGTGCCACGACTGCGAAATTGACCCGTTAATTAAAAATAATTACTTTGTTGTTTAACATTTTTATTGAAAATGAAATAATAACTTTGTTTAAGACAGTGAATATTTTCGTTAAAATCAATCACTTTGTGGCTTGACATATTTAATGATAGTGAAATAATTACTTTGTATAAGACCACATATTTTATTTTAACTTGTATGACCGACCGCTTACGCTTAGCCTAAGCATCATCAGGGTACACAATTAAACTAAATAAAAAATACAAAGTAAGTGGTTATATATACTCGTGCATACAGAAAAAGAACACAATATAAAATAAAATAAGAGAACAGATGAAAAAAAAAAAGAATAACATTTTAATTATAACAGAGAAATATACAGATAATATGAAATAAAAAAGGTAAAACGTCAACTGAGAAGGTGATAAATTTTATGAGCTTACGAGAAATATACCAAATATTGGATATATTTAATTATGTACTCAAAATTATAATATTAAATATATTTTCCATAAACTTTTTCCCTTTCTCAGTTGAAGTTTTTTTTGTTTTAAGTCAGATTTCATTTTATCTGTCTGTTTCTCTCTGCTTCTTTGTTATAATTTAAATTTTATTCTTTTGTTTTGAGCAATGGCGTGTTTCTTACCAGCCATTTGAATTACCATCGCAACTTCACAGGTTTTCGACCGCTGGCCTAAACCGACTAAGGCTTACGGTGTAAGTAAGATACCCATACTGAGTATACTATATGTCATGTGTATCACACGGCATGTGTGTTGGCAGAGACGGTATATGTCTTGGC
Organism: Drusus annulatus; assembly: GCA_022651775.1. Lineage (NCBI taxonomy): Eukaryota > Metazoa > Arthropoda > Insecta > Trichoptera > Limnephilidae > Drusus > Drusus annulatus. The sequence goes on from JAGWCC010000274.1 coordinate 5,365, forward strand.
ATAGACAATACATGTGTTGGTAAGTACGGCCTTTGGGTGTATAGCAGAAAACTACTTTAATCTTCTCGGGTTCGCAGGTCGGTTAGGAGGTGTTTGCTAGATATTCCGATACAGACACTTTCCTAGTGTCTGCAGCTATCCACGTTTCAGAAATTGCGTTACTGCCTTTGCTTTGGCGAATTTAAGATGTTTTTTCACAAAGTTTTTTTGAAATGCTGATTAAAGTTTCCGAAAAACTATAATTTTCTATCATCAAGCTCTTTTTACCACGGTAAACTTTTTGTCTAAAGAAAACATTTCGAGCAATTCTTAGCACTTAAAACTGGTTCTGAAAAATGTCTGATCAAGGGTCGGCACTCAATAATTACGCTAAACGTTATTTTGGAGCATTCTTACACAAGCAATACTACAAATGATTTATTTACATATTTTGAATGGGTAGTTAAAAAAATGACCGAGGTTTTCAGTAAATACACTTTTTTTACTGTAATCCTTTAAATTCTATCAAAATCATACTTAAATATCCGTAAAAGGTGCAGTTTTAAAACCAGCAAAGGCAGTTTTGAACGTTTAACCTGAAATTCTAGTATGCATTTCATAAAGAATTCGAAAGTTTTTTTTTAAGAATTGTATTTACAGGAAACCTAAGCCACTTTATAACTACCCGAATAGAATTAACATACAAATAATTTGTTGTTTTGCTTGTACTAGAAGGCCAAAAAGTGTGTATTTTTGGTTGTTGACTCTTAACCACCCTTACATTAACGTTACAAGAAAATTGTTTGATTTTGTCGACACATAGGGTTTTTATTTAACTATGGAAGTATATCTACAAACCATTATATAAATCTAGTTTTGCTAGCAAGTAGCAAGCTTCGCACAAATTTGTATTAAAAAAATGAACATATGGTGTTGTCTTATTTTTTCAACGGATATATTATTTGTTTTAAAGTACGATAGCTCATGATAGAAGAGATGCTGTGAACTGAAAATAAATTAGTTTACCTAAAATTTAAAGATGAAAAAAGGTGTACAAATTTCATGACGCCAGAGCTGACCGACCGTGAGTTATTAAGAGCTTTGGCACACAGATTATCTGCTTTATGGATAATATTATTTTAAAAAAATGTTAAATTATTATATTTATTTTATAAACTGTACCGAAAACAAAATAATGAAACCGTTAATAACTAGATATTTAACCAACAAAACATTTTTTCTCTATAATTAAAATAATATCGCTCAAATAACTTTAACATTTATGTTTCAATACATTTCCTAAAATATGTTATCAATCCTTATAACAAGCTCAGAGCAATAATATACAGGAAGGATAGCTTTGCGAAACAGTGTAGTAAGGATTGTTGATTCCAAATATTAATTTACTCTATTTTATTTATTTATTTAAATTATTATGTCAATGAATTACTCATTTTTCAATTCAGGTTACTCGTGTTTAATCCCAAATGGAAACAGAAATTATAAGAAAATGTAGTTTTTTTGTCTTTTTCATATCGTAACTAATTAAATGGCCTTAATACTGAAAAATCTCAAAACAATATTCTTATATGAACTTTATAGACGTTTTTATCAATTCTCGCTTATTGACTTTTTTTTCTATTTTCTGTAAACAGATTCCTGAAGATTATTTTACTATCATTTTTATATCAAGCCTTACAAGAATGTCATCTGCCCAAAACCAGTGGAGTTGTGGCATTTCCATTTGGAAAAGATCATTAAAAATGGATTTTAGTATTTTCGGCCTCTCACCAGAGGAATAATGCGACTATCCTTCACTGTGCTTTTATTTTTGGCCACCAAACTGTTCTAAAAATCAATACAAACAGTTTTACAAATGAAAATTTGACAGGTTTATGATGGTGGATGATCGTTAGAGTGGAGACATTTAAAATCCCAAAAATGGGCACACTGTGTTAAATACAAAGAAAGGAAGCTTTTGATATTAATCGTCAGCAACTTTATAAGGCCTTACACACTTAACTTGACGTTCCCCCGTCTACACGTCTCTCAGTATATTTTTCTTTCCTCACGTGCTTACAAAATAAATAAAAGACAAAAAAAAACACATTTTCTTTCCTATTCAATCACAAAAAAATCCAATATGATTAAAAAATCATTTTCCAATTAAATCCAAACTCTGAAAATGAAAATAATTTATTACGCGAAGCAAACTGAACTGTTTGTGTGTTTAATGGTTTCCCAATATGTACATGGGCATGAATCTGCTTAAAGCTTTGGGAGTTTTACCAAACTGAAACCATTAAACAGGTGAGTTTTAATGGGTTTTTGTTCAATCGGCGAAATAACTGAGTTGAAATAAGTTATGATAATGATTACCATTATATTTTTATCTTCAATTTACTTTTTCATTCTCATATTAGATATCTAAGATCAATTGATTATTTTTTAATATACCTGTAACCTTACTTAGAATGATCCAAATTTCATTTTTAAAAGGTTAACATAACCTTTTCAATAATAATTTTTGGATAATTTGAATAGCGTCGTTTTTGTGAAAAAGTAATGTTAACCTTTTAAAAATGAAATTGGATCGTTTTTAGTAAGGTTACAGGTAAATTCAAAGACAATTAGTTGATCTCAGATACGATTATGAGAAAGGAATAGTTAATTGAAGATTGAAAAAATATGGATAATCATACAGCGCTTCACACGGACGCACTGACTGACTTGTTCAAACTCATACCATTTCCTGTTTAAAACCTTTTTTGTTTAATATTCTCATGTCGTGTTGACAAAAGTAAATCCGTAACTAGGATAATAGGATAAAGTAAGAGTATGATCCTTCAACTCTTATGTTGTCTTTTCTATTATAAAACCATATCATTTATAAAACATGTTAACAGCAGTTTTCCGACATAAATTAAGAACCCTTTTTTACACATACCCTCTGGGAAATTCCACATACAGGCTATTTTAAGGTTTAAGCCAGCGGTTCTGTTTTTATTAAAATTACACGAAACGGAAATCTGAGGAAAATGCAAAATCCCTCGCAGATTCACTGGATTACAATATGTCACCCCAAATTTTGACAGTGTCAAATTTTCAACACTTTTGTGAGGCCAAGTTTTAAAGTTCCAGGAGAAATGTCATTTCAGTAACTTTTTTAAACGTCACTTTTTTCACAATTTAAACAGCTCTGATAAATACTGTTCTATATTTTCTTTTCTTGAACTATGAGCTTTTAGTTTTAATCTTTGAGGCAGGAAACTTCGATTTATTACTGTATATTTGAAAAAAATCAATAAGTATACATTGATTCCGTTGGAAGTAAGTAAAAATATTGCCAATATCTAAGAAAAGTGGCATTAATATATAGGTATCTAAGTGAATTTAAAAATTAAATTAAATTTTATTTACTATGTGTCTCCTGAATTTTTTTTCATCATTTAATAATATGCATTAAGTTATTATTAATAACTGCATATAATTTCCTTTATAAGTACGATCATTCAGACCAATGTGAAATTTTCAAAATATTATCAAATTTAAAAACTATATTTTCTAATTCATACAAGCGATTAAATAGGTACCTACCTTTTATAAATCTTACGAAAAAAATTGTAGCATTTAACTGTCAAATCTTTAGTGTTTGATTGCTGTCAGATTTCATTACTAGGAAGGTTTTTCATGTTTCATATTTCTGTAACATTAGGTACTTAAATAACATGGAACACTCAAAAACGTTATTAATTCTAGATTTATCAATACATTTATGACGGGACGTATTAAATGCCAAAACTAATAATGATTTAAATTACTCCAAATTACATTAATTATATCTGTGAATATTTATTATAACGTACTCCTACTAATTTTAAGTAATTTTCGCTCTTCCATTATTTTATTCCATCATCCTTCCAATATATAGGTTTCACATGTTTTACAATACTTAGGTCAATAGAAAATTAATTCAATATATATTTTTTTTTATTAGGGTTGCTAAATACAGAAAGATTTAAATACACATTACTTTTATATTACTTTTACTACTATTGATATAATTAATGAACATTTATGGATCGGTAGGTAGCTGAGTGGACAAACGAGTAGGATGCCCACTCAGGCGTCATGAGTTTAATTCTTTCGCTGGATAAGTCCTTCATCATTGCACAAGAAACATTTTCCGCTTATTATGATAGTAGTTAGAGTTTTTCAAATATTGTTAGGTTATTCGTAAACGGGAAATGCTTGTCTTTCTTTTAAATAAATTAACAACGTTTATTTGATCACTGTTCGTTAGATTCGTGATTAAATAAGCAGGATCCAAGACGTACTAGTAAATCTTTATAAGACTAATTAATAGACCAAAAGTTAATGATATTATTTTCAATAAAATTATTTAAATCAACTAATAATTGTAAATAGTCTAAATGACATTCAATAAATACTAAAATAGTCACTGGATGTAGATATGTAGCAGTTAATACAATATTAGGAATATGTTCCTTTTCACTTATATTTAATTACATTAAATAAAACAATAAACTTTGTAAAACACCACTTTATTTGAATTAACCGCCTAAACGAAGCTTGAGAAAAGTTAAACCTGGTTGGCGGTTAACTCAAATAAAGTGATGTTTTACTAAGTTTATTTTTTTATTTAATATACAATGTCACACCCCCAAGTAAAATATTCAATGTAAGTTAGCATTACAAAATCAAAAGTATGCTTTTCTGACTTATAAGAACGTCGTTCGGCGTTATTCCTTTAAATGAACAGTAATAAAAACAACGATTTCTTAAAATTCATTTGTATTCCTCACGTTGCCTTTAATAATCACCGTGTGATGTCATAATGAGATACGAAGCATTGGCGCCGAGAGCGTCGCTGCCGCCTCCGTAGTTTGGACGCCCGAGATGCGAGACGCGAGACGCGGGACGCGGGATGCGATGACACACGAGCCACTTTTCCGGGCTGACGAGCGACAGATTTGCACACAGAGAATCGAACCGCAACTTGAGCTGAACTAAAAAATTATTACGGCTTAGTGATCTTATTTAAAAAATTATAAATTGATTAAAGTAAAATCAAATATAAGAAGAACGTAGGAATACAGTTGATTTTCTTTTTACTCTGAGAATACGTTACAGAAACCACGAAAACCGTTGATAAGAATACAATTACAAGTACATTGAAAAATAAATTATTGAAAGTTGACTTATAATAAACAAAAAAATTAAAGCTCTACGTTTTTTAATGTTATTGATTATTCAAACAACATTAATTATAAAAAAAACACACTTGAAAAATGCTTCCCTTCTGACAGAGAAAAGGTTTCGAGTTCAAGTTTTGGTCGTTGCGTATTTATTTTTTTTTTAACTTCTGTGTCTTAAAATTCATTATAATTTTAATAACACATTTTTTTTTAAGTTTCATGAGTTTTACATATTCTTGCCAGTGTTCTCCAACGTACGTTTAGTAATAGAAAACAAGTCAAGGCTGTGTTTAAAAAAAAATCGCAAGTTTTATTAATTTTAAAAACGCTCGAAAAAAAGTACAAGGTTTATTGAAAAAAAAATGCATCGCGTTACCAAAAATGACAGCATTACAAACATCGTTTTTTTTTTAATTCTATCACGCAAAATGAACATGATTCTTTACACATGTAATTAAATATCACTATATCACTAGAAAAATTTAAAACCGTCAAAAAATTTCCGATAAGTGTTTCAATTTGCATTGTTATAAAAATTGTTGACCAATTTAAGAAACGATTCGGAGCTTTGTACTTTAGGCGGTGAGCAGCTGGCGGCAGGTGTTTGTGAACACATTTCAGCCGCTGAAAGATTGCTTTACTTTCAGACCTTGCCTTTTGGAAGAACACACTACCTACATGAGACAGTAAATGTCTCGGCTTTGCAAATAACTAGATGTGAATAAGTTATGTAAAGTACAACTATGTACATGCAATAAACAGTATTGAGCTTCTCAAAGGAAATTTCTAATACGTACACGTATGTGAATAACTGAATAGACACAAACATATGTTCCATTTAAGTTTCCCTATACTTTGGTGTGGGAGGAATCTTAATTTGCCATCCGAGTTGATTATCTACAGGCTCAAACCTAAATGACATTTCATTCTCTAAGATCTTCCCAATATTCGAAAAAATTTTTACTTATAATTTTCATCTGGTGATTACCGATATGAAAATTTGCTTGGTTCAATATTTTACGATAATCTGTCGAAAATACTGTAAACAAAACTATTGACTACTATTCTACACAAAAAAAAACTCGTGTTTTAAAGATATAGCATCAAAAACATATTATTTCAATAGACGGCAGTTATGTTTTCTTATTATCATTTCTTTTATTTATTATTATATGAACTAAATTGTACGGAAAGAAAAACCGCGACTTTAATTATTGTCCGCCGGCGAGTAATTTCTCATTTTCTCGGAAGAGACTAACCATAATGACAAACGATGCTCCAATACGCTTACAACAACAAAAAAACACTCATGTTTTTTTGTCGTTTGAACTCTAAATGAATTTGCGTTATGCTCTAACTTGCGACACAATACAGCTTTGAACTTTGTGTCAATTAAGCTTAGAACTTACTTATAAAGTTCATCGAACAAGAAAGTCTTAAAACTTTTATCTGAGTCAAAGTGTCGCGAGATTTAAAAAGCATGTTTTATTTATTTATTTAAAACGTTTTTATTTATGATAGCTTTATTTGGGCTTGATTCGACGGTGGAAGATATTTTTAATATCGCTATAATATGAGACCTTTATAAGACTTCGATACATTGCTTATAAATAACCTTTTTAAGTTACTTATTCTGAATATCAGATACTTCTCAGCTTTTCATTCATCATTTCTCCTCCTTTCTTTCACCCTCCTCTGTGTCTTTCATTTCGAAACATTATTCAATATAAGGGTCGTAATTTTTTTGCTCCGTACATGACAATTCTCGACTGATGCCAAAATACCAAGAGCATCAAAAAGTGGTTTTTTTGTGTTAAAGTATGTTAGTGACATTAATTCCTTTCTTTTAAGTTAAGGTATTGAAAAGCTTAATTATTTCGTGCTGTATTCTCTTTTAGTTGAAGTACTCGTATCTTAATAAAAGCTTCGTGGTGTCGCAGATTCAACTTAACATATCTCAGCATGGTAATATCAGCACTTTAATGGTTTTTTTGTACTATTTCTTCTTCTTCGTATGGTAGAGAAGAGTTGGGAGATGGTCAAAGCTAGATGTTGAAGTTATTCAGCCAGTGGACATCATCGGGAGACACTTGGTTTCGCACAGATGTGCCTCAGGGAAGCTGATGAAAAGGACTTACTTCTACGATGTGTTATTTAGTTTATATTGGTCTACATTCACACAATCAAGTATTCTTTAGACTTTTTTTGTATTTTATAGACGCATAGCTACTGTGACTGCACTGGAAACGGTTAAGTGATGATAACGTTTTCTGATGAGAGAAATCTTTGCCACTGAGTTCACTACGATTCTACAGGAGATCGCATGACTGAAGCAGACTCTCGCATTCAACTCAAGGGAGTTTCTCGGATGTTGGACGGTCGACCAGGAGGTTTCAAGTTAGTTTAAGGTTCAAAAATGACTGCATCCATTGCTGGCACCTTAACTGGAAGGTAAATAACAGACCTGATGGCAGGTTGATCCTGCAGATGGAAACTGGATTAAGTAGTAAATACGAGTATATCAACATCTCACTTGCCACCATTTATTAAAACAATTTATTACATACCATTTGTTGATATTATAAAAAAATATTCATAGGTTGCCAGTGAAAAAACCATTTCCAATTTCAAAAACGTGCTTTAAAGAATCTGTCTTCAATACGTTTTGAACAAAACACCTTTCCGTACTAATAATAAAACAATAAAGTTTCCTTGTTTAAGTCGAACGGGAAAAACTCGTATCGAAGTCTCATTCCTTTACGGTGCTTTTTTGTGTCTCGCAGATGCCGCCGTCCATTTTCCCTTTCGCTCTAACGACACTTCTTGTCCGCCATGTAGAAACATAACCACTCCGTTGAGGTACTTTCATCTATATATTTAAGTATACTGGCACCATTACACTCGAAAACTGTTTAAATATAAACGTAGACACCCTCTAGAAAAATAGCTTACATTTACTGGATATACGCAAAAACTCTGAAATGTGATAATATGATAAATACAGGTGTTTTAAGATGAAAAGTTAACGTTTTGGTGGATTGTAAATCGACTATTCTTTGTGAGAAAGTTATAATTAACATGTTTCGAGATACAGACATATGGTATCTATAAATGTAGAGAAACAGCAGGAACGAAATACTTTAAAAAACAAACTAACTTATAAATAAAACAGAATAACTTTGTTTATAACCACTTTATTATAAATAAAGTGATTATAAAGTGATGATAAAGTGGTTATGAATAAAGTGTATCTGTTTTATTTATAAATATGGCAAGCCACAAAGTAAATGCTTTTTACGAATAAATAACTAACTAACTCTGGCCTCCTTGCCATTTTTACTCTGTAATAAGAGAGGGTGGACCATTATGTTTTTTTTTCATGGCACAAACTCCTTGCTTCATTCACATGCATGCAGTATTATCTCACACATATTCACATACTCTTCTTACCCACGTAATCACTTTCGACCATGTTGCACTTGACCCTGCTATGTTTCCTGAATTGTCCCGATTTCTTTTCGGATTCAGTTGCATGTCGTATATATTTTCCTGACAGTCCTTTCTCCGTCCATACAATCTACCTTTTTTCACCATTTAAATGTTTTTTTTTCGTCCAGACACTGAAGATAAATAAATACTCATGGAAATATTTTGTGGGTATGCCTGGTGGGCCCGAAGTAGGCCGGTTAGCAACTGAGTGGACAAATGCGTCGGGTTCTCGCTCATGCTCCATAGGTTCAAATACTCTGCTACCTAATTCCTTCGGTATTGATGTATCAATGATGGTAGTAGGACTTTTATAAATATTGTCAGTTTATTCGTAATCCGAAAATGCTTGTATTTTTTAAATAAAAAAGTAAATTTATAGGTCAAATTTCTCTTCTTTTTATATTATTGCGAGATTAGTTTTCTTTTTAATGGGTACCGTTAACATTTTTTTGAACTTTCTTTTCTGTGGTTTTAAAATATAGGATAGATATAAAATGTTTTTGTTTGTATTTACCAACTCTTTAGATGACGCATAAATATTTTACAAATCATAGTAATGGTTTGAAAAATCCACCGGAAACTTCATTGTGCTTTCTACTCCTATGTTACAATGATATATTTGTCTTCTGTCCATAATGCGGGCGAAGCAATTCTTTTATTCCATTTATCTTTTCAGTATTTCACTTTTCATCATCCCTAATAACACGATTTACAGCAAATTGCGGGAGCATTTGAGCTGCACGCAACCATTTCAAATAGTGTTATTACTGTATTTCTATACCCAGTGGCGATAATTCCTGTACTTTGTGATGTTATGAACATTCCAACCTGGATTAATTCCAAAACCGATCGAAATATGTTCATATTTATTTACGCTAAAATGAGCCATTCCATTTAGATAATAATTTTAAGAAACGAATATATTAAACAACAAATAAATAAAAAACATTATGTAGCATAAAATAGATTTACATTTATGGTACATGTTAATATTAAAAAAAATAACTAGTCAATAAATTCAAAGTATTTTAACATTTTATTTTTTTTTATTACATTAACTTTCCGTACCTGAAAGTAAAAATCAAACGTAGATCCGAAAGGGAAGAGGCTGAACTAGTTTCCTAACTTAATGTTGCTTATTTAAGCGTTTTCATGAAATAATCTTAGGCAATATGTTTTTGGTAATACTTATTTAATAGTATTTCAGTAGTTTTTTATCTAAAGTATTGCACAAAACTCTCGTTTGGGGTGACATTACAACCCCCTTTCGGAACGAGCTTTAACCATGAAGAAAAAAAATTGTATCTCTGAAGCAGCACACTTTTGATCGATGAGCCCTGCCATTTTGAAATTACTCGCAAAATAATTTCTATTATGTGTTACGAAAATTTTGAAAATTAATGTAATAAGGCAGCAGAACTCCTTTTGTTTGTTTTATATTTTTATTTTCAACTCGAGTTTTTGCTTTAGCAACAATTTTTTATTACATTTCAAGATAAAGTACGCAAACTTATTTCATAATGTAATATGGAGTAAAACTTTGCTTCGATTTAAATATGCATATTTGCAACTTTTTTATAAATCTTAACTTTAAAAAAATACCGTATATCATTTACATATTTCGCGTCTCCTTACTTTTTCTCATTAACATTAGTCCAACTGACAACAAACGCTTTCGAGTTATCCATTTCCATATAGAACGTTTTAATTCACTTCATTAATTAAACATATATTTTTTAACCTGATGCCGTGTACAAAAAATGGTAATTTTAGTAAAATCGTGTCCATGGTACTGTCTCAACATAATAATTGGATGCATACATAAAAAAATGTAGCTTGTGTCAGAATTTTTAAACACGTAATTTCTTTAATATAGTAAAAATTGCAGTTCCCATTCAGAATATAGAATAATGTCTGCTTAGATACACTATAGGTGGGTACTTCATTAGATAGGTTACGAATTGAAATAATATTTTTTAAATTTAATAATTTTAGTTAACATCAGCTCCAAATTTGAAAAGTTCACACTCGTACCTACTGATAAAGTAAATTATTTATCGTTAATACATTGGAGTGGAATGTAACACAAAGAAAAAATTATAGATAAGGTGTGTGCGGATAAAACGAAGCAATTTTATGAAGAAGAAAAAAAATGAACGAACAAATTTTAAGCCGTGGGAAAATAAATCATAACTTATAATCAAATTAACATTTGACAATGTAGGTACCGCGATGTACCAAATTATTTTCATATTTAAACATCAATTAAATTTAAAGGCTGTCACGTTTCTAATAAAGCTCTAAAGGAATTCAGGTGATTTATTTTCTTGGTAATTTTTTTGTCATGTTTAGACAGTTAGGAGAGTTATTAATGTTTATTTTGATAACGTAACAAAATGTTGAACGACTGAGAAATGGGACTTTTATTGAAAGTGAAATTTGAAAAATACTATTTTTATATTGATACTTTTTTGTCAATCAGTGTAGTGTTGGTATTTTTGTATTTCAGATAAATTAGACCATCCCTTTGTGATTCTAAGAAATTAAGCAATACATACTCCGAATGAGACATTAGAACCGAACTTCATGAACGCTAGTTCAGTGTTCAAATCACGTCATCCCCATCCTCATGTTCTACTCACTTCCTGTATGGAATAGGGGCAAACAAAATCGATAAGGATATGAAACAGTTTCTAGAAAGGATATGTTGTGGCCTTATCACCTCGCGATAACTTATGATGAGCAAAATTAAAGCATCATCAATTTTAACAAAACCATCAGAAGCATTATCGGTTGATAGGAAACGATAATATTGGATAATAGGTATGGAATTCCTGAACACTGGCCTATTCTAGAATGTTATTATAAATAATTCATTCATCTCGGAACGCTAACGAGAACTCTTACCAAGCAGATTGTAAAAAAAAACTACTATTTGAAGAACTGTGCTAGGTATCTCCTTGCGATAAAGAAAGGCGAATGAGTGGATTACGACCAATACAAAAGATGCCAACGGACACGTCTTATAAATGGGACATTGGTTTCCACCATTGTTTCTAGAAAGACTATTGCTCTGCGGATTAGTTACAATTATTGTACCGCAACAATTCAGTGGGTTTATTGTTTTCAAAGCTTTTTAATATAAAAATGCCGTAGATTTTTTTCTCATTAAGTATTACAAAAAAATTAATGGTATTAAAAGAAAGAACTTAACTTTCTAATTAGAATTATATGATACGGAGTATAATATGATAAGGCAAACTTTGTTTATATATTTATGGGAGTGGTGATGACTTGTACGAGTCATTTTTAGATTGTTTTGTTGGACTTGCTTGAGCTTTTGTGTTTTATCATTTTGTTGTATCAGACTAGGATATCGAAGTTGATGGCGAGTATTATTAATATATTATGATGAACGTTGAGACATATCTTCATGGAAGTATTTTGAATTATTTGAACAATTGAAGACTATGTTTTTGTAATGGGGGTGAGCGCTGCATTTCCCCAGATGTGTGTGGTGTATGTCATCATTGAGGAAGAAAAAACATCTAGTTAATTTCCTTCGTTATTTTTTTTATTGTGTTTTTAAAGTTAAGCGAAGAAGAATAAAAAAATGATTACCTTACCAAAGAATCATGATATATGAATGTTAAATTGTGAAAAATATTACCAAACCAACGATTGATAAGTACATTAGTGTTTTTTGGTTATAAAACGAAACACAAATCAACATTTATTATTTGGCTAGAAATTTGAAATAAGTTCATAAGGAAACATGGAATGGAAAATGCATTTCAGTTTCAGTTGATTGGACACTTATACAAAGTTTTACTCCCCAATTGCTAGTGGGAATATGCCGTGAAACCTGCATTCACTTTTATTGAATGAGTGGAGTCTTCTTGAACATCTGCCAAATGTGCTTTCCCGTTGAAATGAAAATATTCCAGAATCGTTTCTGAAATAAGAAATTAATTTTACGGCTTTTGGGAAAATGCTCTTGTTTAAAGCTAATTGGTTTTTGCATAATGTATGAAAGTTATATTTAAAGTAACCTATTTAGACTATGTGATCTCCAGGTCAAAAAAAGTTGGAATAGAAAGAAAATAGGAAAGAGAAAAATCGGGGAGTAACTGGCTATTCAGAAATGGTCGCGAAACACGGCTTGTGTCATTTCAAACAACGTTTTGATTCTGAATAGTACCCTTTCACCACGGTGATACTAAGAGAATCTATTATTCTAGAACGTGACGCAAATATAGTTATTCGTTGTTAACTATGCATATGTAAAGTAATTCAATTTTTTTTTATATTGTTATACGACACGTTTTCTCTGTCAAAAGCGTCTGTATAAACTGTTTATTTTCCTTAGTAATATGTTATATTGAGTAATTGAGTCCCAATAATCTTGAAGGATTTCATTTCTGAAAAGTAGGAACTTTCATTATAAATTTCGAGTCCTGGCTATTTAACTTAAATATTTTATCTTATTTCTAGTAGGCAGCGCTTAAAATAATAAAAATGATTTGGAGTTTGAAAAAAGGTTTTGAATTTGTCGTTTAAATTATTGGAAAAGTTCGCAGAGGTTTAATGGATTTTTTTTATTTCTTCTTGACATTGACAAGACAGCCTACCAGCTCGTCACAATATATATTAGGAAAGTTCACAAACTTGATCGATCCTTTTTTAAACGTATAGAATTTAAAATGATTTTCCATTTGTTATTTCATCTTCTTGTGAAACCACGCGATTTTATTTTGGCGGGTTGACTTGATTTTGACGCCTCGAAATGAATATTGAATTGTTGGAGAAAACTTTATTTTCTGTATTATTGTTTGAATGTTATTTTTATTATTTATTATGACCGATTAGTAGCTGATAAGACGAATGACTCAAGTTCCTACCCGGGTGAGTGGGTTCAATTTCATTACTAATTAAGTCCTCTATCATCGCACAAGCAAAATTTTTAGCTTATAATAATGATAGTAGAAGTTTTTCAAATATTTTGGTCACTGCCCGAATGAACGAAGAAAGAAGTGTGAAAAGAATATATGATGCGATACTTTTGTAATATGGAAGAAAAAGTCAAATACGCCCGAGAAAGATATGGCACGATCAAGTTAATCAAATACTTGAGTAAGGCCGTGTGAAGAGTCAAAATAACAGAAGAGTATTTATGAGACGATGAATGCATGCAAATGAAGCAAGGAGTGTGTACCAATACAGAGTTGTATGCGAAAAAACGGCGTGATGGTAAGTTAGTTAGTTAATAACTCTGGAATGTTTGTCTTTCTTTTTTTAAAGCAGAAATCTGTTTGTCGAATGCAACAAAAACTCTTGAACAGTGAAGTATGATTTTTCGAAATTGTTCTCAGTCTCTATTTGCTGTAGTATTACGATAGTCTTGTGATTAATGATTATTGAGAAAAAAATCTACATTTCTGAAACAGCAAAAACTTTCGAATGGTTATATTTGAAGCTCTGGAGTAATGCAATTAGAATATTCTTGTCGGTATTTTGTAGGTTTATAAAACTTTTGTACGACAATCTTTTTTATTACATCATGAGCAATAAACCTCAAAATAAACAGTGCACAAATAAGGTAGACCCAAATTATTCTTTGTTACATATTTTTCAATGCAATCATAATGAAATCTCGAACAAAGCCGGCAGTAAAAAAAATATATCAACTTAGTTATTTCTCGTTTTTGTTGAAAGTTGACAATTCATCAATATGTATTAATCACAATGTATTTATCACTTCTTACCAAACGAAGTGGATTCCCTTCTCATATTTCAAAATAACTTATCACCGAATAAAACGAAAGTTAAATAGGAACGGTATAGAAAATACACCCCTTCCATATCGACTGTGTTTAGGTGAAAGACGTCACTCCACTTTTTTGCAAAGAAATTTAGGCCTCAGTGATGGCATTACAGTCATGTTGTTATGCTTGATACCTGATCAGAATTTGATAAATTTCTGAAACGGGCCGAGAGTGAATGGTTAATGGTGGCGATTATTTGAAGTGGAAACGGTAAAAAAACCATAATGGCGCTTACTATCGATTTTCGACAATATAAAATGCGACAGTTGTTCAAACCACTGGGCCTATGTTTGAATGCAAAATAAATGTGACCTAAACACCATCGATATGGGCACGTCACTGATTTTTACCACCTGGGTCCGTCTTTATTTCGTACGAAATGCATGGCTTCCCATTTCAGCGTCTGGGACAGGCGACTCATGTCTTGTAAATTATTTTACTGAGAATTGTTACTGTCATATTATCACGATTTTTCATACGATTAGTTTCGGTACATAGACAACTGTGTTAAGCCGCCATATAAACATAATGGACTAGACTATGGAGAGAAGGCTTGGAATACACGAAACGTTTGAGATAAAATCTGAATCTCTAAACTGAACATTGAGTGTAGTTTTTTTTTATTATTATTTTTGAAACTGTTTCAGTTTTGTTTTTTTTAATTATTTTTGAAACTGTTTCAATTTTTGTTGATGGACAAAACTTCAAATGTTGGTTTTATAAACATATTTAGTTATATCGTCGCCATACAATAATTTTGTGGGTAGAACATTTGAATGACTGCAAAATACCCTTTGTAATAAGTGATTCAGATATTAGTTGACTTACATTGGATATTTCAGTTTTGGGTATAGGCAATATGACAAAGTTTCAATCATTTTTTTTATTAGTAATTACAATAATTCGATGACGATGGATAAGGAATATGTTTATTAACGCTCACAACAATGTGATTAAATTCAAGATTAATTAAGTAGGTAAATCTTTGAATCGCCTCCTCCATAATAGGGCAATGAGAATTATACTTAGGCAAAATAGATACTTTAAAGTAGCTAAAATGTCAGAGGAACTAAATTGGCTAACAGTAAAATAGATGCTAACATTAAACACTTTGATGTTTTTACATAAAATGAAGAACAACTTGTTACCAAAATATTTTTCTGAAAAAATTTTCTACAATGTTGATATTCACAAGTATAATACAAGGGCATGCAAAGAAATTAGACTACCAGAAAAAATAAAGAAAACACACAAAATAGCTTACTATATAAAGGGATGAAATCTTTTAATGATCTGCCGGAAACCATCAAAATTATGCCTATCAATAAATTTAAAATAGCCTGTAAAAATTATTTAAAATGCATATAAATCAAAATAATAAGTAGGATATAAGTTAAAAATATTATAAAGTTAAAAAGAAAAATGAAATAATTAGCTACTTGTAAACATGAATGTACAAAGTAACTAATATAAAATATATTTAAAAAAAAAAACAAAAAAATTTTGTTCGTCATTCAGTTTCAGTTGTGCCGATAATCGACAGTATGTAAGAGAGACTCTTCTTATGGCAGCCGAAAATTCTAAAATGTCAATAGTACAGGCGCTATGGAAATATTTCAACCGTGTTGCAGACGTTTGTTTCATATGTCATCTCAACCAATATTATTATCTTGCGTGGCAATCTTATATCCACCCATATCACTCAATCAAATCTTTACATTTGTTCTAAGTCGAAACAAAACACCTCAAATTTACAACCGACCCCTGAAAAGTACTGATAAATAGCTTTCCATTTTGAGCTGATTTGACTCCATTACCCGCGTAACCAAACCAGCCACTCCCTCTGCCAATTCCGTCTAGCAGATGTTCAATGTCAAATTGTGAAATATTAACCTTGCCGTAGCAACGTGGATCGTAACATCGTAGCTGTGTGGGTTCATATACTTCTGATAGCTCATATTGCAGAGCCATGTGGGTTTCACTAAATATACACATCGTCTGGACACGTTTAGAAAACAGGTAGGTTTTGTTGGAAAAAAAAATCTCGGGGAAATAATTTGTGTCTCTTACAAAACAATTAATGAGAAAACACGTATTTTTGGTCTTATTTACACTAATGCGACTGATTTTTACAACTGTTAATTATTTGTGGAAATCTGTTGTGATTCAAAAGCTTTTTTCTCTTTTCATAATCTATCAAAGAGAAACCAATGTACACTAAACACTTGAGTCACCTAAAAATACATTTTGTAGCAATAAAAAAATATGTATAAATAAAACACATAAACTTTGTATATAACCACTTATTATTTAATATTACGTCTACCGGAAGTACCCTTCCATCATCAGGACAACATTAAAATTAACATGTATTTGTTTAATATTCATTATTATTATTGTATTTATTACAATATTATTATTACAATATTTAAAAAATATGTATTTGTGTTAAAAAACTAGGAACACCGCACATGTCTTTCGGAAAATTATATATGTTTAGTGAATTTATCAAAACACAAAACTTTATCTTTGCCTATTCTCCTCTTATCAGTTATTGATTTATCAGTAACCGATGAAAGTTTACATTCTTTATTTATTTTTTATATAATATTAACGGACCATTGTCTAATTACAAAAAATACATAACACGAAATGAGAAAAAAAGAGCATCGCAAAATGAACAGCACAAACATAATATTTGAAAGAAAGAATGACAAAACTAGGTCAAAATTCATTCCCATTTACTTAAATAATAGTACTTAACGTAAGTGTTTTGCGCAAACGTTCTCTTACTTTGGAAAAGTATTAAATATAATTTTTATTTTATTGTTGTATTGATACCTCATTCTTATTATTCACTAAGTGTATTTAAAGGTATGCAAAATTTAAATATAAATCATTGTTTTTCTTAAATATGAAGTAAGCCGCAAGATAATATTGGTTGAGAGTCACCTTCTAATTATTCCACCTCAAAATTGTTAAAATACTCGGTACCTTGGAGTCGGAATAAATTGAATTATCTCCTTAGCAAATTAACACACTGTATTGAATTATACTAACAAAAGGCTGGTTCATAAATCAACCGTATTATCGAGTAGAAAGCTATAACTCTAACTGATTTATGTTGCAACATTTCAGAATTATGTTCCGAGCTTTTAATCAAAATTTTACGAGGTAATCAATTGGTTGGCACTTAATTGGGTTATAAATGATAATTTGATTTTCAAATTAACATACCGAATTCAAAAAGCGAAATTTCTTTTTCCAAATTTAGATGGCAATCATTTTGATTTGTAAAATGCTAAGCTGAGTGATTCCATGTTTTTTCAATTTACATTCATAATTTGTACAAAATTACTCCAACATAATGCGAATTCTAATTTGAAAACGTTTATTTTTGTTTTTATCTTTAACGTTTATTATTTGCTTCACCATGATAAAAAGATAATCGAAGAGGGTCATCTTTTATATTATTTATGGCATGCCTTAATACTCAATAAATCAATAAGCAGTTTCAGTAGAATTACATGGCGACAATTACACGTGGAGGAAATAACAATGGTTAAATTTCGCCCTCGAAGTGATATTTCACAAAAATGACAATAATTATCCAAGTATTAAGTATCAAGGACAACTTAGGAGGTATAAGGAATCTTTCATGTTTTTACCAGGCACATAAGCTTCATTATGGAAACAACGAAAGTTTATCAAATTACCCGTGTAATTATATCATATGTGTTTATCAAAAAGGGTATTTTCATAGGTGTAAATTTCGTAACAGCTTAGTCTTTATGAATTATTATAATACAAAATACATTCAAAATGTTATGCCAATAACACACTCTGGTGTAATTCTTTACACGATTTCCATATGAGCGGAGCCAGTGGAATTATGGCAATTTGGTAATTTTATGAGACTAACAGATGTGAGAAGTTTGGAAGTGACAAGGACTCAGTTATTCACATGTACTAACTGAATATAGTTTAAGCCATCGTATCGTTCTTGTTTAACCCTAGGCGTGCCCCGGACTTGAACTATCGATTTTGTATTAATTGTTTTTTAAATTTAAATAAAAAATATTTTAGTTTTAAGGCCAGTTTATATACATACTTTCCTGAAGAAGGTTAAGTTTAACCGAAACCGGTCGAATGTTATATATGTATAAATAAAGTGGCTTAAAACTAAAAATATTTTTTTATTTAAATTATAATGTCAAGCTACAAAGTGATTGCTTCCTTCGATAAATTAATTGTTTTACACACACAACATAACTAAGCAATACGTTATAAAACTTTGTAAAAAAATAATACATATGAATAATGTATTATTTTCTCATATACTCTAATACAAAATGATTGATTATTTCCTATTTTATTGCGCTTAAGCGCTACAGCCAGCGCTGCGGTTAGCTTGCATATACAACGTATATATTTAAGACGGCGAGTCGCTTAAAGCATGGGTGTAAAGCGGTATCTTACCATGGCGATTTTTAGTGTGAATTTGTTCGAGTGTCCTTCATTAAGGATCAAGGTTTAAATATACTAAATATTATTTTTGTTTATTTGAAAAAATATAAATATTAGTATAGTAAATAGGTGATCTTTGGATATTTCTTTTTACTACGCGTAACACTAAAAAATATTTGTTTCATTTATCTTTCTACCATATCGTCGCCAGAAAGACAAAAGGGCTGAAGCTCTATTTTGGGAAGTTTACATCAGAGCACTTTAATTTTTTTGTTTTTTTTACAATGAAAATGATAAGTCTTTAGTACCTGGTTGGATTTTGAAATAAAAAGGTAACCCAGGTAATGAAATGCTCTCACTGAGTTACCTAAAATGACAAAAAGTAAAAAAAAAAAAAAAAACGTCCCAAACTTGCGTCGATTGACTCAAGCCTTACCCAAAGGTAAATATATTTTAGAAAAGTCTACAGAATCAAACGAGAGTCAGATCATTCGATGCAGAAAAAAAAACTGACCAAAACTGCATGTTCAATTCATTTTTTACCAAAGCATCGCTTCAGCCCTTTTGCCTCTCCAGCGACGATATATCTATAGATTTCAAAATGTAAGGTCCCAAAACTAAAAAAAAAACGTAATGGAAGTAAATTGTTTACACCTTGATTTCGCGCACCCAATTGTCACTCGTGGGTTTCTATTGACACAAGTTAAGCAACGCATTGTCACAATATAATAAATTGAGGTAAATGCTAATGTAATTTGCAAACTATCAGAATGTATCTATTTATTTCCAGTTAGAATGCTTGTAACTCCGAGTTGTTCAAATAAACTGCTACGGCATGAAATAATGTCAAACACAATTTGCATTTGAACAACACGAAGACATTATTCCCCCAACTTTGCAGTCGTATCACGATGTCATTAATTGGGTTGTCTTTGAACTTGCTTTTCCCCCGGCTTGTGCAGAATCGCTGAAGATGTGTCGAATTGATCCCAATGGATAAATTCTTCTTAAAACAACAATTTTTGAAGTAAAAAAATTTGCTTAAGTTCATATCAACATTCTTCGATTAATTTTGAAAAATAAATTACCTTCAACCGTAAATGCACCTACGTACTACAAACATATAAAATATGTCAACAATCAAAAAAAAAATCTGTTTTTATGCCACACAAAAAAACTCGCCAACGGTGAGCCATGGCATTATGAAAATTTCTCGATTTTTGTGTCACATTTTCTTACGTAAACCAAATTATACTCATTTCGCTAAGTCAGAATTAATTATGATTCATGTGTCTATGAAAAACATTAAAATAAGGCAAAACACCATATTGCTTGTTTCATACCAAAAATATTTTGAACATGGTCTCTCACCAGGGCGATACTGGAAGTATCTTCAACTTTGGATTTAGGTATAATAAAACAGTATGTAATTGTTTTATATTAAATTTGAACATTTTTCAAGCCCGCAACCTCTGTGTTCAAATTTAAGGAGCTTACCGCTTTACCACAAAGTTATGCTTATGGTAATTGTTTCGTAAAGTGTTCATTATTGGGATGCTGTATTTCTACAATTATATAATCTCCTATCCTACTTGCATCTTCCTTGACAAAATTATTTGTACATCATCAAGTCCAAAGCACACATATATCGATCCTTCATCTTGGCGGCCCATCTCGCAACGATTTGAATCAGTTTGCTCTGTAAATTGAGAGGGTGAACTCTGAATTCCAAATGGAAAATGCTCCAAACGAATTCTGGGAACAACTCGAGATAAGGTCAGATAGGGGGTGGAGTAGGAGGCTGTAAGGCGGTAGTTGGGGGAGATTGCCTGTGTTTTTTTTCAATAGAGGTCCCCTAGAGTAGATTTTTATTTATATATTCGACGACTGTACTTGAGAGTAAAGTAAAAAAATTGACTCCACTAAGTGCGTTCGTTCATGGAACATTTTCCGTATAGTGTTGCCAATGTTATATATTTATTGGTTCTTATGCTATATATATAGCATAAAAACCAATAAGTATATAACATTGGCAACGATCAATATATATATATATATATATATATATATATATATATATATATATATATATATATATATATATATATATATATATAGGGTCATAAATAACTTTTTTTTTTGAAAATGCTATAAAAAAAAACTACTGAATATTTTCTCAAATTCCTTTTTTTTATTTATAAGTACAATCCCTTCCGGTTAATAATGGAAAATAATTTCATTCAAATGGCTGCCTCGGCTGGCCATGCAGTAGCCTACACGATCGGTCCAATTTTTTAAGCACATTATCGATTGTGTGCAGCTGTATTTCACCAATGGCTTCACGAATATTGTCCTTTAAAGCGTCAATTGTCTCTGGCTTGTCGGCGTAACATTTATCTTTGAGGGCACCCCACAAATAATAGTCCAACGGTGTCAAATCGCAGCTCCGAGGTGGCCAAACGACATCAGCTCTGCGGCTGATAATGCGATCTTCAAAAACAGGGCGCAAAACATCGAGTGTAGCTTCGGCTGTGTGGCACGTAGCGCCGTCCTGTTGAAACCAAATGTTGCCAATATCCTCCTCTTCAATTTTTTGTGAACAAAAATTCGTTCAACATGGCCCGATAACGATCGCCATTGACTGTAACGGCCACTCCTTGCTCATTTTCAAAGAAAAATGGCCCAATTATGCCTCTGGACCAAAATCCGCACCAAACAGTGACTCGTTTTGGGTGTACCGGCTTTTCAATGTATGCGTGCGGGTTTTCTGTGCCCCCAAATACGACAATTTTGCTTGTTTACATACCCGCCAAGATCAAAATGAGCTTCATCCGAAAAGATGATTTTTTGGCAAAATCGGCATCTTCTGTAAGTCGATCGCAGGCCCACTCAGCGAAGCGAAAAACGCATTGGTCAGTTGGCTTCAACTCCTGAACCAATTGGACTTTGTATGGCGTCATACCAAGGTCTTTATGCAAAAATTCGTCTCAATGATGTCTCCGAAATGTTCAATTGTTGAGAACGACGGTGAATTGATGTTGATGGCGCTTCACGCACACTTTCTGCCACAGCATCGATATTCTCGGGTGTACGCACTGTTTTTTGGCTTTTCACGCTTTGGTTTATCGATGAGGATGCCAGTTTCTTTCACTTTTTCACAAGATAACGAACATACGGAGCTGACGGTGCTTCTCTTCTTCCAAAAACCGTACGCAATTTTCGCACACATTCTGCAACATTACCATGATTTTCAAAGTAATGTCGCAATATTTCCCAGCGTTGTTCAAGCGTATACACAACCATATTCGCTCAGCGGAAGGATAAAACTAATTATCTGTCAAATCAGACATGAGCTAAGTGTTACCATTCACGAAATAAGCACTAGTTGAAAAAAAAAAAGTTATTTGGCGGACCCTATATATATATATATATATATATATAAATAAATAGATAAATATATATATATATATATATATATATATATTTATATAAATATATTTATATAAATATATTTATATTTATATCTAAACAAAAACCATTTTTTTAATATTAAACATTTTGATTCAAATAACTTATTCTCCAAGAAAAATTAATAAATTACAAAGAAAGTTTATCTCATTTTCTTATACATAATAGATATTAAATTTTGAAAAACTCAAGATGTAAACGAACTTTCCGCTTGCAAATATCTGTGTTTACCTACAAATACTAAACAGAAAAATTGTGCAAACTCATATCGCTAGACCTCACTGTCTGAGGGTTTGTGTTCTTTCAGCTCACAGTTTATTGGATAAGATTCATTAAATCCTTTGTACTTATCATTTCATTTGATTTTGTTGTTTTTAGTATCTAGACTTATATTAAAAAAAAAATTCCTTTTAGTGCATTAACATTTAATATATTACACGTAACCCTAGTAGTGTAAAAAATCTAGTAGATATTGCTAAATCTATTAAATAATACAGTTCAAAATTATACATTTAAAAAAAACTTTGAAAAATTGACACTTACGTTTTGCCAAAAGATAACGAGTAAAAATAAACGAGCTACTTTATGTCGCTTTATAAATAGGAAGATAAACCAAAATGTATTTTCGTTGACATATTTACGTAGGTAATTCATCATCATTCAAGGAATAAGCTTTGTTTTATCTTTATCCTCAGCTCTTTGCTACGCTCTAGATCTTCTCTAGTACTTATTTCAAACGTTTATAGGAATTTGAATGAACAGTGTTTTCACGTCAAACCCTTTCTTGTGATAACGTATTAGCTACGTAATTATTGTGTTTCTGGTAGGTATGCAAAGAGTTAAATAATATGTGGGGTATGAAGGCAGTAACTTTTATCATTCTATTGGGAAATATTTAATGATCAGGAATCGTCAACGTAGGAACAATGTGGTTATACGAGTATGTTGGAAAAACGCCAAAACGCATTCCCCACCGATCTATTCTCTTTAACGCCCTTAACGATGTTAGCTCACCTAATTTTCTCAAGATAATTTTTCATCCTATCACAATATGTTTTTTCAGGCAAGTAATGAGAGCATCTTTGAAATTAGAACCCACTAATAATTTTCTCTTTCTTTTACAGTTTTAAGCATCACTCTTTTGAAACAGAACGCAACCTTCAAGGCCCAATTAAAGCGTCACTTCCTGTTTCCACCAGCTTAATGTTCCGTATAATATCATTCGATTTCCTATCCATATTACAACCTGATCCTACGTGAAAGGAATTCAAACTTTTTATTTATTTTTAATAGAAAACAGTAATATTGATAGATAAACTAGGAATGTAAGTTCTAGGTATGAAACTGATAATCACTCGTAGTTTTCGCATGAAAAAACTAAACCACTGCAAAATATTCTCAACGCAGCTCAGTATGATAAAAAAAAAACAAATATTCCACAACAAAATCATCTGATATGTGAAACATCTATAAAAACCATAATTTAGGAACAAATATTATTCTGTTCAGTCCTACTATTTAAAGTTATAATATATATATTTTTTTAATTTTATTTAATTGATTGATAAAATGTATATGTACTCGTGATTACATAATTTAAAAAATGATTCAATTCAGTGGAGTTCGTCAAAAAAAAGTCACAGTATATCGGTTTTAATATCTTAAAGAAATGTCCTTATAAGTTAAATCATTTTTTGAATATCTAATAAGAACGTAAAATTATGTAAGTACGCAACTCTTATGATAACTATCTTCTTACATTTTTTTTCGTTTTAAAAATTCTAAACAACAATGCCCAATAAGTGTCGAACCATTTACATTTTTTTTTAAACCTACCAAAGAAACTTGTAAAAAAACAAATCGATCAATTTTGTAAAACTGGCCGACATTTCTAAATAACAAGTGCTATTTATTTTTCCAAAGAAATGAAAGACATTTCGTTATTATTTTTTAAATCGAGCCCTTAATACGGATCGCCTATAATAATCCCGAAAAGGGTTGCCACCAACGGCCGCATGAATTAATATAACGGTCCAGTCGGCCACGGCCACCTTCATTAAATAATACGACGAACAGCCCGCGACATTTTGCATACATTTGCATAAAATTCCGCAAAATGTTTCCGTCATTAAGATTCCTCAGTTTCCGCGGGGTGTTATATCCCTTTTCAAGCCCAAACGGACCGATTCGCAAATCAGCCCTGATAACTTCTATAACGGGCCCTATTTAGCAGAGGCGAACTTGGAACTATTCACAATAATGGCTCTCTGGCTGTCTCCAAAACATTGGGTCTTGTATCGAATAAACAATTTCTGGTTATTGTGTCTTTTGTCCCCAGACAGTTGTCGCAAGCTATCGGGATCTGGCAAAAGGGTGTATAATATTTTGGCAGATGTAGTGGTAGTAAAATTATTTTAATAAAGTTACTCCTACTGTGTTAGTAAGAACATATTATTGTTTATTTATTTACACCCATTAAAGGCTTTTTACACAAATATATAACATTTTTTTAAACGATAAACTCATAAGCAGTGTAAAATATATTGTAAAAGGAAATAAAAAGTTATATCGAATAACAGGTACAATAATATTGTAAATGAAAATAAAAAATAATATTGAATAAATAACAGGTTCAAAGATATTGCAAAAGAAAAGAAAAGAAAAAATAACATTGAATAACAGGTCCAAAGTTAAATAGTTTCAACAATTATTTTGCTCTACCAGATGAAAAAAATTGTACTTTACTTATAGTGTGATATTGACGTGTTAAATATATCAACGACATCGAAGTATTTGTTTTCCAGATGTTGAATTCGTCGTATAGGCGAGTTGAATTGTGAGGTTGAAGCAGAATTGTTACAATAGTATGGCAGGTAATGCCTTGTAACCGTCAAGCCAGCAACATGAAATACAATAAAGTATAATAGTTCAGGCCTGTCAATCATTGAATTTATAATTTTATATAAGCATGTCAAGTCGGTAATTATTTTCCGTTCAGACAATTCTCAATAAATAAAGGTAACAAAGAAGATAATCATAACTAACTAACCATCACGCCGTTTCCCATCAGGCAGAGAGGACGGACCGCCATACAACTCTGTCTTGGCACATACTTCTTGCTTCATTTACATTCACACATCGTCTCATACATACTCTTCTGTTATTCTGACTCTTCACATGACCCGATTCAAGTATTTGATTTACTTGATCGTGCCATGTCTTTTTCGGGCGTCTTCGACTTCTTCTTCCATTCATTTTCGCATCATATATTCTTTTTACACTCCTTTCTTCATTCATTCGCTCTACATGCTCAAACCATCTAAGCGTCCCTTTCTTGATCCTATTCATTACGCTCATATCAGCCTTGCATTCTTTCCGGATATCCACATTTTTAATACGGTCATACATGGTTTTACCGCACATCCGTCTCAAAGATCTCATTTCCACAGCATTCAGTCTACTTTCATCCTTCCTCTGCCAGTTCCATGCCTCACTGCCATACATCAGGGTGGGTATAAGCACTCCATTGTGGACTGCTAGCTTCGCTTCTTTAGACAATTTCTTTTTTTGCCCCAACAGCGTTCAGTCCTCCATTAATGGAGTTTCCTGCATTCACCCTTCTTTCAATATCCTTATCAGCCTTTCCGTCTCTTGTAAACATACTTCCTAAATACACAAACTCATCCACTTGCTCCAAGTATTCATCATTCACAACTATATTGCACGTTGTTCTCGTACTCTCTTTCAAACACCATGACTTTGGACTTACTTACATTCATCAGCAACTCATTTTGCATACATACTTGGTTCATCCTAGACACGAGACACTGTAGATCTTCCATATTGTCAGCAATCAGCACCACATCGTCCGCATACAATAGGCAACATACTTTCACATTGTTCATTTTCGCGCCCAAGCCCACACCTTTCAATTCTTGCATACAATTATCCATGTACAAATTGAACAACCACGGTGACATTACACAGCCTTGTTTTACACCTTTTGTGATGTTAAACCACTTCGTAAAATCACCGTTCACTCTAACACATTCAACGCTTCCCTCGTACAAGGACGCGATCATAATTTATATATTCCCTTAATATGCCCATTCTGAAGTTAATAAATCTTGTGAATTTATTTTGAACTCTTTCTATTGTAAGGAAATGAATAGCATAACTTGGTGCCCACACTGTTGAGTTGTATTTAATTTGACTCCTAACTAATGACATATACATTTTTTTTATGGCATGAGTGTTTTTAAATTGATAACATATTTTAAATATAAAACCCAACATTTTCAAAGCTTTATTTGACGCGATTTCAATATAATTATTAAAGTTACGTTTTTTTTATCAAAGTATACTCCCAAATCATTTACCTCGGTTACATTTGTTAGCGAAGTATCGTTTATGGTATAATCTTGAAAATAGTGGGTTTTTTATTCTATAAAATCTCATAAATATACATTTACTTACATTGAGTTGTAAATCATTATTTAGGCACCATACAAAAAGTTATACAAATTACTTAACAATGTGTGAGTCATAAACATTTCTTATAGTTTTGTAAATTTTCAGATCATCGGCAAACATTAACACTTCGACATCGTTGAAAATAGATAAAATATTAAATTATATATTATGTCGATATCTGAGTGATTTTAATAGTTCTGGAGGTTGTGACAACTGCCGCATGGCTGATATCAAAACTCGAGATATCGTTTATTTTTAAACTGTTTTTTATTTATTTAAAATGAGTGTGATTGTTTTAGAAAACGATAAAAGTTATCAACAATTATATTTGTAAAAGAAATGAAAAAATAATTTTGTATTAGACCACGGATATTATTTAAATTTGTATGACTGACCGTTTTCGCTTAGCCCAAGCATCACCAGGTTACAAAAATAAACTAAACAAAAAACACAAAGTGTGCGGTTAAATATAAATACAGAAAGAGAAAAAAATATAAAATAAAATAACGGAATAATGAGAAAACAATAAAATAACATTTAAGTTATTGTTTTTATTTCTTTAAATACCATGGTATGTCAAACCACAAAATGATTGCTTTCTACGAAAATAATTATATTCATCTTTATGTATTTACCTAATCATTGTCAACCCTATCGCACCAAATAGCCTCGACCACCTTTTTATCAAGTCCAACCTGACCAGTATAACCTCAATTGGTCCTTATCAGGTCTAATAGGTCGTAATAGCTCCCATCACACCTAATATGGTTCATCCTCTCCAATATAGCACCGATCAGCCATAAGTTAGTCTTATTAAACCTATTATAACAAGATGCACCTTGTCCCATAAAGTCCCAATCGGTCCTATTTAATCAGAAACCAATCTATTTTACCTTGACAGTTGACCCTTAGCCAGGTTCAAACAGTATTTTATTATAACTACAACTGTTCCTAATCTGGCCCCATCGGTTAAACGTAGCCCCAACCGGCCCTGAGCAGATCCAAGCGGATCTATTTAGCCCTTAACTGGTCCAAACGCTATTTTTTAGCCCCGACTATCCCTAAACAGCTCCAAACAGAACAATGTAGCCCCACTACAACTGGTGCGAGCTCCCCCACAGCAGCAGCGAGAAACCACACGAGGGCCGCGCACGATATATGGCCCAACTTTTTAATGGATTTGGGACGCGTATCCCATTTCCTTGGGATATTTACATTGTTATTTATTGAGATTACGATTCCTTAGTTCTAGATACATACCTTAAATCAAATGTTGTTTGTCTACAAATATTGCAAGAAGTCACATGAGATAGATAAACGCAACGTTAAATATTTTGTGGAAATTTGTGAAAAGCGCATATTTTTTTTTCCTCAATCACTAACTTTTTAGTATTATATCCACGGTAATGCGGCCTGGATATTCTTAGTAAAATTATGTTAAAAAAACCGATGAACATTCCATACAAAATTATTTGCTTACGAATGCAGTAAAGTATAAAAATGAATGGTTATTTTTCATTTTTCTGTAACATAAATAGCAACCTTAATAATTTAAGTACTTGGATTTTGTTTTGAAAGCCAGAAGTAAATGGTAAATATCTTCAAACAACGCAAATTAAACCTTTAATTCTACTGCTAAGAATGCCTCCCTAAATTCTTAAAGACTCCCATAAATGAATCTCATTTCTTTACAATTAAACGTTCGACCCTCTCTTTGTACTAGCAGCGGTTGCTTACGTTTTCTGAAGTTATTTTTTATTATTTCATGAAGAAGCTGTGAAAATTTCCATTTTGTTGAAAATAACTTATAATTTATTAATTAATCTTATGACGGTGAAGCAAATTACACATTTAAATGTTTATATTTTTATAGCTAAAATTATTATAGAGATGATGTTTATGGAATTTAAAGGACGAATCAATTATAATTACGAGATAAACAGACACAAGACGGGAAATGTAAAATTAATTAGATTGCTAACAAGGAAAAATCAAGCTCACAGAAAACTCTCATGTATCGAGCGGTCCAACTAGTTAATAAAAGCACAAATGATTGCAATAGATAATATTTTTTGTTAAAAAATGAACAAGTTTTTTTTTCTGCCATAACGATTGATGTAGGTATATTTTATGTTTATTTTTTGTAATCGAATTTTGTTTAAATTTATAAAATATCATTGCATAAATATGTTTGTTTTTAATGTTTTACATCAGAACACACAATGATGTGATCTAAGTTAAGATGAAAAATAAATAATAATAATTTATCATTGTACTACGAAAGCAGTTTATCAAGAAATCTCCATTTCTAAATCCTATAAAGTGATTTAGTGATGGAATTCCATTTTCTGACAAAAAAAACTTTAATATTTTTTCCACTTATACATAGTTTTTTTTTTTTACAATTCTAAATAGTTAAATAAATAACAAAATGTTTTACTTGCGCTTAGACAAATCTATTTAAAGTTGAAATCTCGAAAGGTATGCTTTAACGTTCACAAACTTTTTCTGTCTATTAATTATTTTCAATGTGATTTCTATGGTAAGCTTTGTTTCATTTTGAAATTTAAAAAAAAAAGAAACAAGAAGTATTTTACTAAATGCTAAAATAAAATAGACAATTACACGGAAGCAAATATGCGAACCTGCGAAAAGTTAAGATCAGAAATATATATTTTTTCCATAAGGTTTCAGTGTTGAACGGGCCCAAGCTTTGGATAAAATAGTGAAAATGTCTTAGGAAAAGTCGGGTAGTAAAAATTTTACAGGTTTTATATAAATATCTATATATTTGACCGGTCGGTAGCTGAGTGGACAATCGCGTCGGATTCCCACCCGGGCGTCGTGCGTTAAATTCCTCTGCTGGCTAAGTCCTCCATCATTGCACAAGCAACATCTTCCGCATCTTATGATGGCAGTAGGAGTTGTCAGGTTATTCGTAACCCAGGAATTTATTTATTTTATTTTATTAGGAACACAAACAAAATATTTACAGAAACATGTTTAAAGTATTATCAAATAAAAAGATGAGTGTAAATATTTCAAATTAATGTGATCACAGCATGCATTATAATATTGTTATTAACAAAGTATAATACACAAAGGCTGCACTACGCGCAACATTGTGCCTAGGTAATTGACACCTGATGCACACAACAATAATGACATGGTGGCCAAAACAAATAAAATATAATTGTCCAAAACAATGTTGCAGGCAAATGACACAAAATTATTTTTAATTATGTTATATTTTTTAAGTTAATCCATATCTTGTTATAGAAATACAGTAGTGAATCGTTACAGTCAAGATTGTCCATTTCAGACCAATCGGCGAGTAAAATTTGTTCTTTGCATTTATTGTAGTCAGTTTTTTTGAAGAAGAATTTAATATGATCAGAATTATTGGATAAAACTTTTTAATTTAGAAGTAATACATCTATTTTCCAAAGGTGGGTGGTAAGAATCGACTTTAGATAAAGTATAAGAGGCAGGTTGTACACAGACATTATAATTAGATATAATTAAATCAAGAGTTCTATTACTAATATTAGTTACGCAGTTAAACTGTTTTAGGTGAGTAAAATTGAGATAATCTATAAATGCGATTGCTTTTTGGCCATTGAAAGAAAAAGGTTTGGCGTGATTATCGTCAGGATTTTTCGACCATCGTATCGTCGGTAAATTGAAATCCCCTAGTATTATAGATATGTTTCTTCTGGTGGTATTTTGGAATGAATAAGTTGACATTTCCGAATAAATTTAGTATCCGATTAGTATACGGAATGTTTATATACGGAATATACATTACAATATTATGAGGTATATTTTCGTATAAATGTTACAAAAAAAGGATGTCTTGTATTGTCTCCGCTTGTAATTAATCTGGCTCTTTTATAAATCATAAGTGGTTTTCCTTATTTTGTTAGCATTTAACATATTACCATCATTTATCACAGGAGTACATGATATTACAAGAGATGTTATTGGTTCTCATATTGGAGCCGCTAAATTACAAGTTTCGAGAATGTTGTGCTATGTGCTAAGACTTTTCTCTCGTATGATATGAAATAAATAACTTTATGTATCGTGAAAACTAAGCCAAAAACTTGTTTTCTAGGAAAGTTTTCGCATTAAATACTGATTAAATTCTTCCAGCTCCTACGTGTAAAGAAAACTAATAACTTCATACGTCTGTCTATAAATAACACAATATTGCTTATGAAAAACCTTTCCGCCTCCTGCTAAATACTTTTATTTCACCTTCGAAATACATACACATAATAAAATGCCTTGACATACTCGTACACTACTACGTTAAGGTTCTCCTAGCAGATCACGGAAGCTTTATCTTATTCATAATTTCATTTATTGATATGAATTGAATTTTTAAGAATTCATAAGGATTCAGTTAATTTCCACGAAACCTTAAAAATCATTTTTTATTTCACCGTGATATTTAATTCTTTAGAAAAATTATCAATTCTTGAAAGGAATGTACATTTGTTATCTTTATTTAAACGATAAACCTGTGATTTATCAGAAGCAAAGTCTCTTACGGGGAACTAGGGGCAAAAAATAATTTTTCACCTTTCACATATCATTTACTGTACCTAACATCAGAAGCTTTTTATCAATGATTGTACCATTCAAACTTAACCAAGAGGTTATACAATTATTATTATTTATATTAGACGGCCTGCATGGTCGAGTGGTAAGACGCTTGACTACGAATCCAGAGGTCGCGGGTTTGAATCCGGCGTGCGCAAATAAATTTAATTTAAATAATATGTGTCATATCACATTTAATTGATATAAAATAAAATATAGTATATTTTCGGCACGTTCCAGAGTGGCATATGATTTTAGTATCGCCCTGGTGAAAGACCACCATTCAGAATCGAAACGTTGCTTAAAATGGCTTTGGCCGTGTTTGGTGACCAGATCTGAATAGCCAGATACTTCCTAATCTTTACCTTCCTCAACTCCTTCCCCTCCCTACTATTTTTAGCATCACAACATACCCCTTTTGGGGATGCCATGTCTCACTGGCTCCAGACGGTTGGGAGCAGTTGAGACTCTTGTTCGGTATTCGCGTAAAAAAAAGGAGAATGTAAAAATAGTCACCTCATGCGAGATAAGAAGAAAAAAATGTAACTACAGCAAACTTGTTGGAAATCGAAAAATGATTATGTTTCAGTTATCTTGTTAAAATTACATTTATTTACTGAAGAATGCAGAACACAGCCCTTACGGAAAACCTACAACGTTCAAGCTCCTTTTGTCCAAAGAATACTCGCGTTTTCCAAGTGTAATAAAATATTTTAAAAACCCCTTTTTATTTTTGAAATACGCTCTTCTTGGAAACATTAAAAATATTCGAAATATTTTTCCAAAAGTAATCCAATATTCTAGGATAAAAAACTGATTAAAAGTTTTTCTTCCTTATCAACAACATACGACGGATATTGCCTTTCAGGGGAAAGTGATTTTAAGAAAACGATCAAGACGGAATATGATTATACTTAAAAAGGAACTCTAGACAACTTTATTTATTTTTAACGGTCTAACTTAAATGGCAGAATATAAATATATTTTTAACCACTGATCCATGATAAAATAAATACTAAAAGTTTGTGTTTTTTAAGTGTGAAGAGCACCATATAAATTTAAACCAGATTACGTCACAATAATTGTCAATCTCACCAGAATGCTACGCAATGGCGCTGCGATTGGGGTTCTATGACGTCAGAAGCGTTTTGATGTTATATTCATATTACAAAATCGATTTATAAATTATACGAATAAATTATATTATAACACTTATATTACAAAACTTATACGTTCAGAATCATTTTTTGACATTTGTTGTTCTATCTAAATACGTATTTTAAAAGTCGTAACATTTTTCAGTGGAATTAGAAAAGAATAAATTTATTATTTAAACGCGAAACCCAATAAATAATTAAATTGAAATACTTTAAAGCAAAATGAGTAAAGTCTTCTAAAACATCAGATATCTAACTAAAATAAAGCATCAAGAGCTTCCATTCTAAAGCGAATGTATTTCAATCCGACATCATTGTGCTCGAGAGATTAAAAATTCTCTTATTTCCATTCCACCTGTACTTTATCTGCTTATGATAATAAATAATGTAATTCCGCCTGGAGCTCCTGCCCGAGCAAAGGTTACATTCCTCGCTAAACTTGCGGTAATATCTCTTCTGACTCCTGCGCCCCGCGGCGCTCGCTCTCGTAAACTACGTTTTAACAAGTTAAACGCACAAAAGGAAAGAAATTAAACTTTTTTAAATGTTATTGTGGAATTGTGGAGGATAAATATTCCACCTGTGAGGTTACATCGATTAAAAACTATTCATTTTTGTTCCTATATCAAACAGATTACGTTTATCAATATGAGAAAACCTCAATCAAAACATACGTTGTGGCGATTAATTCAGCTGATTATATTTTTCTAAGGCGAGAACATAAAAAAATCGTTATGAAATTCGTAACCGAAAACCATCACTTAAAAAATCACATTGTTTTAATTCATAAATGATTCTTATTTGAGCTTAGCACAACAGCATTGATTTTGTCTTATTTATAAAAAAAAACTAACTAACTACCCACCATGCCACGAGGCAGACAGGATAACTTTCCGTACAGGTCTGTCTTATCACACGCTTCTTGTTTAATTTACATGCATGCAGCATCTCTTACATATTTCCATCTTTTTTACTCTCGACAAGTCCCGACTCAAGGGTTTGATTCACTTGGTCGTGCCATGTAATTCTTGGACGTCCCTGATATCTTCGCCATCGCGTCAAAATTATCTTATAATTATAATATATTAAAACGGTTTTCTACACATTAAATGACCGTTTGTGTTAGTATATGTATGTATAATACGTCAATATGATCGTCATAATCCAAAACAAAGTCTTGAAAAGTCGTATAACTCCCAAGAAATACTCTACACTCCTACCGACCTTCCGCTGTCTCCCTCTAGTTCATTATGTCTTAAGATGCAGTGTTTACCCTACACCATAAGACCATTAAGTTATTTGGATATGTATATTACACTCCTTCACCTACAGGCTTGCTATTCTTTACATTCATATTTGATTGTGTTGTAAAAGGGAACGGAAATGGGAAAGAGATGGAGAAGGTTGGAAAGTACCTGGCTATTCAGATCTGGTCACCAAACACAGCCAACGTCATTTCAAGCAAAATTAAGAATCTGAATGTGGGTTTTTTTCACCAGAACGATACTAAGAGTATCTGTCACTGTGAAACTTGCCACAATTAAATTAAATATTGTTTTGTATTAATTAAGGGTCAGCACTCAAAAATGACGTTAAACATTGAATTGTAGCATTCTAATGCATGCAATACTTCAAATGATTTATC
Source organism: Drusus annulatus (assembly GCA_022651775.1). Classification (NCBI taxonomy): domain Eukaryota; kingdom Metazoa; phylum Arthropoda; class Insecta; order Trichoptera; family Limnephilidae; genus Drusus; species Drusus annulatus. The sequence goes on from JAGWCC010000274.1 coordinate 39,695, forward strand.
TGAAAATTTTCCATGGATACTTAGAAAAATGTCCGAGGTTTCTAAGAAAGACAATCTTTTAACTGTAATCCTTTAAATTCTATGAAAAACATACCAAAATCTCAGTAAAGTGTGCAGTTTGGAAACCAGCGAAGATATTTTTGAACGTTGTACCTTATATTTCAGTATAAATTACATAAAGAACTTTAAAAAATCACTGTAAGTGACTAAAAATTGTATTCACTGGAAACTTTACAATTTGTTTGACTACCCGTATATAATAAACATTTAAATAATTTGTAGTTTTGCTTGTACTAGAATTCCAAAAATGTGAATTTTCGGGGGCTAACCCTTTTCTGCGATATAACACAAATTTATGAAATAAAAATTTATTTACGCACGCTGGGATTTGAACACGCGACCTCTGGATTCGTAGTCGAAGATCTTAACGGCCCGACCACGGAGGTCGTCCATTTTTCATTAATGAATCCGTGTTCTCCTGATCCATTTCAATCCATTGTTCAGTTCCCGTTATTTTTATGAATGTAACACATTCTTTTTGGCTATTCGATCATTGAAAAAATCTGATTCGGGGCTACGACTGGGATTTGGCGAAGGATCTAAAAGTTTTACAGGATTTAAAATTGTTTCTCCTTGTTTTCGTGTTTCTTTTTGTAAACGCCAAGTTCATCCCTACCTTTTCCACGCGGGGTATGAGAATTCATCTAAAAGGGAAAGAATATTATAAAAATAAAAAAAAATTAGATTTTTTTTTTTTCATTACCACATAACTTAAATTTCTAAATTGAATTCACATTGTTTCAAATGTTTGGCTATCAGCCACGGAATTCTCCTAGTCTTATAATGGAATTAAACAAATTTGAAGGTGGCGATTATTTTCACATTTACAATTTTATAAGCAGAACCATTTGCATTGAAACGTTTTTTAATATTGTTAGAAAACTCTTTATAAATTAGTAAATATTTACAAAAATTGTAAAAAAAACAAAAGCTTCAACGAATCAAAATGTTTGCAGTCGGAGGTATCACTACTGTAGATTCAGTGGGTAAACAAAATTTTATTCATTTAAATAATATCAATAATTAACAACACAAATATGAAACAGAAAAAGCCAGAAAATAAAAAGACAATAGTCACAACCGAGACTCGAACTCAGATCCTCTACTCTATTCGGGAGTAACGCTTCAACCAATCCAGCCACTGGGACCTTATTAGAAACCGACATTTTCAATCGATATCATATTTTCACTGTGAAATATTGTTTTTTTTTTCAATTTTTACATTAAAAGCAATAATGCTTTAAAGTTAATTCCAATTTCAAAAAAAAAATACGTTTAAAATTTTACTCGTTCGTTGTTCTTATTTTTCCCGTACGCACAGATATCTTTGTAGATTATATTTATATTAAATACAGAGAAGGAACAATGAGATAATGTTGCCATGTACCAACTGTTGTATAATCCAATACATCAGAAGAGCCATCAATTAATTTTGACAAACTGCTATCGAGAAGTTGAATGAGGCTTTATCGAAATATTATGAAACACAAAAAAGAAAACATTTGGAAAAATTGAAAATTAAAATTCACTTCTATCCACGAAAAATTGTATTATTATAAAAATGTAAGCAACTCGCTATTTTCTTTACATAGCCTATGCAATCTCATGTAATAAACTTGTGCAGTTTCAAATCATACGACGTTCATATGATTTTCCTCAAGGATGTACACGAACGAGTAATTTATAAAAAAAATCTGCCATCCACATTTTATTCATTTTCCGAAATTGAATACGTTGCAAGTAATTTGAGTTTCCTTGTTAATCGAAAGAGTTCATCAATTTACAGATTTCATTTTACTTTTAATTAAACTGGTGTCTTCTTACCCATGTTATTATTTACCTTCACCAAACCACTTACATTATTCTGAATTGTTGTTCTCTTCCCTTGAAACACAAAACCAGACACTTAAAAGGGGATTCCCCTTGATGTTGGAGATAAAATCGAGGTAGTACCGAGAAGCTAATACGAGACTATGCTCCCCCCTTTTCGCAAGAAAGGGTTCTGTGAAAAAACTATTGCCGAGATATTCACAATGAATAATACAATATTCTAGAGATTTCACCTGAAATATTATGACCAAATATAAGGTTTAATTTTCAAAAATATTAAGGCACTGAACAGAAGTATGATCTTTACCAATTAAAAAGAAAACTGACGTCACTAGTTCGCATAAGACCTCTTGACTTTAAGGGCCTCTGACGGGCTTTGGTGAAATTAATTATCTGCCCAAAAAAGGAATGTCGGTAGTTGAATACGTTTGATCAAATTCACTAGAAGTATAGAGAAAAATAGCTTACTCCGGGCATACAAATACGCCGACAACGCACTTATCAGTTAATCTTTTCTTAGTCCTAATATCCAAAAAAAATAAAATAGTGTTCTCGAAATTTCAAAAGAAACATTAAGGATAAAGAAGAATTTTTAAACAAAGTAAGCACTTTGTAGCTTGACGTTATAATTTAAAAAAGAAAACATTCAGTTTTAAATCACTTAATTTGGTATTTTTCTGAAAATTCGTTTTCCACTTATTCATTTGAGTGTTTCAAAAATATTCTTTCAACTAATTGTTCGCAGAAATGCTTAACAGTCTTGAATCTACATTTTGGATTTAAAGTAAAAAGTCGGAAAAATTTCACCAATCTGCGGGTGGGTAATTTGGACATCGTATTTTATATTGACACAGTATAAAAACTCTCAAAATTTACACTGTACAATAAAGTAGATACAATAAAGACTGTAGAATTGTTAATTTTAATGTTGGTATTGAAGAGTTTTTCGCTGATGTACTGGAGTGTAATGAACCATACCTTGCATATTCCATTACACTATCGGTAAAACAGACTAAGCATGCCTCTATTTCATGTGTGCAATAGAGATGGCAATCACAATTGATTGTTGGATTGATCAGACAGGTCAAGTATTTAAATCTGATATTTTAAGCTTACATCCCAGAGGGCAGAGCTACCAACTTTTCTGTTCGACGTTATTCAGATTTTTTATGGGTATTATTGAAGGATCAGCCAGCCCTGTACAGAACGCCTAGCTTTTTCAAAAACGAAGATTTACTCGAGCTTCAATGGAGCCCCAATACTTGAGCCGGTCTAAGATACTCATTCCAAGCATCTCAGTGGAGTCTTTGTCGGGAAGAAGATCATAAGAGTGAGGCTTAGAGTGAAGCGCTGTTATTCCAGCATAGCCAGTACATTGTTCTAACGATGCTCGAAACAAACCACCATTGATAATTAATCAGAATTTTTTGTAAACTCTAGAATTCTCATAAAAAAATAATAATTTACCATCTCTAATGGCGCGTGGGGAAAGGAAACTAAGTACCCACTGTGAAATAAATAAGTATGGGCTGCTGTACAAGTATAAGAAGAGATACAAAGCTTTACTTAAAGAGTCGATCTACCACTCAAATGCTCATCCATCTTGATAAGTTTTAAAACAGCTCAAGGAAACTGCTTTACTGTATTTCGTGTAGACTGAGTACTAAAGCACTTTTTCTCTGTGACAAAGACAGTAGTTGTGTAGGCAACGGAATTTTAAAGCCAAGAAGAACAAATAATGAAGATTTGTTATTTTTTTACTGGCCTTTATTACGTTTCGTTTATGTAATTCCGACTACTTTACTTTCCATTATAGTACCTACATATGTACAAATATATATGTGTACATTCTAACAATATAAACATGTTAGTGTTGTATCAGATTTAAATAATGTACGATGCTTAATTTTAAAAAAAAATAAGCCTCTTTTTTTTATTTAAAAGAAAGCTTTCCCGAGTTACGAATAACCTGACAATATTTTGATTCCTCTGACATTATAAGCAGAAAATATTGCTTGTGCAATGATGGAGGATTCCCTAACAGAGGTCTGAACCCGATGAGTTTGTCTACTCGGCCACCAGTAAAAGATCTATAATGTATCCTTAGTTGAATCTTTTATATGTGTCCGATTCAAAATTTTTTAAAGTAACTGGAAATCGTCCTTTAATACCGTCGAATTATCAATAAATGAAAATGAAAATATGGCTTTCCAAGCGAAGTAATTTAATTGCGTTTACGGAATGCTAAAATAACCTTTTCCTTTTGAAGTCAAACGTCAAAATATTTACTACTTTCCACTCGACTATGCAAGAACTGGATATTGATTCCAGCACACGCATAGAAAAAATCTTATTGAATGTGATTTTACATCATAATTTATTATCTTGACAATATCTTTTCTCCGTAAATTGGTTCACTTTTTAACGGAAATGAATTATTTGTGAATAATTTTTTTAGTACTAATATTATTTTATGGTGAATAAGTCCCAACTGCTCCCCACGGTTTGGAGACTGTGAGATATAGCATCCTCAATTTGAGCTGAAGTTAGTAGGAAGGAGAAGGATATGGTTAAAAGTAAGTTTAGAAAGTACCTGGCTATTCAGATCGGGTCACCAAAGACGGCTAAACACATTTCAAGAAACGCTCTTAAATTCTGAATGGTGCTCTTTCACCAGGGCGATTTATAGAGTATCTACCACTCTGGTTTTCTGTAAACGATTTTTTTTTTGTTAAAACTCTGCGTACTTATTTTCTTTGAGCACGGCAAATCAAAAAGCTACTAAAAGCCACCCGCAAAGCTTTTATAAGGTACCGTATATTTATTATTCAAGGCACCAAAATATTTCCACTTAAAAGCGAAATATTTATCATGTTTTGTAAAAAGATAGAAAGATCAAAAAGAAGGAATAAAAATAAGTAACCCTTCAATTTCTATTAGACAAAAAAACGCTAGTTTTTCAATTTAAAAAAAAAATAAATAACCTAGACAATCAACCTCAATATTAAATTAAATTCTCTTTGAAGTTTCCTTTGAGCTTTCTCTTTGGTCGCATCTAATCGCTCGTTCGATTTATCCTTAGGTAAAAGAGTGGAGCCACTCCAAAAGCTATAAGTTCAAATATAAATCACCGTTCTTAATTTGATGCATATTCAAGTGAGCGATCCGACGTGAACGAAAAACAAACGACGCTTCAATTGTAAGAAAATAATACGTGAATAATAGTATGGGAAGGGCGCGAGATCCAATCCGCAAAGGGAAGCTGGGGAATGGAGCTAGGGACTGGGAACTGGGGAAGTCATATTGGGTTATAAAATACCTGCCCCGGCCACTCGCTGTCCCGCAACTCGCCACCTCACCGCCCTACCCCTTCGCCACCCCATTATAACCTTATTATATGACACAACTCTGAAGGATACTGTGAATAGATGAAAATATTATTTTCTGATACTTGCAGGTACCTACTAGAATTTTTTTATTTTTTTAGGTTTCGATTTATTGATTTCGGATTCAGAAAAACAAATGGTGGTTAAGGAGCAAAACCAAGTTAAATTTCACTACCGTCACAATTTTTACACTTATCTTTAACTAGCTGAGCATATATAACGAATAAGAGTTGACTGTCGGAATTCGATTAACTTTGGATAGAATTGTCTAGCCTGTGCTGGGAAAATCAAGGATAATAGCCTTAAATAGATCAGCCGTCGACAATTGTCAAAACATGAGTCATTTAAGGGAGACCTTTGTCAAAAACTGGATGTCAGAATACGAAAGCTTTGGATACGCAACATCCATCGTCAACTTTGAACTACAAATAAATCAAAAGATGAAATGGATTTATGTTTTTAAATTTCAAATATTTATAAAGTTACACACATAACTAACATGACTCTTTAAATCAGTTGATTAATAGGTATGTACTTTATTTATGTGAATACTGCGGTTCTAACTACCAAAATTCAGTGGGACAGTGGCATCTCCAATTAGGGTATATATAGGCTGAAGGAAGATGAAGAAGAGGGAGGTTAAGATGCGCCTGGTTATTCAGATCTGTTCAATAAACACGGCTTAATCAATTTCAAACAACGTTTTCGATTCTAAGTGGTGGTCTTCTACCAGAGATAGGAGTTTCTTCCACTTTGGAACGTAAACCACAAATATACCCATTATTCATTTATATACTAACGGACTATGGTCCAATTACAAAAAAAGCACAAAATGAGAAAAAAGAGGCGGCAGAGAAAGAACAGCACATACATAATATTTTAATGAAGCAATGACAAAAATAGGACAAAAATATCCATTAGAAAGAACATTTAAAGTCAAAGCTAAGGTCAAGTCAAGGTTTTTGTAGAGTTCATTGAATAAATGTAATGGCGATCTCTAGATTATTCGAGGATCTTATGTGCTCGACTACCGAAGTCGTCAAACTTCATCATTTTATTATGGTTTAATAATTCATTTAAGAGTAAGGAGAAATTTCATAGGTGGGTGGATTAAAGTTTAAAACATTTTAAATTTATTTTTAAGCTCTTGAAATTTCAATAAGTTTAAACGTTATCGTTTATCTCAGAGGTTCATTTAAAACTCTCATCTTGATTAACGTGAATCGATTTAATTTGATCACGCAACTTGATTAGTGACACAAATAGATATACTCGTATATTAAAATATTTAAAACTTTCACATTTTTTATTAAATTTCTTCGAAGATGAATATTGGATGAGGTTTAATGGAGATACTGTAATATCTTCTATTGTTTCACCACCCTTGCCAACGATCCCGCTCGAAAGACCAAATGCAATAGAATGTATTAAACCCCCAACTGTCTGGCAATAAATCTCGAACTTAGATAAATTCTCCGTGAGGAAATAAAACCCAATATAAAATTCTTGCACCTGAAGCCTCGCAAACGTTCAACACTGGTAAATGCTCACTTTCAGTATGATTTGGTTCAGAGGATCACGTTAAATGATATAATGGTAGAGGCCGAACTGACTTGAATCGAATAGTAACTTTAATAAAACTACTGCTTTAACATAATTAAAAATATATAATACATTTGTACACGGTTTTCATTCAATACATGAGAACGGGTCGCTTTTACGACTCATTCTTATGTTCAACAGCTCGGCTATGGAACGATTTGCCGGCCTCTATGTTTCTCCCTTCCTTCAACATGGGCCTCTTCAAGACCCAAGTTCACTCCTTCCTTTCCTCAAAAAACCCTCCACGCAGCATCCCCAAAGATGACATAGGCCCTGAGGGAAATTGTTTTCCTCAAGGCCTCCTGTGTGGAGTTATTATAAAAAAATAATAAAAACAATGATTTTTTTGTCATTCTGTGCTGCCTTACCTTAGAGTTTTCGTGAAAACATAAAAATTACGTTACTAATTATAAATAATCTAATTTGTACTTACATACCTAGTAAGAGTGTGAACTTTCCAAAATTTGGAATTAATGTTAAAAAATTATCGAATTTAAAAAATAATCTTTTTTCTTAACCTAAGTATCTACCCATAATGTATTTTAGCAGACATTATTATGTATTTGAAAATGGGTAGATTTAAGGAACCGATATTGTTTTTTGGCAAGTCAAGTTACATCCGTGATTTTTCATGAGACTAATTATTAACTAATGAAAATGAAATATTAACATTGTATAAGACCATAGATTTTAAATAAAAAATAATTTTAATATTTAAAAAAATAAAAAATATTTTGAAAAAATTATATTTTTTACCAGTTAAATAATTAAAAACACAACTTTACTTTATATTCATAATTAGGAGAGCACGATCTGAATTCGATCACCGTTTTTGTTTTACGCAGTGGGAAGGCATTATCATTTTTTTGATTTAACCGATTCTTCAAAAAAGAAATGGTTTTAATTTTTAGACTAGTTTTTTTTTCAAATTTCAACTCTTAAAAAAATATTTTGATCTATGCAATAACATTCTATAATTAATTCCCTTCTTATCCCAATTTTAAAATGGTTAAATAATTTTTAATTCTTTTCCAATAATATCATTAACGAGTGTCAAGTGGTAAGACGCTCGACTACGAATCCAAAGGTCGCGGGTTCAAACCCGGCGTGCGCCAATAACTTTTATTTGATTGATATGTGTCATAACACATTTAAATTAATAGATAAATTATTAAACGTATATTTGCGGCACGTTCCAGAGTGGTAGATACTCAAAGCATCGCCGTGGTGAAAGACCACCATTCAGAATCGAAACGTTGCTTGAAATGGCTTTATCCGTGTTTGGTGACCATATCTGAATAGCCAGGTACTTCCCAACCTTCTTCTTCCCAATCTCCTTCCCCTTCCCACTATCTTCAGCCTCACAACATGCCTTATTTGGGGATGCCATAGCCTCAATGGCTCTAGACGATTGGGAGCAGTTGAGACTTTTGTGCGGTATTCATATAAAAATAAATAAAAATAATTAATTACTGGAATATCATTAATTACAAAGAGTGTTTTCTATGTATTTTTTATGATAGCTTAAATTGTACATATATACTCCTGTACAATCAAATTAATTCCTAATAAATCTAAAACAAAATAAATTCAACATAAAGTTTCATCAGTCTGAAAACTTTCGACACGTTTGAAGAATTTTTGCTAAATTGCATTTTTCAAATTATACGAGTACAACTGTTGTGGTAAGAAAGAAACTTGATGAAAAAGAGAAATGGGATAAGCCTTTTATTAAAGCAAGGCTATTATCAACACGTTCGATATATACCAGACTTTGACAGTTTTATAGTCATACTTACATAGTTACCTGAGCATATTCCCCGAATCTTATTTACGTTTATCAGAATCCTAAGTCAAAAATATGAAACTGCCATAAACCAATGACAAATTTATTTCAAAGAGTTGTTCGAAAATTTTCAACTCGACAAACATTATTTGGAAGTCATGATTCAAATTAAACCACTTTAACTTCTCGAGTCCTTTCTTGGAGATTTGTCGGCTGAAGTTGATCCTTTGTTGATGATTTGAAGAGTTGAACATAGACGTTTTTGGATGTTGAGGACGCACCATAGTGATAAAAATAACTCGACTCAAAATAATAAATTTTAAAACAAATCATCAATCATGACTTACTTTTAGAACGAGCACTTTTCTTGTGCTTACAGCGCGTGTTTGAAGGAAGGTGAAGAAGCACCTAGCTATTCAGATCTGGTCACCAAACACAGCCAAAACCATTTCTACCAACGTTTTCATTCTTCTTTTAAGAAGAAAGACAAACAATCTCGGGTTACGAATAACCTAACAATATTTGAAAAACTCCTACTGCCATAATAATAAGCGGAAGATGTAACTCGTGCAATGATGGAGGACTTATGGAGAACAATCGACTCTCGACGCCTAGGTGAAAATTGTGGTATTTCACCAGGGCGATACTAAGAGTATCTACCACTCTGGAACGTGCCGCAAATAGACTTTAATGATTTTCAATTAATTGATTTTGAAATAACATTAAAAGAATTCGTCTGCGCCGAGATTCAAACGAACGACCTTTAATTCGTATTCTCGGATCCTAACCGCTCAAACACGATGGCCGTCACGGCCGTTCAGTGTCATGGAAGCATTTTTCAATATCATTTGTAGAAAAGGCAACCTCTCTTGTTCTCTCATCGTTGGTATTAAAAGTGTTAAAAATATAAGCAGCGCAATAAATTTTTCCCGAGAGAAATATTCAATTTGGGAAGGAGGGATGCTATTCAACTGAAAACGCGATGGGAGCTGCAAATTCCTCAATTCACAAATGAGATATTTTATTAGCACGTCACTGAATATCAATTGGTTTGGTTAGGTTAGGTTAGGTTAGGTTAGATTGGGCTAGGTTAAGTTAGGTAATCAATTGGTTCTTAATATTTTATTTAATATTGGAAAATTGATTTACAAAAAACACCTTTTGACTTCTAGACCCCAGATAGATTAGCGATATTCTTTATTTTTCACAAAATAATATTGATATTTTGAGTACTTTATATCAATTTCAGCAGATAAATTAAACTTACTTCTTAGATGAACAAACCCACAACGCACTTCTACAGGTTTATTTATTCAGTGTGTGGATAGACGAATGCAGATACTCGTTTTTTTATTCATAATTAATTGTTACTCGTGACACTAAGAACAATAAATCACCAAGAAAAAATATGAATTGCTTTAACCCACAGATTTCCAATTTAGAATAATTTCTGTTGGAATACATTATAGGTATGGACTTCAGTAGGTAGATAGGGATATTATTTGGATTAATCCACTCATTTCAAAAATGGAATAATGTATGCAAGAACATATTATAGGTAGGTAAGGATTTGAAAAGATTATTTTAAAAACATTAGTTGCTTTAATCAACCTATTTTAAATATAGAATAATGTTTACAAGAACAATAAGTAGGTTCTTTATTAGGTAGGTAAGGATTATTTATTAAATTGATAATTTTTATTAACATCAGTTCCAAATTTGAAAAGTTCACACTCGTACCGTACGGCCGTACATACTCCCAAAGGAATTTGTTATATTGTGAAATGTTTGTAGAGGAAGCGCATGTACAAAACGTGTTCAAGATATTGAATGATTATAGCAAGAAGTCAAACGTCGATGAAACCACAAGATAAAATTTTAATCCAATGACATTTTAAATATTGACTTATTTTTATGATTAAATATACCAACTCCTTTAAAATCTGCCTAAATTTAACGTGGTGAATAAATAGCCATAACTTTATATTATGATTGTAATTAATTAGTTATACACTTGAGTATATTAAAATTTTATAGCGAATAGAAATATTTTTCTCGAGTTTTTACGGGTGCATTTATAAGTAGGTTTCTCACCTTTCACGCTGAGTTATTCCTGGTTGTTGGGTGAAGATTTTTCGGAGGATTGCCAACTATCAACAGGAGAGGACACTAGTTATGTCCAACGGAAGTAATCTTCCCAACAAACCTTCCATTGAGATGCTTGGTGTAACCCTAAGTGACCAGTTAAGGCACCGGGGCTCCATCGAAGCCAGAGTAAAGTTAGCCTCTCAGAAGTTGGGCGTGTTGTACAGGGGCAGATACTTCAATAGTACACAACTGCTGACCTTGTACAAATCGCAAGTACGCCCCACTGTTGAATTTGAGCCCTAAATACCTGAAAAAAAACCCTTGACTCTGTGCAGAAACGGGCGGCCCGTTTGATAGATTCTCCTATCTTAACAAACGGATTGCAAACTTTGGAGCACAGACGTCAGGTGGGAATGCTGTCCTTGTTCTACAGGTATTTCAATGGAAATACTCCGAGAACTTGCGTCATTGATCCCTTCGGCACCGGTGCATAGTCGGGAAACTAGCCAAACGCGCGCCCAACATTTGTACACGGTTGACATTCAATACATGAGAACAACTCGTTTTAGGTTCAACAGCTCGGCTATGGAACGATTTGCCGGCCTCTGTTTTTCCTCCTCCTTCAACACTCAAGACCCAAGTTCACTCCTTCCTTTCCTCAAAAACCCTCCACACAGCATCCAGCATAGGCCCTGAGGGAAATTGTTTTCCTATTATAAAAAAAAAAAAAAAATAACTATTTATTATCACTAAATCAATTTAGGTTCAATATCGTGATACTCGTAACTACCATACGCTTAACGATCATTAACATAATTCATTTTTTCATGTTGCGGAGTTCATATGAGCAAAAAAAAAATACATGGACAATTCCCATAGCTGTTGAATGTTAAAAATAATTTCTCAATTTCCGATAGATATCGATTATCATCTCCAGTCTCCGGCTATCTGAAAGACCTATAATAGTGTTAACCTTTTCAACTGATTCAACGCTATTCCTTTGGGAGTTCGCCATAAAGCTCCATTCTGACACTGTAAGGCTATCAAGGCGGAAATTGAATGCGAGTATTTGATGGTGGATGATAACAAAGTGTACGTGCAATGTCCATTTCATTGAATACATTTCTCTAAGCTTAGTTGAATTATAAAAGTTGACATTTGATTCACATGTTTATCGTGTATTATTCATCTGAAAAGTATTTTACTGAGTGGGACAGTTGTGATAAATCAATGCATTTTGAATGTAATATTCCAGGATGCGTTTTTTTTCATTTTTAATTATTTAAGAAATAAATAAAATCAGTTTTGCACAGAAGATTCAATTCCGCTTAGCAAAAAAACTGTAATTTATGAAAATAACCTACATTCCTTAAATCAACAACCATCTACAATTTTTGACATCGGGTTATTAATTATTATTAATACGATTTTTCAAATTCCTTGGCTGATAAATAAATTTAAAAGGCCTGCAACTATCACATTTTTCAAGTTATTTGTAAAAATAGCAAAGACAAAAAATGTGTATTTTTTTAACAGAACTAAAAAATATGTGTTTTCATTAGAAATGGTCAAATAACAACTCTCATGACTACCAATTATAACTCTCATAACTAATTATTTTTATTAAATTTACCCTAAAAGAATTGAAAATGGAAAAAAAAACGAATAAATCCACCACTATTTCAAATAGATGATGATTTATATTTTATTTTCAAATAATTTCTCATCTTTTGGAACGTTATCTGGACACTTTCAGGAAATTGGAATGAGTAAAATATATTGACGTAAATATATTTCAATTTCTGTACTGCAGAAAAACAGCAAAACGATGGAAATCATTTCACGAAAACTATTAATTGTACAATTAATTTATTACATTTTTTTCCTTGGTTAGAGTTTTGCCTGGAGTTATTGAGGTATGATGACTTAATAAACATAATTAAAGCAATTATTTCGTTTCTGAATTACTGACTATCACCAGAGCGATTGATAATGCCAACCGATGCGTGAAAACGATCTAAGAAAATCTTTTAAAAAATCCATACGTAATTTTCATAAATAAGTGATATTAAATATTTGTAGCACAGTGGCTAGTGACAAAATGTCTAGTACGCAGAAAAACATAGTGACACATATGTTGGCATCGAAAATGAAAGAATTCATTCCCTTAAATGAGTTATGACATTGACAGTATTTTAAAGAAATAATACTTGTCTAGCCACAATGTTGGTTCATGAAATGAAAAAATGGTGATGTCGCAGAATTTTGTCTGGTTTTGTAGAATACAACAATCTTTGTTTATATTTTAACATTTAAACTTTCTAACATTAAACTTTTGGAATGCCATGCTCCCGCAAGATATAACTTCTGTCGTACCTTGTTGATAGTAATTTTTTAATAACTCACTTGTGTTTTACAAAATGATGCGTCAATTATGAATGGCTACTGACGAGTATATTTGAAAAATTGTTTTTTTTCCACGTTTCCCCAAAAAAAAGTTTGATTATGAAATGTGAAGATATTTTGTCGATTTATTATATTTTCGTAAAAACAGTACTTTCAATTTGACGTTAGTTTATTCTGTCGTTTTTGTGACTAAATACCTACCTATGTACGTTGTAAGATGTGAATAAATAAATAAGTGTTAGACAGTTCGAAGAACTCGAGAATTTCTCCACCGCAGTTTCCAATGTCGAAAAAATTTCCTCAAGTTCGAGTCCCTTAAAAATAAATTCGCGAGTATCGGTAGTGAAAGGCTCCGGCCACCGGAAATGTGAATATCGGATGGAGTATCCGGGGTAAAAAATAACTTTCACGAGGCAGCGCGGCCTCTACCGCCCCCTTCCTCCGCCCCCGCCACGTCCCTCCGTCCCACGAGAAATCACCGACCCGCCCCAGCCCCCGCCCCCGATAAGCGGCCGCTCCAGAACTCCCAAAGTGACTGGAGTGTTTGAACAAAATTTACGCCGATTTCATGATTTATTTGAAGAAGATGTTTTTTCATATTAAAATAATGTTGGCGTGGTGAAATTGTATTTATTTTTGAAATGATGTTTTAGGATTTATATTTTTATCCAAAAGGGCAACATCTGCCTACCTGGTTGTAATAACCTAGCCGTAGGAACGATATTGTCTCTGAGTGCGGGTTCTTATAAAGTAATTAGCAAATTCAAGTGCCCATGAACGCAATGGAGACTTGTGTCCTCAATACTTATGTACTGCTATTCTGTAAACGTGAGCCACAAACACAGTTTAGTAGTAATATTTAGATACATAGTTTTTAATGCCTACAGTTTATAAACACATCTTTGATACAGTGATACTGCTTAAAACACATATTTGATACACAACAGTTTTAATAAATTCACTGCAAAGACTCATTACGAATAAAAGTAGAAATATTTTATTTGTGGTTTTAAAGTTTTATTTTGTAGAACTCCATTTTAATTTTTAGGTTTCTTAATTTTATTTAAACAATATTTTTTATTATTTTAAATTTAAAAAAAAAAAACAATTTTAGTTAAAAGTTTTGCAAGGTAAAAGAAAAAATATAAATATTTTTGTTATATTCCTTAATTATTTTTTTTTCAAATTAAACTGTTAACAAAAAATCATTAATCATACAATTATCCAGTTTGTAAGTTCAACATTTTTGTATAGACGTTTCGTCCATCTACTTCACATTACAATTAAAAAATAAAAATGAATAATTCAAATTCCTTGGAACAAAAAAAGCACCTGTTTTTATTCCATTAATATTATTTTCTTACAATCACTTCAAAGCTCTCCCACGTACAAACACAAAAACTAAGGCGTTGAGTCTCAGCGATAGCGTAATATTTTATGAATAATTTGACATAAACACAAATCATGATTTTTGTGATTTAAATAATAATCATTTACATCACATAACTATACTTAGGTAAAACGTGCTATACGTAAAGGTTATTCGGGTGACTTTAAGTGTTGAAGGTCTTTAAATGAAATGCGTAAATGACCACTAGTAAAAACTTAATATTTTTAAAAAAACTGTTACTGAGCTTGTGCACAGGAACTTGACTTTAAAATATTCTTATTTCAAATGACTTAAAGAATTACAAACCATCGGCGAACGGTGAATGCCCAGAAACCAAAGTAATATATATCCCTTCAAGGATGGTTGAAGTGTGAATCCACAGGATGGGGGGGAACCAAGAACCAAATAGCCCCGCGGATGTAAACGACCCTAGCTGGGGCATGTAGTGTAAGATATTGCCCTCAATAAACATAAATAAATGCAAGCCCAAACTTTTATTTATCTCCTCGTGTGATTTTTATTTATTTTGCACATCATAAACACATTCTGTGGATATTTCCAATTCGATTCACATTTAAAGAGATTGGCGGTAAAATTTGCGACTGGGTGACATTTTGCCGCTATTCAAGGAAAGATATTTATGAAATGGGGGGTGTTGAACGCCCAATATTTTACGACATGGAGATAATTTGATTCCTTTGAATAAGTAGGGACGTACTACTTTCCTTCTGAGATCATTTTTTCCTATTTCATGCAAATGTAAAAAATAATAATTTAATATTGCAGGGCATCGGAAGCTTCAGGAAGAACTTGGCTATAGTTTTAAGTTATTTTGTAGCTTTTTTAAGTACCTTTAAAGTGATATTTCACAAAAGCTGTGCTATTTAAAAAAGCCAAGGATAGTTCTTATTTAAGTGTGACCAAAATGCAACATAAATAAAAATGTCGTTAGGAATTTTCACTCATACTTTTTTTAAATATTTTTATATGAATTAAAATGTGTTATAACACATATTAATTAAACAAAAGTAATTTGAGCACGCCGGGTTTGAACCCGCGACCTTTGGATTTGTAGTCGAGTGTCATACCACTCGACCATGGAGGCCTAAATTTTTCCAAGTATTTTGAGAATTATATAACGAACAAAGGTCGTTGCTCAACCAATCAACTTTATAACCACACACCAGTTTTCTAACCATAACAAATGCAAAACCCCATGATATTACCTTATTCAATATTAAGCTTACATATTGACATACAACAGAAAAAATTGTATTGAAAATAATCCTCAAAAAATCGCAATATAAATCTTGACACGTTTATTACAACACACAATAATCAAATACCGTGTAAAAGTTGTAGATAATTATTGTAGCCAATTCCTTCAAACAAGCGAAGACCACTTAATATCGACTCACAGCCTTTATGAGCTTTTTATCGGTTTTTTCGAGTCTTGAGTTAACCCTCATCGGTAATTTGACACAATACATCGACCGTTATTCTGTCACCATGAAAGATCTAATCTCATGCAAATGTCTCCGTAGGTCAGAAACCATACAGTCGATTCTTAGCACTAACTAGTCAACTTCGTGACAGTCATTCTGCGGTTATTCTGCAAATAAGCTACGCTTGTTCTTAGCAATCGCTCAGTTTGGTTAGTGAAAGTGGTAGTTATTGTATTATCATCGACGATCTACTCTGATATATAATATATGCCTGCAAACATTAGAAGGCTTTAAGCTCAAAGCACGCCGGTAAACTTCAGTACGGCCCCTAATAATTCACACGTACAGTGTATTGTCCCCGGGTAGCATAGGACACAGGAGCTCTCTGATAGGATCAACGCTTAAGATAATTTACTGTCCATTAATACATCGGCCGGTAATGTATTTCCTATTCAGCTGTGTCATAAATTGATCAGATCAGACCTTGTTTTCCGATGGACTGGATCCCCTGAGACTATGGACCTATGCAGCTCAACAATCAGCAAGTAGGTACTCATGTAACAACACAAGTGATAATTATTATATCGTATTTAAAGAAAGAACTGTTCACTAGCAATACCTTACTGTTAAAATGATTGGAAAAAAAATAACTTGATTTTAAAGTCTGTTTTGCAGAACTCAATTAAGTTTTTAAAATTAATTATATTTTTTATCATAATAATTATTTTATAACTAAGTAACCACTACGCCGTTTCCTCGAAAAAGTAGCCAGATAAGACGGACCACTATACAAGTCTGTCTTCAACACACTCCTTGCTTCTCATACATACTCTTCTGTTATTCTGACTCTTCACATAACCCGATTCAAATATTTGATTCACTTGTTTGTGCCATGTTTTCTTCGGGCGTCCCGACTTCTTCCATTCACTTTTGCATCATATATATTTTTAACACTCCTTTCTTCGTTCATTACTTTCAACGTTCATTACTACATGACCAAACCATCAAGTGTTATTATTATTTAAATTTTAAAAACGATTTTCTTATTATAAAGGTCTGCTATGGAATTATTTTCATGCATGACACCTTCGACTTCCGAAGATATTATAAAAGTGTGGAGAAGCCACGTACATACAAACTATTTAAATCGTTTCTAGATACTTATAGTAAAAAGTTGTGTCAGTGTTTTCGTAGTTTAAAAAAAAATAACAAAAGGCTTACAGAAACATTTTTTCTTCAGAAATTGGCAAAAATTGGAAACACACCACGGTAGCCCGCTGGTTCTTATTAGTTTTGCGTTCACCATTGCAGGTCAATCATAGTGTTCATGAACAACTGTTCAAACTCTATCCTGTTTTTTAGCTATTACAGAATAATAATGGTTTTCGCATCACGACTGTGGAAACAATGTGGGACACGCGGTGTTTTCTGTTTAATTTACTAGTGCCGCCAAAGAAGCGAGACCCGGTGCTGATTTATTTAAGTTTTTTAATCAATTTTGCTTTACGTCTGCTCATTGATAGCCAAACTCCAATCAGATCTTTTTCAACTTTCCATTTTAATACATGGTCGGGAACTTAAAGTATGAAACTAACTGTGTGCTAACATAGCCAGTTTACTTTTAGTCCAAAAACACGTGCTGAAGGTCTACTTTTACCTTCGAAATACAGGAGAAAATTCTTTGGAGCTTATCAAAATAAACAAGAGTACCTACTTAACTATTCATGATGGGATTAGGTCTTAGAGACATTAGCGACACGCCGTCCGTTAATCGGAACTCGGTGGCAACTTTCGAAAACTACCTACTGTTGAAAATTCCATTAGTAAATAAAGTATTAATGGAACGGATTTCTAAATCGAATCTGTAATCCCAGTCGACAACGTGTTACCCTGAAATGTAAAAAAAAAGGAAACACAATTCGTCATCATCACTTTCGGTCGTTCTATATTAACTGTGAAGGCTGTCTCAACCCGCCTACTCTTTTTTAACGGAGTAGAGATTTTTTAATAAAATTACTCACCACACTTTACATCTTATTTATTTACATTCCTACCACTTTTTACACAAATTCGTTCACTGTGGTAAAAGTGGAATTATTTCCTTGGGGCAATTTTTTTCAATAAGCCCAGACTTATTGAAAGACTAAAATTATACTGCCGTATTTTTCCACATAGAGTAAATATGTGTTTTTTTTTTAATAAAATGAGTGGAAATTTTCTTCAGGCTTGGGAAGGGGGTGATTGGTGAATACACAATATCATCCTGAAATCTTTTATAGATTTACCTCGAAAACGGTCTCCCGGTTATCAGAAGTCAGTTCATTTCAAAGTGATGATACTAACACTGAAAGGCATTTTTTTATTTCAGTTGATGAATGATATTATTTAGTGAGTCAGAAAACCAATGGTTCTCTCATCGTTTGAGCGAAGAGACAGTTCATGATCGCACGAATACCGAAAGCTTACTTCTTTCCAGCAAAGTGAGTGTGTTGATATTGTAAAAAAAAATAGATAATGTTATACCTTTTAATAAAACTGCAACCACCATAACCATAAAGCAGCGATGTATCCACTACCCCGAGGGACCAACTCTTAAAATATCAAGTCAACAAAAAACGTTGAAATTTCTGCCTCTTTTTATCATGGCGACATTTTATATATTATTCCTAATATGTTGTTATCCCAGCGTAACGTGAAATGTATATTTATTTTGAGACAACTATCTTTCAGAACCATTACAAGAACTACGGTAAAGTCTGAAATCTCTCAGAAAATTATTTATAAAGAAAACTATTAATGTCATGGAAGACATTAAAATGACAGCAATTGTAAGGAGTTCTGTTACCACAAATTTTACGATCGAAATTGATAATATTCCGCATTTTTTTAGTTACTTAATGAAATTTCTTCAAAGAAAACTTCAAAATATTTATAAAAACTTTATTACTAGGACGCAAAAGTAACAAAAGTACCGCCTAAAATTAAGTACTTAACCAAAATTTTATCTGCAAAATGTTTTTATTACTCTCCACTTAAAAGTAAGGATTTTTCAGGACAATCGTCCTGCGTTTCAGTATTAGTCGTGTCCTTTCGTATTTAGCTACGTCATCCTGTAGTCGGTAATGGCCAACCCCCTGGGAACTCTGGCTCGGAGGGTTAACCTAACTGAGAACGCTGAAAGAAAATGCTTAATTTGGACCTGTTTCATTTTTACTCATTACGCCGTCGTCTTTGTGGCTTTGGCAACAAAGGAACTTAACTCTATCCGGTATTTTTCTCCAAAACTGTGTGAGTTCCACTTTTTTTATTATTTGTTACCAATAGTTTTATTATTTGTTACCAATAGTTTCGAAAGAACCACGATTCTCCTCCTTGTCTGGATCCGGTCTGGTTGATTAATAGTCCTTGTAAACTATCACATCCAATTTGTCCTTAAATCCTTGAAATCCATATATTTATATAATGGAGTAGGTACCTGACTCGCCAATAGAAATATTAATGTTGAAACTTATAGTGAATTCATTAAAGGGGTAGAGTTATAGATTATTATCGATGTATTAATCTTCGTGATATTATAATATATACTATTTTTCTCATTGTTATGTTATTTTATTTTTATTTTATAATTTGTTCTCCATTTGGATGTATATATAACCGCATACTTTGTTTTTTTTGTTTAGTTTAATTTTGTATCCTGGTGATGCTTAGGCTAAGCGAAACCAATAATCGGTCATAAAATTTTAAATAATATTCGTGGTCCTGTACAAAGTTTTTTTTTTCATTTCTTTTAAATATTTTAATTTCAAATAACGATGAATGTTACAAAGATGACGCAACAGTTGTTGATCTACAAGGAAAAAAGGCATGCTTACAATTTTTTTTACATTCATTAAGCATCCCCATTTTTTCACGATACATAAAAATGACTTGAAGATGTTCGTTCTACCATACTTTCAGTTCCACAAATATTAATTTAGACGAATGTGAATAGCTCCAGGTAGATCCAGAGCAATGATTAGAATGGCGGTATAGCTTCATCTGGTATAGGCAACGGGGTTCTACTTAAAGGCTTTTGTAAGTATTCGTATTAAGAGTGCGGTGTAACAATAATAATAATATGTGGATGATTTGTATAGCGCCGTTTTTGTGAAAAATCACCTCAAGGGCGCTGAACAGATCTTATTTTCTATTATTTTATATTAATTCCTAGTTAAAATGAGAAAATATACAGTAACATACTCACCTGGCAGGTCCAATCAGATGTACTTATTTACTTAAGATTATAATTATAATTTTTATTTATTTATTGTTATTTTATTTATGTTTTTTCGATTTAGGGCATAAGAGCGAAATTAAAAAATGGACTTTCGGAATTTGTCGTTCAGTACAGGATTGGGCTGAAAATTGTATATCTAAAGGTGATTCGTCGAGAGATAGATTATCTTGAGATTCTTTTTAATGAATTTAAGTATATTAGAGTCTGAAAAGGTAAATTTTCAGTTTGGACCGAAGTTCTGTTGGGCTCGTAATACATCTTAGTTCCGGAGGGAGTTTATTCGAAGCCTTTGGCCCCGATACTCAAACATAGTATTTAGATTGCGTGTGGGTTCTATCAGCCTTCCGATAGCCGATGACGTTGCTGATCTAAGAGTCGACTGCCTTAGAAGATTGTTTTCGGGAACGCATAGTTCGGTGATGTACAGTGGGGCCATTTCGTTAATGGATTTATACACCATCTAGCACAACCTGTACTGGATTCTTTCAGTGCACTTGAGCTAGTTAAGGTGCTCTGAAATAAGCGAATATTTAGATTCCCCGGCGATAAGCTTTGCTGCAGCATTAAAAACTGATTGGAGTTTATTAGTTTGCTATTTTGGAAGGCTGTCTAGTGAAATACGTGGATTCGGGTGTCGGTTTCGTCAAAATTGATAATAATTCTATAGCTATAGAAGTTTATCAATAGAAATGTGTTTTTTAAATTGGGTAAGTTCGTGTCTAACTAATGATTAATTGTTGTTTCAGTGATGTTTTACTTCTCATTATCTTCATATTTTTAGCATTACATTTCTGCTAGCAAATATCATTAAACACTAACATTATTTATTTTACCTGAACATCTGTGACGAATTAATTACAAAGCCAACGTACTTTGTATTATGTGCCAGTATGTACGCCCGTACCTCCGACGTATCTAAACTTCATCTTCACTAGACTCGCAGTTAGACGTCTTCCCTTTCATGATAATCCGTTTTAATGATAAATTACGTAGTGGTGCACCGTCATCAGTTCTTGGTATTTCCATCAAACGGCTTGTTTTGGGGGTATAGTGCACAACAAAGACAGAATCACAATTTTTTTTTTGCAATAATATAATTTTTGTTTCTAAAAATCTTAATGTTGTGGTATTTATTTATGATAGATCGTAAAGAGACTATTATTATTATCTTAGTTTACATTGATATTTGTCGTAATTTTTTTTATCAAAAACTGCAATGGCAATGTTGAAAATCAAAAATTTTCGTAGTCAATTGTTAACCGTATACACTTTCTGTATAAAGCCCAGAAAACCTTAATCAATTAAAAGTGATACTTAAAGTACCAATACAAACACTAACCTCAATCATATTCCAAAAATTTCCAGTGCTTACCATACAAAAAATATTTTCAAAACAGATACTAACTTTTCCTTACAAAAATATAAAATTGTTTGTCACCTCGTAAAATACTCGCAACACTAGATCAAGACATACACATCAACTACAAATACCTAAAACACACACATCCTTTGGACAAAAGCATTACAGATACCCGGCTATTAAGCTTTATAATTCTCTTCCTACACAAATCAAAACATCTACACTTGCACAATACAATAAACATGTTTGGAACTGGTTACAATCCTCCTAATTTATAATTATATACAGTAATAATAATAGTGCTACTTTATTATTTTATTTATTTGTATAATTTTTTTGTTTGTTTTAAAGTGGCTCTATTTTGTTTCTATTTGTTTTTATTATATTTTCTTTTCTTTTATAAATCTTCATTTATACATCTTCTTTTTATTTTCTTCTATATTTTCTTTTGTTTTTAATTTTAATTTTAATTGTTTTATCTATTGTTTTATCATGCTATTCGAAAAATGCACTCCACTCCTAGCGTGGAGGACAATGTATATAAAATATTATAAATAAACAGGAAGTTAAGTAAATTCAAAAATAAATAAAAATAATTATCGATTAGAAATGTTTTAAAATAATGGATTCAATCGGCTCAGTGTATGTAACAATATATTGGAACACTGAATATAATATGAACGACAGTTCAATCAGAATATGACTTTTTTCTTCTTCTTTCTTTTATGTAAATACCGCAAAAGAGTCTCAACAGCTCCAAACCGTCTGCAGCCAGTGGGCTATTGCATCCCCGACTGGACGTACTTACCACAATTTGTCAAAATCGGATTTTACATGTTAATACGAGATTTTCATCAGCTGAAAACATCCGAGCTCCAAATTCAATAGATTTTTGGTAATTAATTTTTTTACTAACGCACATTGAATTAGTAGTTTAAAAACATTAAAATCTAGAGTAACATAGGAAATATATATTTTTTTTAAATAAATGCACTAACAGATTATAAATGACTTATTTATAATAATTCTAACAATGAAAAAACTACTGATATTCACTTTACAAATCCCGATTACGCATATTAATGGTTTTGTATCGTCATATTTTCTAACGCCTTTTTCTTTGTTTCATATTTTTGGGGTTGAATGCTTTCTGCATAACTACGTCCAATTGGGGTATTTTGTGGGGTGAAGATAGTTGGGAGGAAAAGGATATGGAGAAGAGAATAGTGGAGAAGTAACTGACTGTTCAGATCTGGTCACCATACATGACTAAAGCCATGTCAAGCAACCTTTCGATTCTGAATTGTGATCATTTACCAGGGCGATACTGAGAGTATCTTCCTCCTATACACCAACACAATGGGTGTATTACACAAAATATATTCATTCTATCACTCAGACTTAGCCGATTTGAGTTTCACGTGGAAACACTTCTACCTGCTCAATATCCATGATATTGAAAATAATTAGTACATATAATTGTTTTACACCACAAATTCTTCGTTTCTTACACACCACAAAGAAGGGAGAGGTACGCGTTGTACAAGTATAATAAAGATAAGTAGTGACGTAGCGCAGAGGATGTTATTGGATTTTTACAGTCTGAAATCGTCCAATGTGAAGTGGTCACAGTCGATTTTCTTTCATAGATTGCACCTGTTGTATTGTACCTATTATGGATTTAATAGATATGTTTGTTCCAAAACTATCGAATCCGAGATACATATTTATTTCATACAAATTTACGGATATACAGAAATACGGTTTCAGAATGCATCCACATGCCTCATACGAACAAATAACCGGTAGAAACGATAATTTAAAATTTACAGCTTCCTAAAACTGCATTTCCCGATCCAGTTTATCATTGATGGGCTTTGCCAATAAACCTTTAAAATTTACGGCACTAGTTTCGTAAGAAATAAACAAGAGTAGAGAATATTTTTTATCGTTAGTAGTGATTGCAGAGTCCCGCTAACGTATGTAGGTCAAAAAACTTCGTCATTTTTATGTTTTTTAAACATTATTTGCATAATGCAAATTCTCTAGATTTACGATGGAAATTTTATAAGTTTACAGTTGGGCAGGCTCCGTGATTAATGTGTAGGGGTTGTTTGGTAAGGTAGGGAATACTTGTGATTCATATCTAGTCCATATATCTGCTAGCAAACCTTTTCCGAGTACACCGATGTTCCACGATATGATGCTTTGTTATACGCTAGAGATATGGCTTACTTTAAATTATAGATTGCTAGTTCTAACGAATTGGCGTGTGTAATGTTATGAAAATTTATGTTTTAGAATTAGGATTAGGATTTTACATATGAATAATTAAATACTAAGAAGAATTGAGGTTAATCTTAGCTTAGCGGATGAGATAATCTTAAGTAAATTAAATTTATAAAATGGTTTAATGTTGTGCTTTTAGGTAATTAATTTTCGTAACATAAATGCTTTTTAAATAAATATTTCACCATCACGCCCTTTCGCAGTAATAGGCAAAGAAAAATAATTGCCACACAGCTTTGTCCTGGTATACATTCCTTGCTTTATTCACAGTCACACTCCATGTCACGCATGTTTTTATGTTATTCCGTCTCTAAGCGTAACACGTCTCAAGTATTTGATTCAATAAATAGATCGTGCAATGTGTTAAGATATTATTCTAGTGCTTTATTCGACATGTATTTTCATACAATCCTTTTAAGCGTCAATATTTTAATAACATCCAATTCACTTTTTATTCTACTGTAGATACCAATCTAAGACTGTTCCTAAAAACTGTTCCTTTGAACCTTATTTATTTAGATCAGCTTTGCATATTTTCAGATCTCCCCATAACGCTTTAGGGATAAAATTTATTGATTCACTATGTGATACAAGATCACCTCTGTCTGTACGGTGTACATAGAAGGAAACTATGTCTCTACTCGCCCCGGGTAACGTTGTGAGGCGGGTTAAGGCAGGGGCAGTGATAAGGGATTTTATAAAACAGACCTTGAAGAGCTCCGGAATAAATTAAAGATTAAAGAAAGAAGCTGGTAGCCCGTTTCACATCCGAGCCGACAAAAACGACTCGTTCTCATGACGCTGACGTCAACTGTGAACGGGTATTTTGCTCAAATCAGTTAAATTTTACGCACGTACACCGCTGCGCAAGAGATGCTGCTAGCACTTCCAAGCATGCATATCGATAACAGCGGATTGTCAATCAAGTAGGTTTATCAAGTATTTAGGAGCTCTAGTCCAGAGGTTTCATCCTTCATGCCAGTGACGTGCCTTAGTATCATACATTTGGACTGCTATTAGAATCCTACTATTCTTTACTTCGAATGACATATATTGGTATATATGTGATAACTGCATTCCGAAAATTCCTTTATTCACCTTAATTATTGTGTGAACACACCTACTTTTCAGATACACAAACTTGTTCACTTGCTCTTGACTTATTGAAAATATTTATTTTAATTGCACTGCCATGTAACGAGTCTTGTATCAACATTCCATTGTGGACCGTCAGCTTTGCATCCATTCGCAGCTCTCTTATTTAAAGCAAATTCAGCATTTTAAACATAAACATCTTCTCAAATCTATTAAGCAGTACGTATAACGCTTCCTTCGGGATTGAACCCTCAACATTGCAATTTCCTCCCCACCGGAGGAGGCCCAAAGTCGAACAGCATCAAATGATAACAATCTAATTGTGCCATTTACTCTGAGACATCGCAGTCCTGAAGCAAACTGATAGAATAACACGTTTAACCGTTTTTCCGCCCGTGAAAACTTTGCGACATCTTCTGTTGGCCAAGTTTCCGAATTATCAACGGTCCCGCATTTTTGTGCGGAAAAATGCCACGACACGTGGCGAGGGCTGCAACAAAAATATGCGAAATAGTTTCTTCATTCTGGAGAAAAAGTTGTTGTTAGTATTCACTTTATTTTTATACTGAATATTGCATAAGAGTCCCAACTCCTCCCAACCGACTAGAGCCAGTAAGACTGCGGCATACCCAATTGGGGCATGTTGTGAGGCTGAAAGTAGTGGGGAGGGGAAGGAGATGGAGAAGAGGAAGGTTGGGAAGTGCCTGGCTTTTCAGACCTGCTCACTGAACACGGTTAAACTTTATGATTCATTTTATTTTAAGCAATACAAAAATTACAACACTTTAGTAAAGTGATTAAAGCAAAGTAATTGCGACATTTTCAAAACATATGATTTTAATTTTAGGTGCCCTTTAATGAATTAAACTTAAGCTCCATAATTTATTGAGAACGAGTTATATAGTGAAATACCTAATCTAATTTCTTTATTTTATCAAGACTTTTCTAAAAAAATTCTTCATTTAGTCAAATTATTTACATTCGTTCAATATTCTCGCGTTGTCGTTATCATTAATATGAAACAGTTTTTTGATATTTTTTTTAAGAAGTAAAAGGTTCTGGAACGGTGAGTTCTGACGTCGTGAAATTTGCTACATATATATCAAGAATGTCTTTAGTTTTTAATAAAATGGTGTAGAGATCTCGAGAAACCGGTTGGTAGAGTTAGTTAGTTTTTTTTTGTTTTTTTTATTTATTTTATCATTTTGTTACTTGTACATTTAAGTTTACAAAGTATCTAATTATTTCACCTTCTTTTTGACTAAATAATAAAATTTTACTTATGTACTACTTATTACTTTGATCTAAATGTATTTTAAATGGTTCCTACAGGCTATTTTGAATTTATTGATTGACATTATTTTAATGGTTTCCGGCAGCGAATTATAAGATTTCTTAGTAAGCTTTTTTGTGTATTGGCTTTATTCTTTTTTTGTAGTCTGATTTTTTGACATGTCCTTGTATTATGTTTGAGAATATCCACATTAGTTGTGAGACGTTTATGGCGAATTATAAAGTCTAAAATATAGCTTAATATGATTTATCAATTTGAAAAAAACTACAAAAAACTGGATGAATCCTGTTGAAAGGTTTCACTGTTTTAGGAAGCAGATTTCTGTCTTACGATATAGATAACCTTTTGTTCGCCATAGGATGCCAGTATTTTCACACACCAGTAGATAAATATTCCGGGAATAAGTAACACCCCTACCTTCGGGAGTAATTTCTGCCGCAATATCTCAAGTCAGGTGTGTTGTTAACGGGGAACTCTAATGCGAAATGAAAGACTTCTTCATAAATAAAGATTTATTCGAGTTACGACGGCATTAAGAACAGGTCTTCGATAACGAGCCGTGGTGTCGACGGTTAACTTTTCCTATACAAAACGGTTACAAGTTAGTACAGTGTTATTTCTAATTTCCCAACTTCGCAACGGAAAAATACCTGAAGCATTAAATGTTATACCAAACGATGAATTATTCTTGTGCAGAAACGTGCGTTCTGTTTTTCGTCAGATTTCTTTGCCCCTTAACAGATGACGTCAGGTAGGTATTCTATCCTTGTTCTACCAGTATTTCAATGGAAAATACTCCGAGGAACTAGCGTCATTGATTTGGTATCCGCCAAACGTGCACCGAGATTTGTACACGTCAATGAGATCGGATCGCTTCTAAAACTCGTTCTTATTTTGAACAGCTCTGCTGTGGAATGATTTGCCTGCATCTGTGTTTCTTCCTCTTCTACAACGAAGGTCTCTTCAAAACCCAGGTTCACTCCTTCCTTTCCTCAAACAAACCCTTCACACAACGAGACAAATCCCCAAATATGACGAAATCAATAAAGTTAATTTAAAAAATTGTAATATTTGTTCGACTCTTTCCATGTTTTCATTTCCTTTTTGTTACCAAATTCTAAGATCGCAAGATAACGCGCCAGTGTAAAAGCCTTAAAAATAAGTTTTTTACGTTTATTATACATATGAATATACATAAATTATTTGAGTTTAAACCTGAAAAACAGGTTTTTTTTTATATTTGGCCTCATTCATTTGAATTACATATTTGTCACATTCATATTAGCTTTATATGTTTGTTTATGGTTACATGCAAAAATCATTATTTCGTAACGTTTTATTGTGTCTGAATATAACTGTGCTCACGATTTTAAAGATGGTTGCCAAAACTATCTTAAAATATTAAAAATAAGAATGTAAACAGTTTACATGAAGTTTGTGATTGTTAAAAATGATGCTTACTGAATTGGCGCGGATATTTTATGAGGTTCCGGGTTCGAGTCTCGGTCACAATTTTTTTTTTCATTTGTCTTTTTAATTTTTATATATGCTTTGAAGATTGTTTATATTATTTAAATTATTTAAATAGTTTTAAAAACGCATTTTTCGGAAAAACGCTAAAATTTAAAACAGGTTAAACTTTTGAAGATGTTGAAGTAGCAAAGTAACGTCAATTGACATCTTAGGTACGGGAAAAATATTGGTTCAAGCTTTATTTTGTGGTAATATTGATCGTGCTATTTTGCTGCAAGGGTAAACAAAGAAAATGGAATGCCAAACAAAGTCTTGGCAAGCACTGATTCTGTCACACTAATATATCTTCTCATTCATTCTCTTCTGTTAGACTGACTCATGACATAACCCGACTCAAACATTTCTAGTACCGAAGGATTTTATTTAATATCTACAAATTGTATGTATCTCGAACATCCCCTTACATTGCTTTGCACGTGTCATATATTCTCGACAATCATTTCTCCTATACATATAATATCATATTACACCCATATAATTTCTATCGTCATCCGTACAACAGTTCTTATAATGCACCCTCGTTAATATCGCTGATGGGTAAAGAATAATGAGGTAGGTAAACGACAAGGTTCTAGAACTAGACGTTGCGTTAGGGTTTAAAATTCACATAATAGATAGTAAAGTTTTAACCTTTACAAAATTTTCAGTAATCTTTTGACAGTGTGTAGGTACGTACATACCAATTATTACGTTATACATGGACGATTCTTATACAATACTTGTTATCCTGTTTGGTTGGTAACGTTATGGTAGATTAGATTAAATAAGCTTAAGTTCGGTTAGGTTGGGTAATAATTCTCACGTTAGACAGGAACAATTCTCGTTACCCTGTTATTTATTTATTATATAATATCTCGTGCAGGGTGCCGCCGAGTGGCACAGTTCGCCCCCACATCATCAGGTGGAGAATTTCTTTCAACCCGTCGTCAAAGTTATGTTACGTTTTTTTTTCTCTTTTGCATTATTATTCATATATGTAAATTCTAATATTTTTATTTTAATTTTGAGTTATTTTCGTATTTTATTATTTTTATTTTATCTCTTTCATTGTTTTATTTTAACTCGTTTATTTTATTATTATTTAAATATCAGACAGAGTATTGCACCCACCGCTCTGTTCCGCTGAAATATGTATTTTTTATTATTCTTAAACTGGGTCTTAACAGATGTTCTCACTCACTTAAGAACAATCCAGTTTTAAAAACTAGGTTAGTGTACAATCTTAAAAAAAATGAATTACAAATACAAAGGGTACGTCAAATAAAAAAAATAAAAATTTTAATTCTGCTAGGTTGGGTTGTGTTATTGTAGGTAAGAATTAATAAATCAAGGTTAGGTAAGATATGTCAAAATAATTTACATTTTTTCCGAAGTTCGTCACAAACAAATCATTTCGGGTTTTCTTTAATAAACTCATGAAAATCGTATCCACCTTAAATACAGGGTTAAAAGTTACGCAAATAACTTTTGCCAGTGTGAGTCAGTTTTGTAAGGCCTTAATAAAAGCTTGTCAGTATTATTTAATTGCACAGCGAGCTTCTGCCTTTAAAGCGGAGCTGCACTGTTCTCGACACCACCCGATTGCACAGTGCGCTGCTGCCAGTTGCAAGATGCCTCTCTGTGCTCATATTGAATAACTTGCTTCAAAGTATACCACAAATCAACGAAGTTTGGCAATTCATGAAATATGGCGATTCTAAGAAATAAATTTAGTCTACCTATTTCAATTACTGATGTATGTAGTGTTAAAACCAATTCAAATACTACGAGCAATCGGTTCAGGTCCAATATCGACGTTTAGAGGAACAGGGAGATTTCAACTAAGTAATGGCTATTGAGTAACTGTTTTCTTAAGAAGCTTCTTGCACATTTCCCTGTAAATAATACCAAAGATTACCGGTTTGAAGTATGTGTTTTCGTAGAAAGCAAAGAAAGCAATCACTTTGTGGTTTAACATGCAATGAAAATGAAATAATAACTTTGTGTAAGACCACAGATTTCTATATTTTTTATGACCGACCGGTTTCGCTTAGCTTAATTAATCAATAAAGTTAATAATTTAATTAACTTAGTTTAATTTTGGACCCTGATGATGCTTAGGCTGAGTGAAACCCGTCGGTCATAAAAAATCAAAAAAAATCTGTGGTCTTATACAAATTATTATTTAATTTTCATGAATGATTAAATAAAACAATTTTTTAACTTTATTCCACTTTTATTTTATGACTGGACCGGTTTCAGCTTATGACGGCCATCTTCAGACTAGCACATGTTGTTGTTAACTTACGGCTTATATACTATTTTTGGGGATGTCAGGAGAAGTAAACAATGATTTTACTTTAATTATATTCATCAGTATTGTTGCATGATTTTAATAGTTACATTGTAAAAGCTACTTTTAATTTATTGGTATTATTTTTTTTTATATTTCTATCTGGATTATTTATTTATTTTATTTAATATTTAAGATTGGTTACAGTTGCATTTCTATAAATATAAATTGACATTTATAGAAATGCTACTGTAACTTATCTTAAATATTTAATAAAATAAATAAATATTCCAGATAGATATATAAAAAAATAATACCAATAAATTAAAAGTAGCTTTTACCCTGTGACTATTAAAATCATGCAACAATACTGATGAATATAATTAAAGTAAAATCATTGTTTACTACCCCTGACATCCCCAAAAATAGTATATAAGTTGTAGGTTAACAACAACTTGTACTAGTCTGAAGATGGCCGTCATAGGCTGAAACCGGTCCAGTCATAAAATAAAAGTGGAATAAAGTTAAAAATTTGTTTTATCAAATCATTAAAATGGAATTCCACCACGAATTAACAGTTTCAAAATTAGAAATAATTTTCATTAAATAATTTGTATTTAATTTAAGTGTTATTTTATTATTTTAAGAAAATAATAGAGAGTATATTTATGTAACGTTCCAGATTGGAAGAAACTCCAAGTATCGCCCCGGTAAAAGACCACCATTCAGAATCGAAACCTTCCTTTAAATGCCAATAGCTATATTTAGTGACCAGATTTGGATAGTAATGTACATCTCAACCTTCCTCTTCCCTATCTATTTCCCCTTCCCTTATCTTTCAGCCTCATAACATACTGCAATTGGGCAAACCTTAGTCTTGTTGTTACCGAGCAGTTGGAATTATTGTGCGGTATTTACATAAAACCCTCATAACACCTACTGAGTCTAATCCTAAAATATTGAAAAAAAGTAAGATAATCGAAAAGTGTCAAATTTCAGTTCCTTCAATAAATAATGCTATTCACAATCCAGCTCATAGAACGTATACCTACACTATTTGCAAAAACTATTACAATAAACACAGTGATTTTATATTCGACAAAAGTTTCCGCATTAAGGATTTAAATATAAATCGGAGATGCTCGTGTGAAATGAAAAAAATGTATGTGCATTTAATCGTGTGCAGCTCATTTGTGTTAACAATTTTTTTAATCTTCGTATCTGCCATTAGAGGCGCTGTCAAAAGCAAGGCATTTGTCTGCAAGGTATATAATATGTTGGTGAAAAAATTATTTCAGATTATTAACAGTTATCTACTTCCGGATTTTACTAATAGTTCGTGGCGTAAGATAAAAGTAATCATATTATCTTAACTTCCAGGCTATAATTATTCCATGTTCTAAATTGCAACAGCAGACAGCCACGTACCTTTTTATCTTCCTCATTGTAATACCAATTCAAAACAAAACTATTTTATTTACAGACCTACAAATTCATTCAGCCTAAATTTTTACCGCATCGACATTTTAACCCGACTATTAACAAAGATCCATTACCCTGACTGCACCCAAAGTAGATCACTGAAACTAACCTTCCATCTACTCCCATGTTTCTTGCCTTTATCTCATTCCCATGTTCCCTTCAACCTCTCTCTCCTCCCACCAACTTAGTTAAGTTAATAAAATAAAACTGTGTAATGTCACACTTTATTTATAATATTTATCATTCGCAGAGGAAAATTTGTAATTGGCATGATTTGTTATTTTTTTATTACATATGTATTAATTGTTAATTTGCTGTTAATTTTCCTAAATATAAATAAATTATTATTATTAACTGTGAATAATTTCCTTTGTCAGCACATAAATAAGACCGTACGAGAGTGAACTTTTCAAATTTGGAACTGATGTTGATTTAAATTATGATTTTTTACCAAAGAAAGTACTTACCTTTAATGTATTTTACCAGACATAATTGCAAATTTAAAATAACATTTTTTCTTAGCAAATTCATTTTCATTCCACGATTTGTTACGGGTAACAACAAGTCACACAATAAAGTTGGATTTATATGCAATAATGCATCCTTCTCATGCAAGTTTATTTTCTTCGTATTACTTCAAAGTCGCGGATATCCCACAAAGCTCAAACAAGATTGCCTCCATTTGAATGAGCGTAATTCTGGGATGGAATTGCGATATCTCCATTGTATAATTCACTTCCTAACTAGAAACACTGTTCCAGTGATTGCAGAAATTGCAGCACAATGGAGTCTCCAAATCTGGTTATTCCCCGCTGACACTTTTAAGATACTCAGCCGGCTGACATATCTTTTGGCTGCGAGGCTTCTATTGTCCCAGTTTAGTAACATTACAGAACTTTAAAGATTTGTTTTAATGTATAATTATTCTTTTGTGGAATTCTGAAAGACAGTGTCATTCATGGATTACGTCTTATGCCCGTATTTGTAACAATTTCCTCTCTGAAATATTTTTTTTTAGTACATCAATCAACCCGCGGCCCGCGAAACTTCTTCGTATGGCCCAACTTAGTTTAATAAAAAATCAATATATTTTCAGTGATTCTGATTTGAAACTATTGATGACATCATTCAAATTATATTGTTAATCCATACCCCTAGCCTAGCCTAACCTTACTTTTTTCCGTATATCCTGAATGAGTTTCCAAGTAGTGTTGATAGTGTATACCTAAATTAAATTAAACACATTGATATTTATACATAAAATGAAGAACAACTTGTTGCCAAAATATTTTTCTGGAAAAAATATTTACAACGTGGATATTCACATAAAATAATGCAAGGACAGGCAAAGAAAGAAATCACACTACTTAAAAAGAATAAAACCAATTCCCAAAACAGCTGACTTTAAAGGGATGAAATGTTTTAACGCACTGCCGAAAACCATCAAAGTTATGCCAGTCAATAAATTTAAAATAGCCTGTAAGAAACATTTAAGATACATTAGTAATATCAAGTAGTATGCAAGTTATAATATTATTATAAAGTCAAAGAGAATATGAATTATAATTAAATACTTTGTAAACTTTGATGTATAAGTAACCAAAATAAAATAAATAAATCTAAAACGATGGTTTTAGGTGTTCTTGAACGAAAATTGGGGAATTATGCCAAATCTCCCCTCCCCTTAGAAATTGCTGTACCACAGCCCGCGTACTTTTGAAAATTAGAAAAATTGACCATTCTGCTAAAAAGGTTGTGGATCACCAGTTTGGTTGAAATAAATTCGATTATGAACAACCAAAGGAAAAAACCTAGTTTTAAATAACACATTTTTACTGTTTCTATTCCATCAAGCTAAGTTCGTCAATAGATAATTTTGTATTTTTTTTTTTTTCAGTTCCGCCGGACATAGTGGACGCAGATTCGTCAGGGGTGTAGAAGTGGACGAGGGGGCGGAGTCTCCCTTAGTTTGCAAGGCGCAAGGCAGACCAGCCCCCAGGATCCTGTGGAGGAGAGAAGATGGAGACCACATCCTTCTGAGGGACCCCCAAGGGGAGGCTAACAGGGGTGAGTAATAAAAAATGTCATCTTATTTTTATATTTTCTTGGTATTGATCAAAATCATCTGCGTCACTGCGAAAGTGGTATTTTTTAAACTTCAGACACATGCCATCTTTGGGGATGCTGCACTTGATATTTGTGTTAATACTTGATCTCAACCATCGCGTGCTGCTCATGTCTAAAAAAAAATATCACCAATTGTAAACCATGTTCAGGGATTGTAATAATCCCCAATTTTAGTCGAAACAATGGACCACATTACTAACCCTTACTGGACGTTTTTCTAATGGAGTTTTTAAAGAAACGAACTAATTGTCTGTGGCGGGCGTCATACCACTTCGTGTACATCGCACCCTGAATGTTAAAATGTAAGAAGTACACTAAACCATATTCGACACATTCCTGATGACGTAAAACAACGAAAAATGTAATTTCAACCAGAATAATGATTGAAGGGAAATTTAAAAAGTAAGTGTCTTTGACAGTTTACCATCAATGAGCAATATGTACGTATTTAAATCTCCGTTGGACATTCTTCTTGATTTTTTAATGTTAATATATATGTACATATATACACATATTTATTTTATTTATGAACTTAATACCGAAATTGAATTATTTTGTCTGTTTTAATTAAATTAAATCGACGTTTCTTCAGATGTTATTATAATAAGCGATACGTATACCCATTCAGACACGCAATTCAAATATTTTGAATAAAAAAACACACCTGAACAAGAATAAGAAGAAAAAAATTACATAAATTTTCAAAAAGTTTTTGTTTATTGCTGCTGCATAGCAGCGCAACTAACAAGAGTAGAGGTGTGTAAGTCGTGCAAACACATTGTAGAACCCACAACAATTTTACATAGGTGTTTGCAGTGTGCAAATACATCGTCAGAGAGGGTTAGTATATTGAGGTTTCAGCTCTTTTAAAAAAAAACAGCTTAAATATTGTGTTATCCCAATCGAACGAGAACAGGAATTCTCGAAACATTTGATAACTTAAACTATGAGCACTTTTGCTAGAGGCACTAGCAAACATTTTGCCATAATTATCAATCCCACCAGGGATAGAATGTTCTTGACCTTTTTTACCGCCAAAACGCGACACCATTAAATTTGTACGATACTTGAATTAAAATACCGACCAATAATTCTTCACATTTCTCCACAACCCTTTAATATTCAATGAAATCCATGTACCTACATATTTAATTATTTTTGCGTTTCATTCGATAAAAAATTAAAATCGGCTTATGAATATGTGAAATCTATTTAATAAATCCAATCTCGACTGACATTTTGTAAGGTTCACATGGAGTTTTTTGAAAACATTCACTTTTAATCGGAAATTTTTACGACTATTGTCAAATAAATCTGATTTTTTTTTCACTATCTATTTAATTTTAAGCATTATTTTATGTGCCTACAAAATATGGTAATACGTATAAAACATATAATTTGAATTCGATACTGATAAAGATAATGTTGACATCATACCAAAAACTATATAAAATAACACAAGAATATCTGTCACAATATTTTTTTAAACAATGAAAACCTTCTGAGCAAGAATCGTAACCACAAAACAAATAGGTCGAAAGAAGTTGCGGTCGTGCAATTGAAGTTAACTAAAACAACTTAAACTCAGGATTGTGGGTATTGGTTGATATTTATTCACTGCTGAGTCAGCAGTGCTGACAATGCTTCCTTTACGCTTATCTCTTGCTTACGCTTTTTAATTGACATTAGCGAGAGTGAGACAATAACTGTATGTAAGATCATTGATTTTAAATCCTCTAAAAATTTTACGGTGTGTTATTTTTATTATTGTCTAGTTTATGTTTTTGATTTTTGCAAGTATTTTTTTAAACTATTTAATTCACTTTCAAGTTCCTCTTTTGATTATGACCTTAAGCGCCGAAACAACCGCCACTAAAAATAAAAACTTAAAATAACAGAACTTAAAAACAGTAATTTTAAATTGGATTAATTTCATCTGGTTTCTTGCACAATTGGCAACTGCACGAAGCCAGTGGGACAATGCCACCCCCTCCCCCCCGTCTCTAATTTTGGAAATGGTGTACGGTTAATGGAAAATGTGGAGAATTAGGAGAAGGTAAAGGGGGAGATTGAAAAGTACCCGACTCCTCAGACCTAGTTTTAAAACAAAAAAATAGTAAACATGAAGCATTCGCGCCGATTCAACATGATAACATTTTACTTTTGTAAATGTTTTCGACGTTTTGAAAATTGAATTAAAATTGTACTTATTTAAAAAAATATATACGAGGCCTGTTCAAAAGAAAGGGTTAATTTTGTATTTTCGCGGGCTGTGTACATTTGAATATCGATTTTTTTTTGTTATATTCGTACACATATGTTTATCATATGTTAGCATTATCAGTCATTTTGGATTTGTGGTTTGTTTTTGACAACTGGAAAGGTTAGTCACGTTTTTGTGTGTTCTTCGATTTTTTACTTTTGAAAAAAATGGATCAAAGAATATGTATTAAATTTTGCGTTAAAAATGGAATAAAGTGCTCCAACGCACTTAAAATGTTGACTGTGGCATTCAACGAGTCTACTTTGTCTCAAAAAAGTGTTTATAAGTGGTACAAGCGCTTTACAGAAGGCCGAGAAGATGTTAATGACGATGAGCGTCCTGTAATTGTGGAAAAACAAATCATGGATTTTATTCTTTGATCCATTTTTTTCAAAAGTAAAAAATCGAAGAACACACAAAAAATTCAAAATTCACCTTTTCTTTTGAACAGGCCATTTATACAGGTATACATGTTTACGTATTTATTTCTCCGGATTTTACACCCGTGAAATCGGGACCCTGTCACAAAAGATATCACTATAAAAACATATTATATCAAATTCTCCAACTTCATTTAATTATCCCCAATAAACAATATTGCAGCGCTGCAAGAAACCTTGCTTGATTTAATTACATTTCAAAGTTGGGTATCCAAACTAATCTATTTACCGTAAGTTACGTAACTTGTATTGCCGTACCTGAAATTTGTCATCTGCACTGGTCACCAGTTACCCCTTCTACGTAAACGGTTTTCTATACCCGCCTAATCAATTTATACCCGTGCTCATATCATGAAACATATTTTAAGATTCGATGCATTTGTTCACAGGGGAATTTTTAATGTCAAGTTTTTAATAAGATATTTAGTAGCACTTAGTTCTCCTACTGGTTTAAATATACATTTCAAATGTTAAACCATATTCGCTTGCATAAAGTAAGGTGGGGACCCTTTGAGTCTCTGATAACAGGCGATTATTTATACTATCATGCTATTATTGTTACATATTTTTTGTATGAGCATATTGTACAGACTCCCTAAATTCCTGGTAAAATATCTTTACTCAAACTCTTGGAAAAAACGTAATGTGTTTTCTAAAGATTCACGCAAGATTCCTCTATCTTGTTTTAAGGGTTGCAATTTCACTTCTGAAATTCGAAGAACGGATCGTTTTTACGTCTTTTTTTCGCACTATCCTGCCAAACAAAATGGTTGTCTTCAAAACATAGGTTTTCTCCGGAAAAACCCCACTGTATAGCATCCATGAAAATTAAAAAGCTTGTGTATAATAACTCCAAATATTCGCTTATTTATGTTGTCTATTTTGATTATTATCACCATAGACGATGTCAAAGATCGTAAAAAATTATCATACACATACAGGCTTACTTACTTAATGTACAGCTTGACCCCTTGGAATACCAAAGTTCTACCTGACACGGCAATGTCATGCGATAATGGGTTCTATAAAAAGCTACTTTAGAGTTTATTATCACTTTTCCGTGTGGTGTCAGATGGAACCTTGTTATTCCAAGGGGTCGAGCTTTTGATTATTCAAACTACTAACTTTTCTGGAATACGAAATATGTATATTGAAGCGTTACGTACCAATAAGTCATGTAATCAAATCATGTTATGGCGTTTTCATTCGACGTATGGTTTGACCTAAACACAAATACTCTACGATCGCAATCATTGTTTGTTTTTGATCATTAAATGGACTCGTATCCAGCTTATCATCAATCATTTCAAACAATTTTACACTTAGAGCAAAAATCACTTCAAAAACGTTAAAATTTTCTCCAAAATGACTTATTTGAAGTGTTGGAATCGAAAACATGAACAAACTAAAAATATATATTTATGTTCGTATTATTTTTAAAAAAAATCTTTTCATTTTTACGTCTGCAATTATGATCGGTCACTATTTAACCGCAGTAATTACGATATAAAATATGTTTAATTTGGTGGTGAATTTATTATTACGAAACTCATAAATTTAATTTACATCTCAAAAATTTCTGTCAAATGCAGGCGCTTAATGTTGCACACTTTATGCGCTGAAACGCTGCCACAAACAACAACTTTACGGCAATATTCGCAAAATTTCCACATCGGCTCAAACTTTTTTGTTGATCTGGGAAGCGTGGGGCAAAAATGACAAAAACAGATAACAAAAACAATGTCGGAAGGGCAAATGCAGGCAGTGCAATTAATGGGGTAATGGAGACTAAATATGATGGTCACAAACAAGTGTTGTAAAAGAAAGCGAGGTCAACAGTTCACAATGGAGTTCTTATAACAACCCTAATGTACATCAGTGAAGCATGGAAATGACAGAGAAAAGACGAAAAAAGACTGAACGAAAAGGGAATTTATTTATTTGTAAACCAACGAACTTTTGTCCAATTACAAAAAAATACATAAGACAAAAAGGAAAAAAAGTGGAACAGAGAAATAACATCAAAAACATAATATTATAATGAAGCAATGACAAAAAAGGACAAAATATTCATAAGAAAAGACATATAAATCAAAGCCAAGGTCAAGTCAAACTTTTGGCAGAGTGGTAAAGAATGACAAAAATCATTTAGACTGCTACCAAAATTTTCAAGTTTGGCTTGAGTTAACAAGTCTCGACATTTTGGACAGTGGAGAATAATACTTATAATTAGTAGAGTGATGATTGAGAAACAGCAATTCACTGTTTCCGAGTCTTCGGCTAGGAATGTAAATGAAAGTAATAAGGTCGTTGAGACATATGAATGATGAATGTATACATTACCGAACCGCGATTTTCGAGTTTCAGAAATAAAGCAAGGCCCTCGTTGGCGTAATGCATAATGCAAATCAATTTGGTTTGAAAACATTCGGTGTCTAAATTTGACATCTAAATGTTACTAGGTCACGCCATACTTAAATTAAATTATTACCACAAATTTTCTGTTGAAGATGTATGCAATAAACTAGTTTGCTGTTCACATTCTGTACGTGATATTTTTTAATAAATATTGTAGAACTATTCCTTTATATATATTTTAATAATGAATACCACACAAGGGCCCCGATTGCTCCCAACCGTCTGAAGCCAGTGGGACTATGACATCCCTAATTGGGTATTTTGTGAGTCTGGAGGTGGCGAAGAGGGAACTGTTTCATTTACTGTACTTCATGGTTTTATTTTTTCTCTTTTATTTCTATGTATAACTTTGTATCTTATATTAATAATAAGTGCCTAATTATTTTTTTTACACTGTATTTCTTATTATGTTATATTGTTTTATTTGTTAGTTTGATCTCTGCATTCTGTTGTAACTCATGTATTTCTTTAATTTCCAATGTCCCAGAGTGAGTTTTTATCACTCAACGGGATTGCTATATATGTAAGCAAGACGTTAATAATAAAAAAGTAGATGTGAAGAGGAAGATTGCAAAATACTTGGTTATTCAGATCTAGTCACCAAACACGGCTAAAGCCATTTCCAGCAACTTTTTCTTTGTCTTTAACCAGGGTTATACGTAAAGTATCAAAAATTATTTGCGGACGCCGGAATTTGAACCTGCGACCTCTGAATTCGTAGTCAAGCGTCTTAACCACTCCGCCACAAAGACCGTCAAATAATACAACAATTTTCAAAGTCTTACTTTGCTGTAATTCTACCAAATAGTAAATATATTATTTAGTTTCAGAACAAATAAATCAGCCTTTTTTTTACCTTTATTATACCTATATCTCTCTGTCTCACTCTACTATATCTTGTATCTCTCTCTGCCACTCATTACTGTCTTATATGAACCTCTCTATATGTAATGGTGTCTCTCTCTACCATGTCTTGTATCTCTCTCTTTCATCACTTTCCTATATATATCCTGTCTGTATGTAATGTTGTTTAGTTGATGTAAAAGCCCTGAAGAAGTTTGAGAAAAGCAAAACCTGGTTGGTGATTAACTCTAATAAAGTGGTGTTTTACAAAGTTTATTGTTTTATTTAATAAATAAATCAGCGTTTTTTTTTATTATTAGTCAATTTCATGCAATATAACAAAATTACACAGGGATAAATTATTAATTGAAATATATATACTTAAATTATAATATTTAAATTACCTACCTTGCTACGTCAATATAACCTTTTCTAAAGCAATAAGGTATTAATCATTTTATTACCTACACCTGAATGTTTAGTCGACACTCTCCACGACACGACGTAATACCCAATGTTCAGCCTTCCAATGGTATCCACGGCGAGAATGTAGAGCACGTATTAAGATTTAACCAAGACAGATTTCAAAATTACGAAAATACTACCTAAATCTTAGTTAAAAGGTGTTCATCCTCTGACATAATGCGGCAACTGAAAATATAATTATACGAACAAAACACTGGCAAACATATCGTACAAATACAAGTACATGCAACTACAACTTCTATTCACTGAACAGGTAATCCCTAGAAGTGTGATCTATTCCAATGTGAAAGAAAACTGATGCTGCCAATTTACATAAGATCTTTCAACTCTCAGACCCCTGATAGGCCAGCGAAATTGTTTTTCTGTTCAAGAAATATTTTCGGTATGTGATAATGATTAATGAAATGAGAAAATAACTTTGTATAAGACCACATATTTTATTTTATTTTTTATTACCAATTGGTTTTGCTAAGCCTGAGCATCATCAGGGTACAGCATTAAACTTTACAAAAAATACAAAGTGTGCGGTTATATATATACATACGGAGGAAGAACACAATAAAAATTAAAAAGAGAACAGTGAGAAAAAAAAAATAACATTTTAATTATAACAAAAGAACAGAGAGAAAGAGACAAACAATATACATTAAAAGAGGCAAAACGTCAAGACGGTGATTGAGGATTTACGAGAAATTTTACGAGTTTACAGGAAATATATCGAATATCGGACCACTAGACAAATATAATTGATTATTAAGAATATGACTTTTAATTTGTTTCTATGACTTTTTAATGGCTTTCTTTATTTCTAATGCTTCTAAATTATTAAATCTATTGCTATTACCATTTTTGTGGTGAAAATGAGCACCAGTGCTTTTATTGAAGAAATGATCTTTTTCAATGAGATGATTGGCAAATTCTGAAAAACCATGATTATTTAAACATTTAAGATGTTCTTTGATTCATAAATTAACATTACGGGTCGTTTTTACTAATATAAAAATGCAGAACAATCACTAAAATCCAATTCATAAATTCTCGAGTGATTTCATTTGTCATCTTTATCCTTATAATTGATTAGAGATTTCCCTAAATAATTGTTTGTATAAAAGGCCGGTCGTAGTTCCGAAGGAAGGTTTTTTACACTGGAAGAAGAAAAATTATTGATGTAACTAAGGTAACTAACGTTGTTCCTATTATGTGCTGTTATTATTGATGATTGATCACTTTTAGCAGAAGTAAGGAAAAAATAGCTTACTGTGGGCACACCTAAAAGCCCATCTCCATGCATTACCTCGTCAGTGTTTCTATCATAGTCGAGTGGGTGGGTGCATAAATTGTGCAAGTGTAAAGCGTGCACAATTGTTTCGCTGCAAAGCATGTTCGCCCGAGGCTGCCTGTAAACTGAGTTCACGAAGCCAGTGTTTGTAACTCACATTGATTTGGCAGAACGCTTCGAACAAGCAAACGTCCCTGGAATACTACTTCGATCCCTAGAACGGCGCACTCTGGCTTCAGTGATTCGAGATGTTTAAAGGACTCTGATTGCAAACAAACCAATTGTTAATAACCCGTACTTCTGAGAGGAGTTTTCCAGGTGATTGATTCTCTTTACCGATGCAAAACCAGATGGTTGTTTTTATCGATTTTCTTTTCTGAAGGTATGAGGGTATCATGATTATAAATACTTTAAAGAAATGAAAAATAACATTTTATAAGACCACGGATATAATTTTAATTTTTATGACCGACCGGTTTTGCTTAGCCTTAGCATGATCAGGTTTCAAAATTAAACTAAACAAAAAATAGAAAGTGTGCGGT
Source organism: Drusus annulatus (assembly GCA_022651775.1). Classification (NCBI taxonomy): domain Eukaryota; kingdom Metazoa; phylum Arthropoda; class Insecta; order Trichoptera; family Limnephilidae; genus Drusus; species Drusus annulatus. The sequence continues at coordinate 81,687 of JAGWCC010000274.1, forward strand.
TATATACACTCGTACATACAGAGTAAGAAAAAAAACATAAAATAAAATAACATTATATAAAGTAATTTTTTCACTTCTTTAAATATGTCAAACCACAAAGTAATTGCTATGGGTATACCATCCCAATTTATTTTGAACCAGAATGGTTTCACCCACTCATCCTTGAAAATGAAAAATATCGTCTCCCACGACTTACTATGCAAGAAAAAACTGATTAGATCTAATATAAAAAAGTGGAACTATGAGCTAAAGGTTGTTAAGTAATAAATTCATTTGACATGTGTTGAGGAATAGCGTGGAATGAAAGAAACTTAAAATAAACTGAGATACCCCTTCCAACTGCATTTTTTTTTTTTTTTTTACATGAATACCGCACAAGAGTCTCAACTGCTCCCAACCGTCTAGAGCCAGTGAGACTATGGCATGCCCTAATTGGGTATGTTGTGAGGCTAAAGGTAGTGGGGAGGGGAAGGAGATCGGGAAGAGGAAGGTTGGGAAGTACCTGGCTATTCAGATCTGGTCACCAAACACGGCTTAAGCCATTTCAAGCAACGTTTCGATTCTGAATGGTGGTCTTTCACCAGGGCGATACTTAGAGTATCTACCACTCTGGAACGTGCCGCAAATATACTTGTTATTATTTTTTATATGAATTAAATGTGTTATGACACATATTAATTAAATAAAAGTTATTGGCGCACGCCGGGTTTGAACCCGCGACCTTTGGATTCGTAGTCGAGCGTCTTACCACTCGACCATGGAGGCCGTCGAATATTATATTATTAAAACTGTTATTGGTATCGTAGCGAATGTTAAGTCAAACACGGTACTTGCACAGATGCATAACTTGTATGCAGAATGTTTCAAACTTGTCATTCAAATTCTGAAAAAAAAATCCAGAGAGGTTTTTCCATATTCAATTTTTTAAATTAAAAAAAACTTTCGGCTGTTTCTGTTTCTGTAGAACTAATGAATAAAGATATCACACATTTTAGTAATTTTTACAAACTTTTAGAATATTCAAAATCTAAAAATAAAGAAATAACACACATTTTTTTATGGTTTTAAAGTTTATTTTGTAGAACTGTATTTTAATTCTTAGGTTTTTTAATTTTATTTAAACAACAATTATTATAATTTTAAATTTTTAAAAATTATTTTTATTTAAAAGCTCTGCGATGTAATTATTTTTACGCGTGACAGCTGTTTCGCCTTTTGAGGGCATTATCAAACTCTCTTATTCTTAACTGTCTTATTCTCATTATCAAACTGACAGCCCTCAGAAGGCGAAACAGCTGTCACGCGTAAAAATAATTACATCGCAGAGCTTTTAACTATAAATGTTTTTTTTTTTTTTTTAAATAATAATTATTATTGTTTAAAAAAACCTAAAAAATAAATAACACACACTTATTGCCCCGTTTTCGTTAATAACCGGAAGTGGGCGCAAGCAAAACGAAATACTGTTTCTCAGTCCCCTTTTTCAGGAAAATTTGCTGTTGAAAATGTAAATAATAGGAACCAATACACACAATTTTAGTATCTTTTGTTCGGTTAAACTCTAACTCGTTGTGTTTGTAGCGGAATTTTAGGGCATTATTCAAAAGTAGAAGGCATTTTTTTTAAACTTATAAAATCATAACCGGATTGATTTCAATAAACCAGCTTGAACTATATATGGTATATTCGAATTTTGAAATAATTTCACTAATGAACAGTTTTTTTCCATGCATTCCTCAACCTTGTCATTTTCCGTTAATTAATTTTACGTTATCCCACAATCTTTCGGTTCATAATAAGTTGTTGGAGATGATTTTTTTTAATATTCTGAAGATGTGATCAGGAAGTACAGTGTTTTGATTATGAAAGTTGCCCCGCGCTGCATACCAAGTAATATATCCTCATTAGTCAAGTCGTTCCTGGAAAATTGCCAAGATTAATTTCTTGCATCTCTCTTAGAACTATTATCATTTGCGAGATGACCCTTGTAATACTAAAATAATAACGTATTAAAAATGATTTATTAGAACGATATGAAATGCGAATACTACACAACAGTTCCACTTCATTATGTATTTATTTTTTATGGATGTTTATAGAAATACAAATTTTATTGAAAAAATGTAAAACCCCATTAGTAATTTATGAAATTACTCAAAGAAAGTGGATGGATTACAAATATTGTGAAGTTCCTAACCTAACCATCACGCCATTTCCAATGTTCAAAAAACCAAACTAAATGTGACAAATATTTAAAACATTTTCTATTTTAATTTGAAGTCTTTTAAACTTTCGTCATAATTCATGAATTAACGCCATTTTTAGTTTTTTTTTCATTTTAACGGTCCCCGTTAAGCGCTGATTCCATGCACACCAAAGTTTTTTTATCATAAAGGTCAGGATCTTATATTTGTCAACTTATCACAATTTAATATAAAGCTGAAACGGGCCTAGAATCGGTATTCAACGGGGACCTTTTGAATGTCAAAAAAAAAACTAAACGGTGTTAATCAATGAATTGTGAGGTTGTCAAGTGTGACGACAAATTGAAACACCTTACTCTCACCTTAATCTTTTTCAAACACCATGTAACTAATGTAAAAAAATGTGTTTTGTATTGAAAAAAACTGTAATAATTTATTTTTTTCTACAGGTTTGCCCCTAGTTTGTCATTTCAAATCAAAGTCCTAATAATTATAACAACTGATTTACTGTTATGAACCAACGCCATTTGTTTTAAAAGTGATATATTAGTAATCATACGAAATCTTTTCACGCCCAAATTTTGTGCGTGTTATTTCTAAAGTGTTTTTGACTGCGTTGTCTAAATAAATCCCCCTATCAGAGTTCGCAGTGTAAATATTAATAATGGGACACGCAACATTTACTCCTTACACCTGGTTACACAGATTCTGTTGAAACACTACACTCGACGTGTAAATCTCGCATTACTACGAGTTGGTTACATAAAAAATGTTCGCACGTGTTATTATTATTGGAGAAGCTTATCAAAAATATTATTGAGGCTGTTTAATCATCAAATAAAATGAAGGGTATACGCGTGGCCGTAAGCGTTCATGTTTTTTTATTAACATGGTTTAGTCGTTTATTAAGGTATATATTAGTTACACGTGTTAGATCACATTTTGAATATCATCTACGAGTATATATGTCGCTTGGTAGAGGGATTGGAACGCAACATAACTCTGTATTGGCAACACTCGTTGCTTTATTCACATGTATACATCGTCTTATATAGGTAATCTCTTGAGTATTTCCGACTCCCTTTGTGAAATGACGCATTTGATTCACTTATTCGCGCTATATTATCTTATTATTTTATTCCTCTGCGCATCATATGTATTCTTCTCACATTCTTCTTTATTACGCTGTATGGTTTTACACCCACTTCATTTTTATATCACTCGTTCTAATTTCTTCATCCCTCTACTAGTTTATGCCTTATTGCCATACATTTGGGGTTGGTATCATAGCTCAAATGTGGACTTCTAGCCTCGCTTTGCTCGACTTTTTTACACCTTTAAAATCATGGTTCGGCAAATCGACATTCAAACTGTAATAGATCACGATTTTCGGGCCCTTGAGGTGATATTTCTGTCACGAAAACGGCGCTAAATAAATCGGTCAATTATTATTATTATTAAGGCATCGTCTTTAGGAGATTCAGAGAAACCGCTATGTGATTCACGAATGAATCAAAATGAAATATTAAAGTCGCTGCGATCAATTTTTGATCGGTTAAAAGAGTGGGAAAAATCGTTTTTGATCTTGTTGATACAAACGTTGTAATACTACTACAAGAAACAGAAAAATAATTGGAAATGACTTCATCATGGAATCCCTTCAGATTTCTAATTTTTTTCATAAAAGCTCATTGAAATAAGATGCTGGCCCCATCAATCTTAATGTTACTTAAATTGACTCCCTATTGACGGCCTTCTGTAGACATGAGACCTAATATCCTCCATTACCAATTTTTACATTTATTTTTTACTATGATTTTTTTTTTCTTTATTATTGTGTATTCATGTATTACAACATTATTTTATGTACTATTATCAATTATGGAATGCATTGCATTACTCATGAACACCTTCTGAAATAAAAAACTTTATTATTTTTATTATTCTAGCTGTTAGTGTATTCGGTCCTCTAATAATTGAATAAACCACATTCATCCTTCAGTCAATGTCCTCATCAGCTTTTATATCTCATAAGAACATACTTCCTAAGTACACGGACTCATCCACTTCCTCCAAGCAATCATTAAATTAATTAATTGGTCTGTTCTCAACCAGTCTGTTGGATGCATCAGTCTTGGCTGACATGAGCGTAAGTTGCCTTTGAGTACTTGACTGTCTCTCGTGTAGAGATCAGTCGAGTATGATGGGGTCAAGCGCTGAATCATTAATACCTGGGAAGGTAATTTGAAATAAAGTTGATAATGCTATTTTACAAAATACCTTTTAACTCTTAGACATTAGATACGTCAAGACTTTTTTTATCTGTTCAAGAAAGAACTTTGAAGTATGAATATTTCTGATCAATTTCAGTAGAAGTACATAGCCTGTTCAAAAGAAAAGGTGAATTTTGAATTTTTGCGGGCTGTGTACATTCGATTATTATAATGCTCTGCCGGAAACCATCAAAATTATGCCTATCAATAAATTCAAAATAGCATGTAAAAAATATTTAAAATGCATATAAATTAAAATAATAAGTTGTATACAAGTTAAAATATTATAAATTAAAAAAAAATGAAATAATTAGCTACTTGTTACCTTGAATGTACAAATTAACTAATATAAAATAAATAAAACTAAAAAAAAAGTTTTTTAAATTACGATTTTTTTTCTTATGTTGGTACACATATGTTTATTATATGTTAGCATTATCAGCCATTTTGGATTAGTGGTTTGTTTTTGACAACTTGAAAGGTAAGTCACGTTTTTGTGTGTTCTTCGATTTTTTACTTTTGAAAAAAATGGATCAAAGAATAAAATCCATGATTTTTTTTTCCACAACTCCAGTCATTAACATCTTTTCGGCCTTCTGTAAAGCGCTTGTACCACTTATAAACACTTTTTTGAAACAAAGTAGACTCGCCAAATGCCACAATCAACATTTTAAGTGCGTTGGAGCACTTTATTCTATTTTTAACGCAAAATTTAATACATTTCTTTGATCCATTTTTTTCAAAAGTAAAAAATCGAAGAACACACAAAAACGTGACTAACCTTTCCAGCTCTCAAAAACAAACCACTAATCCAAAATTGATTATAATGCTAACATATGATAAACATATGTGAACCAACATAACTATCGGCTTATTTCGTCAGTGGGTCAGGCTTTCCGATGCCCAGTAAACCATTAGTCAAATTGTAATTTAATTGAACTTCATCTGTGACTCGAAGTCAGCAAAGAAGAGGATAAAGTTTACAGTATCTTGTGGCGCCGTAGATTAAGCCGCTTTTGGAAACATCATTTGCAGTCTATTCAAATGTGCATTAAGAAAACCAATATATAAACTTTTTTTTTTCTTTTGTGAATACTGCACAAGAGTTCCAAATGCTCTCAACCGTCTAGAGCCAGTGGGATTATGATAGCTTCCCAATTGGGGTATGTTGTGAGGCTGAAGGTGGTGGAAAAGGGAAGAAGATGGGAAAGAGGAAAGTCGGGAAGTACCTGTCTATTCAAATCTGGTTACCAAACATGGTAAAGGCATTTAAAGCAACGTTTCGTTTCTGAATGGTGGACTTTCACCAGGACAATACTAAGAGTATCTACCAACCAGTCTGGAACGTGCCACAAATATACGATTTATTATTTTGAATTAATTAAATGCGTTATGACACATATTAATTAAATAAAAGTTATTTTCGCACGCCGGGTTTCAACCCGTGACCTCTTGATTCGTAGTCGAGCGTTTGACTACTCGACCATGAAGGCCGTCAAATGTAGTCTAGTCTAGACTAGAAGCATTTACTTGTCAACAAACAGTCTTAGCAGACTTATGGGCTTAACATATTAAGTCATAGACAAAAACTACCATATTTTACTGTTGGTTTTTTTCTTTATGGATATACTAGTATTATACTAAGAAAACATATGTTTATATTTTAATGTCATAATTTCAACGCTAGGAGTAGCAGTAAAGCTTTTTTTTCACGTTTTAGCTTTTATTTTAGCTACAGCTTTTTCGGCGTTTAAGGGCTATTATGAAATTGTTAAAGCAATAATAATAACATCAAATTTACAGGATTTATTTACAGGACTTATTAATTCACCAGAGATATAATACCTGTGATGTGTATTGTATACGGGCGCTGGTAGTATTAGATTACCATGATCTTTGCTTGGAGTTCACCATTTGATTATTTCAAAATTGCGTATTAGAACATAAGATGACTTTCAAAATCACAATAATCCTAGCTCCACGCTCTCAAGACCATTGAATTGAAATATCTTAGTCGCGATACTAAAGGCACTTTTTTTAAAAAACGCAATATTGTTTTTATCCCCATTTTTACGTTATGTTTGGATAAAAAAAAAATTAAAAAGATTTACATTTCATTTATCGAAGGAAGCAATCACTTTGTAGCTTGACATTATAATTTAAATAAAAAATATTTTAGTTTTAAGCCACTTTATTTATACACATATAACAATTCGACCGGTTTCGGTTAAATTTAACCTTCTTCAGGAACGTATATATATAAACTATTATTATTACTTTTATATATATACGTTCCTATTACTTTACTTTATATTATTATTACTTTACTTCCTATTACTTTTATTTCCTATTACTTTACTTTATATTATTATTATTACTTTACTTTTATATATATACGTTCCTGTTACTATTACTTTTATATATATACGTTCCTGAAGAAGGTTAAGTTTAACCGAAACCGGTCGAATTGTTATATGTGTATAAATAAAGTGGCTTAAAACTAAAATATTTTTTATTTAAATTTACATTTCAACTGTATTCAAAACACTTTTTGAACTATCATGGGCCAACGTGACATATGTATTCCCATACTGAAAAGGCATTCGAAAGGTAATACATAATTTTACAAAATATTAAATAATATATTGGAATCTCATGTGATCAACCCTAAAATCTATATTATGTATGTTTAAAATATATGTTTGTTAGGGAGTCGACGTTTCCGCACAAAATAAAAGTCCGTTTGAATTTATTCAAAAACAATAGCGATATTTAGGTCACTAAGATATCCTCTACGGCGTATTTGTGAACTATGGTTTAATTTGTAGTAACAAATAACATTAAAGATGAATAAATTGTACGTTGACATGTGTTGTTTCTGAAGTCGCCGCGCCGCTGGCAATTCTGTAGTGGCACTACATGCGTTTTTTTCTCAAATCCCAATATTTACCCAAGTGCCTTTTGCTTTGGGACGCTGATATTGTGTTACGTTATTACTCGTTCTGTTTGTTTACCTTTGTAAAAGGTCGAAGGTTAAACATTTTCTGTTATAAAAATGAAATATATTGATGTTAGCTGTACCGAAAAATGTTTACATTAATAACTAATATTTGTTCGCAAAGTAGGTATTTGCAAGTATTTAATAAACCCGCTGAATTTTCGATACTCATAAAGAAATTAATATTTTCTTTGAGGCTTTCTCTCGCGAAAATTATTATTTTTATATATTGTCTTGGAAAAAGGGGAAAACTGTTCGCCATTCTTATCTTGCCTGTCTGCCAAAAGAGCCCACTTAGTTCCCGAGACCTTTGCCTGTTCTCAAACCGTTTTTCCTCCCCGAAGTAATGGATCCCCTCACAGGACAAAAGTATTGTGTTCTAAGTCACGTGCTGTGATGTTTTTGCTGTGGAATTCTCTCGAACACGGGTTCTCAACTGTCGGTCGGCATCCCTGTGGGGTTCGCGAGGTGTTTACTAGGAGGTCGCCAACAACTTATTATATGCAGGAACCTAATGAAATATTGGTTATGGCACAATTTTCATCTGCAATTAGAGTATTGAGCTTTTAATAGTGATACGAAAATACATCTTATGGATTCAGTTGAATCATATATGCATATCAAATAAAAAATAATATTTTATCAAATAACATCTTAGATGTTTAAATAACCAGGGTTTTTCAGAATTCGCCAATCATCTTATTAAAAAGATCATATCTTCAATAAAAACACCAGTGCTCATAGTGTTTACAAAAATGGTCTTGGCTACAGATTAAATAATTTAGAAACACTAGAAATAAAGAAAGCCATTAAAAGTAATGGTAATATTTTTAATAATCAGGTAAATTTGTCCAGTAGTCCAATATTAGGTATATTTTCTGTTAACTCATAAAATTTATCATTATCCTTTAATCACCTTCTCAGTTGACGTTTTTTCTGTTTCAATTCATATTATCTGTCTCTTTCTTACTGTTCGTTTGTCATAATTTAAATTTTATTAAATTGTTTTCTCATTTTTCTGTTATTTTATTTTATATTTTGTCCTCCTTTTGTATGTATATATAACAGCAGACTTTTGTATTTTTTGTTTTGTTTTTTTTGTACCCTAATGATGTTTAGACTTAGCAAAACCAGTCGGTCAAAACAATTTTTAAAAATATACATCATTTATGCAAAGTTATTTATTAATTACTTTGAATCCCTTTGATGTATCCACTATTCGCGATAAATTATAAGATGAACTCTTGAATCTGCAAAAGATTTCTCACCACTTTATGAAAAATTGTTGATTTCCATCCATCCACTTCGATCCAGTGTCCTAATAAAAACTTATATTAGTTTTATCCAAATTCGTAGTCCGAATTTTACCATGCTTGCTCTCCGAGTATTGCATTAATTTCCCTCTACACATTATCTCAGTGAGTTTTCGATGTTTTTTTTTTTTTTGAAACAACAAAAAAATTAGAAACACACTTTATATTGAAATGGCACAAGATTGGCATAGACAAAAATAATTTCTAAAAATTTTGAAACTGGTTACCGAAATACAGTTTTAACCATATTCATCATTTCAAAATATGCCCAATGTTAGAATCGTTTTCCTGAAATCTAGTTTAAACGAGTTATCTATGTCTTTTAAATTTTCATAATAACAAAATAGCTGATGTACAATGTACATAACTAGGCTTATATAAAAAGAACATGCAACTCAATAAAGATTGGGAACTTGTGCTTTAAAAGCTCTACCGGTACATACATGCACGACATATGTCAGTATCCGTGTAAATGTTCAATGTAGAATCCTTAACCCCTCAATTTTGTTCATCCCCGTATTATTAACAATCCCATACAATACGCACTGTGTTCTTACATCTGACCGTGATCCGAGGGTAGAGCAATATTATGTTTTAATTTTAATGCAAGCAAAAAGCGGACCGAACCCAAACGTGTTGGTATATCTACGGATAGCTTAATTCTTGACGATTCACGTGATGATATTATAACTAACCTTGATTGACGACATATCAAGATGGTAACTATATATATTTTTTTGGTATATCGTAAGCTCGTACATAGTTACCGTCTCGATTTTGTTATCCTCGCTTGTAAGGCAAATAGGCTCAAGCAAAATTTTGGTCAAAAATGAGTTAAAAATGCAGTTTTGATGAATTTTAGTTTCTACATCGAATGCTCTCGTTTGATTCTGAAAACTTTTGTGGCCCTTCAGCCATCTAAAGTATATTTACCATTTGGAAAAATACTTGACTCAAGCGACGTAAGTTTGACAGTTTTTTTTTTTATCTTTTTGTCGCTTTGGGTAACTTAATGAGGGCATTTAGTTACCTGAGTCAACTTTTTTTTTAAATCCAACCAGGTACTGAAGACTTGTGAATTTTATTGTAACTCAAAAAAATAAATAAAGTGACCAAAATGGCGCTTCAGCTCTTTTGCCTTTCCGGCGACTATATAACTGGTATTTTATTTTTCTGTTTTACAAATGGATCTTCTTTATTATTAGTATTTGGTTGCCATTTACGCAAAATAACAATGGATTATAATATAGATATACACAAAACAGGGTAAGAATGTATACAATATTTATAAAGGGAAGAAATTAAATTAAAATTGAAATTTATTTTCTTTTCTTTTATATATCTTCTTTTAAATATCTTTTTTGTATTTTCTCATATATTTTCTTTTATTTTTAATTTTAATTTTAATTGTTTTATCTATTGTTTTATCATGTAATTCGAAAAATGTCATCCACATCACAGGTGAACTCCTAGCGTGGAGGACAATGCATATAAAATATTGTAAATAAAGATGAAGTTAAGTAAATAAATAAAAAAGGTTGAACCGATCGTGTAAGATACAGTTATTACACGTGATCTGCTGAAAACACTATTTTAGCAATACGGATACACATTTAAGAAGTGATGAGTATAGAATATGGCCATATTCGTTAGTGAACTTGTGAAGTCTATGTGGAAATAAGTATTAGCATTAGTTAGTGCATGTATGCCTAAAAATATGGTAGTAGATCTAGCGAATCGAGTAAGAGTTTACTGAACGTGGACGTTTTTCAATAGATGACATAAAAAATATGATGTGTGAATTCTTAGAAGTTAGGAAAGACTTGATCTTGGGTTAGATTAAATTATGTCATCAATAAAAATCAATGAGTTACTGAAATCAAGACGCTTAGTTTAACGTAAGATTATGTAAGGTTCTTCGATGGTTGGTGCAAAACTTTGTTGCTTGATTTTTTGCTAGGTCCATGGATTGTATGAAACTTGAATAGTTCACGTTAAGACAGGTTGTAGTTCGATGATTGATTTAAATGTTGATCCCAGATTTTACGTGAGAGTAGGTTAGGTAAGGTTCGTCGATGATTGGGTAAAATCTTGATACTTGTTTTTATGCCGGATTACATTAGATAAGGTTCGTTGATGGTTGATTGAAATCTTGACACTCGGCACTACAAAACTCGGCGATACAAAGTTTATTGACTCAACAGTTCGACAGATACACAAAATAAAAAAGACGTAAAATCTTTGTTTTACAATCATTGTTATTTGTACGCAAAATAAATATAAAGATTTATTGCTTTATCCGTCTGTGTGATCCCTTCGTTCCAAGCAATCCTTTCTTCAATGATGTATTTCTTCAATCCGGCCGTTTTTCTTTCATGTTTTTTTGTAGTTCGACACCTTAACACATATTTATGTATCTACGTATTATATGGGAGAACTTTTATCTGTTTCCTTTTATATTCCTCTGGGCATAAATTTTTAATACTATTTTGCGTTAGTTTTTTTACTGCTGTACCACGTCTTAGGTTATTTTTATAAAACGCTTATATTGAATAAAAAACCTTTTTCTACAACAAAAATAGTAAGACCAAATCAAATTCCGTAAAACCTATTTTCATTAAAAATTAGTGGATATTAAAGAATCTTCACGCGAGTATTTTATTTCAATTTGTATTTTATAGTATAATTAAAATGTAGAGATGTTTTTCGATATATAATTGCCATATAATTATTTAAAGAAATGAAATAATAACTTTGTATACAGACCACGGATATAATTTTAATTTTTATGACTGCCCACTTTCGCTTAGTCTAATCATCATAAGGGTACAAAATTAAAATGAACCCAAAATAGTAAGTGTGCAGTTAAATATACATACAAGGGTGAACAAAATACAAAATCAAATAACAGAACAGTGATTAAACAATAGAATAACACTTTAATTTTCTTTAATCATCTTTTCAGTTGACGTTTTGTCTTTTTCAACTCGTATTATCTGTCTCTTTCTCTTTGTTATAATTTAAACGTTATTCTATTGTTTTCTCACTGTTTTGTTATTTTATTTTACATTTTTTCTCCCTCTGTATTTATATATAATCGCACACTTTGTATTTTTTGCTTAGTTTGATTTAGTATCTTTATGATGCTTAGGGTAAGCAAAACGGGTCGGCCATAAAAAATAAAATAATATCCGTGGTCTAATACAAAGTTATTTTTCATTTCTTTAAGTATGTCAAACCATAAAGTGATTGCTTTTTTTCAAAATATAAAATTGTTTGGTCTTAGATGCAATAATTTTATTTTTACACAAAAATAAATAAATAAAATATGTGGGTTATAATACATTATATTTAAGAAAAAATAAAAATAATTTTTGGTCCATGATAAGTTAAGTCCCTGTTGCACTTTTTTATTCACTATTCTAAGTACCTACTTACGCGCAGAACGTAAGTTGAACAACCCGAATAATATTGTTAGCTGTTGCATGTTGATTGCCGTCACTTAATTATGATGTTAGTTTCAAAATTCCTTGTTACACGTGTAAATACGTTTTACTCGAGGCATTATTCTAACTGCCGAGGCTCAGTTTCGTCGACACTCCTTATACCAGATACTGTACGAGTATACGGTCTCTATAGCGTATACCGTATACCGTCGGATGTTGACTGACTCGCGCCCGCTGACGCCGGTTCACGGTGTACTCCCTCAAATTAGTCATGCGTTACGCTGTGGCTTGGGCTTATTCCAAAGGACGCTCTACTCGTCAATTACACTCAAACGCAACAAAGATGGAATCTACTGAGATTTAAAATCAGACAAGTCCACTAACGTCTTATTGAATGGAGAGTTTGATAAAATATCTGTAAGCTATTGTTAGTGCTTAGTAATCTGGTTCAAGGAGTGTTGCCTCAAATTAGGCATGCATTAGGCTGTTGCTCGGACTATACTGAAGAAGGCTGTACACCGCATGCATGGCAAGATAATAACATTCAATTTAAATCACCTATTAAATACCTTGTCATTTGGTTTGAAATTATTACACTTGAAAAAAATATTGTTCATTCCGTATATCTTCTATGAATCAATTAGAAAAAAAAGTTTAAATCAAATTTCACACGAATATAATAAAGATAGTTAACATCATTTTTCATCTGGCTGGAAAATTCAAGTTTTTATATTTTTCGCGTAAATATAAATAATTGTGAAATATCATGCTCATTTTGTCTTGTCAACCAAAACCACCCCCAAACACAAAAGTTTCGTAATCGCCTTTCATATTATTTACATCACGACGAGCTATCTTATTATATTCTAAAACCCATAGCCGTCTCAAAGCGGCTCGAAATAGTTATCTTTTCATCTGGCCGACCAATTTTCCTTAGAAATTGTCACTATAATTAGGGAACACCTTTTAGTGGTGTCTAATATTAAACGTCATTATTCGGCGTCAACACAAAGCCAAGAACACATCCATCACGTCACTACGGACAACCTAATCGCACCGCGACACACAAATCTGTCATCTGTCCGTACGTCGCACACCACCACCTACACTTCTTCATTATGTAAGCTGACGGTATGTTATTAGAATTAATATAAATTATATTGGTTCGGGTATCTTTGCTTTACCTTATAATATCGTTAACGGGATAAAACGGGGTAAATTTGCTTTCACTTTTTTTTCTGAACTTCACAGAGGAGGTCTCAAAGCTTCGTGTATATACAAGAATGTTTGTGTTTCCGATGATGTACTTACAAAGATTTCTCTCAAGAGTTGTGGACATCTTTAAGGCTCACAAAATGGCACTAAACGTCACTTTGTAGAATTCTAATACACCCAATACTGCACATGATTTATCAGTAAATTTTACATGGGCAGTTAAATGTCTAAGGTTTCCAGTGAATAATTTTTTTAAGCTGTAATTTTTCAAATTCTATGAAAAACATATTGAAATGTCAGTAAATTGTGCAATTAGAAAACCATCGTAGCCATTTTTGAACGTTTTACCTAAAATTTCAGTGTGAATTTCATAAATAATTTGAAGGATTACTGTTAAAAAATTGTATTCACTGGAAACCTTATACATTTTCTTAATTACCCGTATTGATTAACAGATAAATCAAGTGTGGAAATGCTTGCATTAGAAGGCCAAAAAATGTGATTTTTTGGATGCCGATCCTTAAGGAAGCTGTAAGGCTATTTTAGAAGAAATAAAGTAGTGAATCTTGGTTATGAGAAGACTCGTGTTGTTTTTACGATAAAAAAACCGGTAAAAGATTCATAGCTAAGCTAAGTAAAAACGACTCGTTTTTATGTTGAACATTTTAAGTCTTTATTTTAAAATACAATACCGAACAGATTTTTTTCTAAAGCATATGCATGAAAAAACAAGACAATGAAAATCTTTAATACCGCACCCGCATGAGAACGCTGGAAAAATCTTTTAATCTAGGTGCTCTTACCACTTAGCAATCGCGGCCACCGTCTTATTTTTAATGTATTAAATAAACAGTAGATGGTAGTATCAAAAGTATCCCTTTCGACGAGACGATTTCCTAATTCTATGAATTCTAAAAATACTTCATGAAAATGGTGGTCTCCACGGTTTTTTTTTTAATAATCTTAATCTGCAAGGTGTTTTCATTTAACAAAGATATCCTGAAACTTTCCCTTAGTACTTTATCCTGATATGCAATTATCACTTTCTTTTTTTCGTGCATTTTTCTTACTAGCTCTACACAAAAACGTTATATATTGACATTTCACGTTGAACCCGACCTTAACAATGCTAAATACTAGTAGCACCCTTAAATTCGAAGGTTTAGCAAGTTTCCTAATCACAAGCTGACACGTTGACGGGGCTTAAGAATGAAAAATGCGTTTCAGGTGAAATTCACCCCTCATCATAGCTCTTGATAGAGGGAGGACTCTTTTCCTCCCTTTGCTCTTTTTATAATTTCTACTTTAACCAAAATTCAATCAATATTTTGAAATTATAAAAATAACGAGTTATTGATTTTGATAAAAGATGCTTCAAAAAGTTTTTTTTTAATTTCACAAAGAATGCATTTAATTATTTAGACACTGAATTTATTTTACAGTATCAAGGTAATTATTATTTTAGTTAAACAACAATTGGACGTAGTTATGCAGAAAGCGTCCAACCCACAATTTGCCAAAATCGAGTTTTACGTGTTTTCCTATAGATAAATACGAAATGTCTATCTACTAAAAATATCAAAGCTCCAAATGCAACAGTTTTTTTGTGATTTATTTTTTTACGAACGCACTTTGCAAATATTTTACTTAAATTGAAGTTTAAAAACATTAAAATGTAGGTTTGAATAAGAAATATATATTTTTTGAATACATACAGTGATAGATTATAAATTACCTGTTTATATATTCACTGAGAAAAAATACTGATATTCACTTCACAAATGTCGAAATATATTTTCAAACACCTTTTTCTCGGTTTTATTATTTTAGGGTTGAATGCATTTTTCATAACTACGTTCAAGATAATTTACCTGTTTTAAAGTTTGTTATGTTTTCTTTTTTGTCTGTCAATAAGTCTGAAGTTGCCCGTAGCAGGGTGAAAGAAATCCTCCCAAATATAAACAATAGATATTATTTTTTTATGAATAACTGATTTGATTAAATGTCAATACTCCTTGCGAAAGTTATTATTTATGAATGTTAGGTACCTATATCAAAGTTAAACATCATTAAGAAAACACCATATATACTTGCAGAAATGAAAACTCCAAATCAATTTTATTTTTTACTGTTGCTGGATTCGAACTGGTCCTCACCTGACAAAAAATTAAATCCAAGTACCTTTATGCTTTAGAGTCTATAAAAGCCAGTGCTTTCAGCAGGTGAAAAAAAAACCCGCAGCTATAAATCATTTGAAATTTTTGGATAATGTTGCAAGCAAGTGGTGCACTTGATGTTGTTTTCGGGATACAAAAATACTAGAACGAAAAGGGTCTTATTTAGTCCAACAAAGCAACCCTTGGCGGCAAACCAATTATCGAGATAAGTCTAACAATAGTCGGCCCAGCGAGACAATGGCGCGGGGAAACGTGATCCGTGCGGGAGGGGACGGGCTTGCAAACGGAGTGAAAACGTAAATGGGGAAAATGCACTGGAAATTGGTTCTTCCGCAATCGGAAAAATACAATGTACAGGTGTCGTGAGCATTTTGAACAGAATCAAGTTTGTTACTGCGTTGATATTGAATTCGAGAGATTGGCCCTTTCGGAGTTGCAATTAGCTTCATTGATCAAGTTGATGAACTTTTGGTAAAGCTCTTAGCAAACCTACCCAACACTGAGAAAAAAAATCGGATGTAACAATGTTGCTGGAACTATTCTTATTCACTTTTTTATAAATTAATATTTTGCTGTGATTTCTGAATAGATCTTCTCCACAAATGTTCCAGCTCCGGTTACGAGTATTTTTTTCCAGTTCTCAGGTCTTGCCATCTTACTCTAATCTTCTTTCACGAAGTCTGTTCACCTGTTTTTCGGTCTTTTTTCCGTGAATACCGCACAAGAGTCTCAACTGCTCCCAACGGTCTAGAGCCAGTGAAACTATGGCATCCCGAATAGGGGTATGTTGTAAGGCTAAAGGTAGTGGGGAGGGAAAATAGATGAGAAAAGGGAAGTACCTGGCTATTCAGATCTAGTCGTCAAACACGGCTAAAGCCGTTTTAAGCAACGTTTCGATTCTGAATTGTGGTCTTTCAACGGGGTGATACTTAGAGTATCTACCACTCTGGAAGATGCCGCCAATATACAATATTTTATATCAATTAAAAGTGTCATGACACATATTATTTAAAATAAATTT
Source organism: Drusus annulatus (assembly GCA_022651775.1). Classification (NCBI taxonomy): domain Eukaryota; kingdom Metazoa; phylum Arthropoda; class Insecta; order Trichoptera; family Limnephilidae; genus Drusus; species Drusus annulatus. The sequence goes on from JAGWCC010000274.1 coordinate 98,334, forward strand.
ATTTGCGCACGCTGGGTTCGAACCCGCGACCTCTGGATTCGTAGTCGAGCGTCTTACCACTCGACCATGCAGGCCGTCTGTCTGTCCTTTAATCATTTCCAATGAGTGGTCCTTTTGTTTTTTTTTATATTTTATTATCTGTAATTTATACGTATTATCTAGTCTATCGCAGGTCTTTAGGACTAACATAAGCTTACGATAATTTCAAGTATGATATGGTTCTCGAAAGAAATTGTTGCTTCCAATCCTGTAGGTTCTATTTTTCGTCCGACGTTCAAATAGTATGAGTTCGAAGAATTTTTATTTGATCTCTTCAATATTATTACCGACACTTAATGATCATGTACGTAACATGTATCGAACTTAAAAATCACCATCACAATATCCAGATCTCACAGCTTCTAAAGATAAAATAAAATAAGTGTAAAGACTCTGATATTGCCCATGATGTTGAGATATTGCCAAGACAAAAGACGATAGTAAAAAAATAAGGTAATTTAAATACTCGTATGACGATCATTTATGCTATATACTTTGATGCGCGGGTTTGAAATAAATTTTCAAAGGTATTTATCAAAGAATTTTTAAAGAACGACACATAATTGTTTCTTAGTAGATTGATAAGGTCTTTCAAAAAATATGTTTTTACTGAAAGAAAAAATAATGGTATATTCCTTTACCTTTCATCGCTGATATTGCACGTCTGAATTATTTTTTTAATACAATTAAAATAATTCTTCAGATTTAAAGGTGAAAAAATCATTGAAATGAATTATTGAAACATTATTTTCTATAGCCCTTCGCAAATAACCAAAATCAGAATGCTTATTTATGAACGCCATCACAATTATTTTTGTTCTGAGTTTTCTTTTATGTAAATTTTGACATTGCATACTCGTACAACATCACAGTCAATATTTAAATACCAACTGGCAGAAGCATGAAACATAAAACGCTTTTTTTCGTAGAAAGCAATTATTTTGTGGTTTGACATATTTATTGAAAATGAAATAATAAGTTTGAATAAGACCACAGATTTTATTTTAATTTTTATGACCGACTGGTTACGCTTTGCCTAAGCATCATCAAGGTATAAAATCAAACTAAACAAAACATACATCACTGTGGTTATATATTTTCACAAATACAAAGAGAGATCACAGTATAAAATAAAGCAAAAAAAGTTAGCAGTAAGAAAACAAAAGAATAACGTTTAAATTCTAAGAAATTAACAGAGAGAAAGAGACAGATAATATGAAATGAAATAGGCAAAACGTCATCTGAGAACGTGATAAAAGAATCATGAGAAATTTTATGACTTTACGGGAAATATACCTAATATTTGATTATTGGACAAATTTAATTGATTATTAAGAATATGACAAGTAGTGTTGATAGCTTTCTTTATTTCAAGTGCTTCTAAATCATTTCATCTGTTTCTATGACCATTTTTATGGAGAATATGAGCACCGGTGAAATGAATGATTTATGAAATGTGTTGTTTTATATAGGCCATAGATTATCATCAGTTAACGATTGGCAAAATATATAATCAATATCTTCTCGTAATACATCTGTACGTACGTGTTAGGAAATAATTTTAATCATTTCGTTTCATGGCATTTTTTCTAATTTTCTTATCAAAATAAGTATTTATGAGGGATCTGTTTTATTTTTTTTAATTATAAAACAATTTTATATTTTCATAGTTATCTATGCATAATAAACATTTGCGTATGTACAAGTTAAGTAACTTATGTTGAATTATCTTTAGACTTGTACGGAAACTAGGTGTACGTACATACCTTCTAAGCCGATCCTTGAAAAATGGGTTGAAGATAATTGTTTTTAAGCATTCCTGGTTCGTCTAGTTTGTTAGTGAGCCAATGCGGTTCAAACCTCTGATCCTCTCGCCATTACAGCTTTGTTTTTGTTCCCTTCTGATCCCCGGATTCAACTCCTGAGCTATCCCAAAACCAGCCAAGCCTTTTCCAAAATAGTCTTATCGCAGTCTTGCACTTGGCAAGATTAAATCTTTTATTTGCGGAATCCTTCGACTCAATGCGATTCTATTATTTATGTATTCATATTAAAATACCTCAATAAAACAGTTTTAAACATACACCGTTACATTAAAAAGCTAAAGGTACAAAGTATATAATTTAAGTTTTAGAGTAATTTCAAAAAGTGTTTTAGTAAAACGGCCTGTATTTGTTGACGGCCTCCGTGTTCGAGTGGTAAGACGCTTGATAACGAATCCAGAGGTCGCGGGTTCAAACCCGGCGTGCGCAAATATTTTTTTTATAATTAATTTATACGTGTCACAGCACATTTATTCATTAGAGTGGTAGACATTTATAGTATCCTACTGGTGAAAGACCACCATTCAGAATCGAAACGTTGCTTGAAATGGCTCTAGCCGTGTTTGGTGATCAGATCTGAATTGCCAGGTACTTTCCAAGCTTCATCTTCCCCATCTTCTTTCTCACCCCACTACATTTAACCTCACAACATACCCCAATTGGGGATGCCATAGTCTCACAGGTTCTAGACGGTGGGGAGCAGTTGGGAATCTTGTGCGGTATTCACTGTAAAAATATATATATATAAATATATATTTTTTTTATATGAATACCGCACAAGAGTCTCAACTGCTCCCAACCGTCTAGAACCAGTGAGACTATGGCATCCCCAAAATAGGGTATGTTGTGAGGCTAAAGGTAGTGAGGAGGGGAAGGAGATCGGGAAGAAGAAGGCTGGGAAGTACCAGGCTATTCTTATCTGGTCACCAAACAAGGGTAAACCTGTTTTAAGCATCATTTCAATTCTGAATAGTGGTCTTTCACCAGGGCGATACTTAGAGTATCTACCACTCTGGTACCAATATTATGCAAAAATTGATAAAATGGATTGGTTTATTATACTGACTTTTGGACCTATGCCCAAATATAGTCATTAAGTAAGCTAATAAATGTGAAAATATCTCAAATCAACAGTCCTTCTAGTAAGCAAACATTATTTTGTAAAAGTAATGCGCAATCTGAGATTCAATCCAAGATTTTAGCTATAATTAATATGCAGCTCTGCTACCCAACTATGAACACATTTTTAATTGACTTCCATATTTCACTATCTAATTTACATTTGCTAAATACATCATATTTAACAGTTAACCGACTGAATTAGGTAAACGTTAAGGTATTTATTGTAGGGTTAAATACTTCCAAGCGTAGATACTTAAATTATTTACGTTCGTTAAAAGAGCCAACAACTTACTCAGAAAGATAAATGTGTTTGTCGAAAGCTTTCGTAAAATAACAGTTCCAGTAATTAATGAAAAAGATTCATAAATTATTCTGCAGAAAGACTTCCGTAAAATCGTAAAATCGCTCTAATGTTATTCAACCAAAGAGTTGTTCCAATGCCATGCAGCTTGCAAATATTAATTTGGCTTTCCTTGTGAAATGCTTTAACTAATATAATTAATATTGCATCAGTATAACCCTCAATGGGTTTAAGCGTTTTTCTTTGAGGGTTAATTGCTTTTTAACAACTCGATTTTGTCGCAGCTGGAAAAAGTGTACTCCTTTGAATAATTTGTATTTACACACTGCTTAAATCTACAATTTATTTCGTCTTTCTGATTTATCCTGTTCGTAAAATAATAAAACATGTTTTTTAATAATCCCTTTTGTAATGAATTCACAATTTCGTTTCAGGGTACGTTAATTTACTGTATTTTAATTTTAAAATAGTAAATGAAATATTATCGCTAAAAACGTTGAAAATTTTGTTCCGGAATGATGTCAATATATGCTTATTTTTGGTTTTGATTGGTCCGTTTTTTTAGTAGTCCGTATGAGTATTTTTATTAAATAGATGATTTTTTTCTCTTGCTGGTAAATACTGTATTTTTCAGTTTCATTTTAATATTGAATGCTGTTTATTTATTTTTATTTTTTTTATTTAATAAAATCAATAATTTTGGCGGGTTTTCTTTTTTTACTGTAACAGCTGTTTCGTTGTTCAAAACCATTATTAATTTACCGTTTGATAATTATTTTGAATGCCGAAACAGGTGTCGCATGAAGTTTTACAAATTAAACGCATTATAAATAAAAATGTGATCCATAATCAATATTTTTAAACATAAAATTCAAAACTAAATAGTATGATACTTACCACAAATAAATTACAGATATACTTTTTTTTTTTATTCATACCCTATGAGTGCTGCAATTATTTAAACACACCTTTAAATGGGTGAACAGATTTTTTGACAAGGTATAACTATTGATCTGTCAATTGACAATTTCATATTAAATCAAATATGTGAGTAAAAGAAGAAATTCGAGACACCTGAGGAAGACACAGTGCCATCAAGTGAACCAAATACTTGAGTAGGGTCTTATACCAAGTGCGTTTAACAGAAGAATATATTGTGTAAAACGATCTGTAATTTTGAAAGAGCCCAGGAGTGTTTGCTAAGAACTATGTGACAGTCAAACCTCTCCGCTTACTCCTGCGATGAAATGGCATGATGTTAGTTAAGTGATTATTTGGTACGAATTCATTTTTAAGTATTCCATAACCAAAAATGTTTCCATCAACCAGCTCCAAATGTCACAAGTAAATTATTTCAAAATTATTCAATCAAATCTTCCTCCAAATATACAAAGAAAATATTTTTATTCTTCAATGTCAATATGAGAGCTATCATTGCATCTCTCACAGCAAACTTCTTCTCGTTAGGGGAGCTGTCGCAGTTTTTTTTTTAATAGAGATTTGAATCATTCTTCGTAGCCATAATTTCTCAGGTAATTTAGCGACATTCGGTTACTGCATTGCTAGGTGTCTGAGAAACTACTAATTACATATTTAAATAACCATAACCCACATTAAAGTAGTAAAAACCATTGATTTCAAATCGTTTTAGATTTTATGTACCCTTTAACACTTTTTTTAATATGTTTACGGCAAAACTTCGACTAGTAAAATTTTCGCATCACCATTTGGCGAAAGAATACAAATAATTTTCGGGCCGAACAAAGCAGTGGGGGGAAATAAAAAAGAGAAAAAAATTTTGGAAGGTGTCTGGCTATTCAGATCTGGTCACTTAACAAAGCTCAAGCCAATTCAAATAACGCAACGTTTCGATTTGAAATGGTATAAGGTATTTCACCAAGGATACACAGAAAAAAACCCTATTTTTTTATTACAATGAATATAAAAAACTTTATTTTCCATCTACGAGTTTTAAACACGCTCCTCTGAAGCCTAGAAACTTATTTTTCAGCTGCGGAGGTAGTCTTTATAATACTAACTTTTACGATCCTTAATTTTATTTGCTATTGAATCTTTTGTAAATAATATATTTTTTTAAAACAACATTTAAATTGTGTAAGCGTCTAATGTATTATAAAAACTTTCGTTATTATGAAAGCAGTATTAATGAACTCACACACACGTATTAAACAGATTATCGTAGAATTTTGGCATCAGCAAAATCATGAAACTTTTTTTACGTAGAACCTCTTTTTAAGCTGATTTCGAATCTACAAGTAATACGCTTATTACTGCCGGATAGATTTCTACTTAGAACCAGAATTACATAGATGCTTGTTCTCAGCTCAAGGCTTAGGAAAGTTCATTGATGCGGTTAATTTCAGCGTTATCTAATCCGAGTGATAGTCAATCAGAATTGGATGGCGAGAACCTTCTACCGTTTTCTCATGCCACTCTCCTTTGTCTCATCCTACGTTTCATGCCCAGATTATATCAAATAGGTTCTCGTTTAGCGGTACTCCTTGGTAATTACTTCATTAAGCCGCTTGGTGAAATTTCAGAAACATTGTTTATTTAAAACTGATTTTAATGAGAAATTATACATTTTTAATGGTAAAGGGTTGCTCGGCTCAGTGTTGTAATGTATTTTTAACACTTTTTTATTGTTCAATATTGTGTTTTGATAACCAAAATCAACTGATCATCTGGTTTCAAGTATGATTTAAAAATTATAAAAGTGGATTATATTCTAACCTTAACATTAAATGCGGTTGCACTAAATTGAATTAGTCTAATCTGAATACAAAAAATATGGATTCCAGAGAAGTTGAGTCACAATATTTTCATATGCATATTCGGGATATCTCAATTTTCGGAGTCCTATGTTTGAGAATTTATTTTTAAATTAACGCATTTCTCCGGCTACTGCCATAATGTAAACCAAACAAACATTCGATTGATTTATTCGTCGTAGGTGGCGATGATCAGTACGTGTATTTCGAAACCGTTAAAATCTCCCAAATATTGTTATTTTTATGATCCTATTTGGTGAATTATGTGTTAGTGAAGTATTGCAGCCTTTATTATGGTTGTTCCAAAACCTTTTCTAATTTACGATTATTTTTATTTTGCCTCGGTCATCGACCTGTGAACTGTACAAGTTTTATTTGGACATAAATTGTTCACTCGTGATACCAGACTGGAAAAACTGCTAATTCATCGTGAAATTTCATTTCAATGATTTAATCAAACTTTATTCAACTGTTTATGAGTATACCGTACGTTCATCGCATGGCCAACGATAAATACATCAGATATTAGAATAAGCCTTGGAGTAAGAAAATATATGGAGAGAGAGCTAAATACTTTTACCCAATCTACACAAATTTATGATAACTGTCTTTCTCCGGGTTTTTACGTTATAAACCGTGAGACAAAAAGAGACAACATAAGTTGTCACATAATAATATCGCTCCACTTTTAGGTGTATAACCATATTTTCCATCTCCCGCGTCTTCGGCAACTCCGCCCACTACGTTTTGTTATTTTGACATAACTCAACGCTTTTTGAGATTTTTGTTGATAACAATACTGTGAACAAGTGGTTATACAAATAAACAAAACATTATGTCGACACGTGATATGAATGGATGTATAAACACCCTAGCCCTAACCCTAGCTACGCCCGAGTCAGGAAAAAATCAACAATCCTGAATACACTGTTTCGTAAAGCTATCCCTCCTGGTATATTATAGCTCTTATAGGTATACACCAACCTATAACATTATATAAAATCGTCAGTTCAAAAAAACAATTACAATGTAACACCCTTTATATCGTATTTTAAAATCCACATATTTTAAAAACATGAAATTTAAAACGCTTTAGGGAAAAAAACTTGTTTTGGCATTACCTGTTAACAAAGTTCACAAAAACACGTCGCTATCCAACCCCAACCCCCACAAGTGTATAAATACAGTAGTTCAAGTAATGTATGTATCAATCTGAAGACGGTCGTAACAAGCTGAAATCAGTATGGTCTACCAATAAACAGTGGAATAAAGTTAATAAAATATTCAATTTAATCAATACAAGTAATTCATTAACATAGGGAAATATCACCAAATGAGAGAACTAACTGCGGTAAGGTTTGTGGAGATGCAGTATCTAAAAAAGTTCACCCACACTTCATACCGCAAGAGAAGGATAAAAACACACATTTAACAGTAAGGGGGTTCAGAGGATGTCATCTTACTTTCCTTTACGCAATGTACTTTTTAAAACTTTACTAACACGTGAAAGCAGGAACAGCAATAAAAAGGTAAATTAGATAGTATTTATGTATTGGGATTGGAAGTCAAGTGAATGCGTCGAACCAAATAAAATATTTTTAGTAACATAACAAGGAATAATATTTAGAAAACGTAATTTCATTTTAGTTTCAATTTAATTTGAAAACATAGATGACCACGTGTAATAAAGTTGAAACTTTTTTTTTTCTAAATCAGGAAATACATTTTCAATTTAAAATTACAACACGGATTTCACTTATTCTGGAAAGCGTTATACCTGCAGCATCGACATGCTTTAAATTAACAAATCAAATGCAATATTTAATTTCGTTAAAAAAATTGTACTTATGTAATCTACTTAGTGTTTATTCAGAAAGCAAAATCATTAAAGTACGAGTACATGTTTTTATTTAAAACCAGATAACTTTATGCACCTCACATTTCCATATGTTTATTTTTATTTTTTAAATATTCTTTACAAACGCCAACTATTTTCAACACCATCCGTCATCAACAGAGCTGGTATAAAGTAAATAGTAAATCTTAATATTATTTTATAAATAACAGCATTATAATAAAAACAGTTAAATAGGTTGTGTCAAATAAAATACATGGAAATTAAACAATAAAGTACACAAAGTAAATGAGTATTTCATTTCATTTCGTAAATGAATCTTTCATCACAAAGATAATAATTTAAAATATGTATTTTTTATTGCATCGATTCATACTTACACACTTTTCTAGAATATTTAGTCAACCACTACTACACAAAGAAAAGACTATGTTTGCGGCAGTATTAAATTTCAGTAACAGGAAATGTGGATTCATATTATTACCTTTTTTTACACTCAGTTTATCTGGAAAAAAACATCCTAAAAATCCCAATGTGAAAACGTGTTGGAATTTCATGACATGTGTTTTCCATTGAAGACATGTTTAATGTGGCATTAGAAAATATCTTCTCGTAAAATGTAACTGTATGCCTTAAATGTTAAACTCGTATTTTTATTATTGGTATTTCAACGGAAATACCCACCATCTATTGGCATTGGATATTGTGTTTTTTATAATATCTTTAACCATTGAAAAAAGTTAGTCTTCCTTTGATCATTCTCATGATTTGTGATAAAATGGAACCGTTTATGTTGGGTTGTTTGACTGTATATCGAATTGATAAATATAACGACAAATATCATAACAGTGTTGTACTTAGACGGGAATCAAATCTACAATCTCCCTACCCAACCAAGTGTATTCATCGTATCTTTACGGTGGATATCATTTACATTTCTCTGTGATGAATAAAAGCTTATTGTTTTAAACAATTGCAAGAGAATAAACAGTTTTGATTTTGAGTCTTAGGTCTAAAAATCTTGAAAAAGAACCGTTTCCGACACTTTTCCCGGAACTAATAACAAAACCAACAATGTAAACTTCATTACTGGTCCCTCATTATAATACTAACTAATTAAAAGTCAACACGGGCTAGAAGAACTGTTTTAAAATTATTCTATTAAAGAAAAGGAAGCAGACTCATATCGAAGACGACCATACACAATTGATTTTGATTCATAGTCAATTCCTATATTCAAAAGTATAATATTATGTATGTCTAAACGAACTGTCATTTTTTTTAATTTTGAAATCGAAACTATGAATCCAAACTTAATTATTTCTTATACCTCTATGACACAAATTCATTTCGCATAGGTTTCTATCTAAGATAAAAAATAATAACGATAAAAAATATACATATAATAACAATAAAATATATTGAAATTGGAAATTACTTTAAAAAATTTATGCTTATTTTAAAAAAATATTTATATCATCACAAATATGAAACAGAAAAAGTCGGAAAATAAAAAGACAATGGTCACAACCGAATCGAACTCGGATGCTCTACTCTATCCGCGAGTAACGTTTAAACCAATTCAGCCATTACTACCTTATTAGAAACTGATATTTTTAATCGATTTCATACTTTTCATTGAAGATTATTGGTATTATTTTTTCAATTTGTTTCTCCGATTCTTGGCTGCCATATTTGTAATGATAAACAATGCTCTACCCGAGCACGTTGAATACCTAAATGGTGTCTTGGATATCCATTTTTTTAATTACGGAAGATCTTTTGACTTCCTACAAACTTCGATAAATTTATAATATATTTTTTATTATTATTATGACAGTATAATAGATAAAGATGTTAACAAACGCGTCGCGCGTCCGACAGAATCACGTCAGTGGTTTGTCGTGGCTCCAAGCATGTGTTCAGTCTCTGGACATTTATTTGCGGTCGCCTCAACGTCTAAAGCTGGATTCACACCAACGTCCGGACCCGCTCAGTGACGATATTGTTCCGCATGAGAGCTTATTGATATGGTATGAATATCAATCAAGGAGTATGTGCCAAGACAAATTTGTGTGGCAGTATATTCTTCTGCCCACCCTTGTGATATTTAACTACTTAGTTAGTTAAATAATTATTTTGAAGTGTAAAAATACTTACATCGCAGATTTTTTTTATTAAAAACCACATTTTTATTATTAAATAATATTTTTAATAAATAATAATTTTAAAAAATATTATTTATTGATAAAAATATGGTTTTTTTTTTTAAATCTGCGATGTAAGTATTTTTACACATCAAAATAATTATTTAACTAACTAAGTAGTTAAATATCACAAGGGTGGACAGAAGAATATACTGCCACACAACTTTGTCTTGGCACATACCCCTTGATCGATATTCATACCATATCAATAAGCTCTCATGCGGAACAATATCGTCACTGAGCGGATCCGGACGTCGCGTCGGTGTGAATCCGAAGTATACTACCGGCCGAAGATACAAAAAAGCAACGGTGTTGGTTAAAATAAAGTGATTAAGTGGTTTCCACTTGCGTAAAATAGATTTGTCAAATGTATTCACAAAATCAAAAGCTTATGTTTTTTAGTAAATTAGGTATTTGATATTTTTGGTGGATTCTGTGGAATAGACTTTTTGTATATACATATATTACTCCATATTATATTTAGATGGTTCCGTGCCCACATTCTTAACATCTTTTTAAAGGTTAACCTACACATAAACATGAGGTTAAATGAACATAATAACTGATTCCATAAAGGAGGACCCCATGTTTATATGTTTCGCTTATTCTATGAGAATCGTACACACCTAAAAACCGTTAAAAACAGATATTAGCGATGGTGGTAATTTATTTTTCTATTTGATTGAGTGTTTATTTTTTTCTGTATATTCATTATAATATTAATTGATTGGTAGCTTATACCTACTAGACTGTTTTAATTTCGAAATTCAAAATTACTTTTAAGTATGAGTAGATGATTACCAATAAAATATATACTGTAAAAATATAATTTAAAGTTGAAAAAATCTCATTAGACTTTATTTAATTTAAATTACATTTACAGGGAGACTATTTTAAGTTTCAAAACCATTTTGATTAAATATTCAAGATGTTAATCAATATGTAATGACAAAAAATAATCATCAAAACCCTAACTGAAAAGGCGATTCGGATACAACGCATCCTTTTAAATTCTTCGTCGTTGACTCTTTAATATTCTTTCGGCTGCTTTGATCTTCACGGAATATATTATAATCTTTTCTTGGGAAGATTCCCGTAAATTATTTCCATTTTGTCTTGTTTAAACAAATTGCGCCGAAACAATGAATTCGTTTTGTAAATTCATTTTTATATCTCGGAATTACTTTTCTTTGTACTGCTCCGTGAGGCGGCATTAATGCTAATCATTTTTCAATTAAAATTGTCCTTAGTTGGCGTTTGAGTTCAGCGTACCTAGCTAGGTATTTGGCTCGAGTTTTTATTCATTAAATGGAATTCTCAGAAAGCGTTAATTGTGTTTTGAATTATTCTGAGATATAAAAAAATCATAACGGAAAATCATAAAGAAAAATAGGGATCAAATATTCTGATCCAATTTTGAAATCGTATTGAATTTCTTTGTTTTATTTTATGCCCCCTGTGTTATCAAATATTACCCCTTGAAACCGAGCATTGATTTATTAAAAGTCCAGTAAATATCTTATAATCACCCAACAATAATCTGAAAATAAAGGATCGCTTAATTTTTTTTTTTCGCATTTATTTAAGAAATATCTCAAAATTGTTTAATAAACATCTTATGACCAACTAATAATCATCCATACATAAACTTATTTTGAATTAATAATCATCTTATAATCAACTAACAATTATATATTAATCATCAAAAATTATATAACAAAATTCATACTATAATCAAGAAACAATTATACGAGATATTAATCATCAAAAATCATATAATAATAATCATATTATAATCATTTAATATATGCCCCAAAATTATGTAATAAGCATATAATAATTATCTAGTGATATTCTCACAATCATCTGATGAACGTGTATTATTAATATGAGAATCATTTTAAAAGTATTCAATAATCATAAAAAGAAAAATATTTGGATAATTTGTATAGCGCCGTTTTTTGTGAAAAATTACCTCAAGGGCGCAAGATTTTAATCTCTAGTTAATTTTAATTCCTAGTTTATATTAATATTTATTTAAATTAAGTACAGATAAAACATACAGGAACACACTTACCTGGCAGGTCACATCAGATAGATACAATCACTTTATTAACGTAAAATTACAGGTGATATTTATCTTATAATTATTTAATAATTATCTACTAATTGTTAATAATCATCTAACAATCTGTGTCTTCTTTCCATCACGCCATCATCATATTATTACCACGTGATAATCATCTAGACTCTAAGCTCTTGTTTTAATTATTAATCTTATCGGGATAAGGGATGATCATTATCTCAAAAGCTGGAGTGCAGACTTATTTTTCTACACAGTATTGCTGAATTGAAATTCGTTTCCCAAACAATTTCGAATAATTATCGGGGAATTTGAATATAAACAAATTAAATAACGACCTGGCTTTAGATCTTCGAGGGTACATGTGGTGCGGGTGGAAAATTAGGTTCAGAATACTGAATAACCGTTAAAATCCAGCCATCAATTCTGCGTAAGTTTGTTGGTTTCCATCGTGGTAGTTTGTAACGTGGCTAAGAAACGCGCAACGGAATTGCGTACTTAATCAATCAACGCGTTTCAACCGAATACATACTTAATCGCCTTGTTCTCCCCGATATTTCAGTTTCTTATTCGAAAATAAAATAACTAAAATGATACTCCGCAATCTCATAGGAACTTTATCCCTTGTTTTTTGATTACACAAAAAACCCGACCAGTTTCTTCGGAATTTCAACCCCAGTCTGTATCGTATTCTTTAGAAAGTTGGCCGTATTTCCCTAGAGAATAGTTGTCTATCTTTCTCTTGAAAGGGCAAAGTTAGCTACCAGATTCGCCTTATTGCGTAATGGCTCGGATACTTTATAAAATCATGCCAGCTTCCCTCGCAAATCGCTCGCCTAATACCAAGTTTTTCAATGTCGGTTAGTGCTTAATATTCAACTAGATAGATGAGCCGACCAACTCGTTCTTTCGGCTTGAGTTCTGGGAATGTGGGGAATGATAAATGTCTTTATCGCATATTCACACTATTGGACTTCAACTATTCAAATATCAAAACTTACATTATTCAACTCGGAAAAACACTACCTCAAGATAGTACAACTTAGTCACACAGCAATTTTTTGTAACTAGGATTTTTTTTTTCAAATCTTCTTTTTCAATATATTGGGAACAATTGACACAGGGCACTGCCATTTCAAGAGACACATACTACAGATGTTGGGAGTTTAAAACATCAATGGGTGTAGGAAATGTGAATAGGGTGAAGTGTCATTGGTGCATCTAGGGTGCCAATGCCCCAACTTGACGGTAAGTAGGTTCAGATACCTCGAAAGCCACGGGATAACGCAATACCCCAATGACACCTAAGTGACCTTCATTTAATGTTCTAGGTTAAACTATCAAAGGCACATATTGAAACGGATATCATTCGATTTCTTGTGGAAGCTGTGCACACCGTCTCATTATCAAGAAATTTAATTACAAAAAAATCACAACAGACGAACGATGAATTTACGCATTTAAACTGGTTCTCTCTACCAGATGTGTACATTCCAATTCCATTGGATATGATTTTCTTGCTTTGTTACCATGTTTAAGACATTTTCAAGGCCTTAGTACAATAATTATTCTCCCTTCAAATTTTCTGGGAAATTCCAATCTGAATACAACTGTTGTATTATGATTTGTGCGACATGTAACGTTCTTGAATAAATACATACATTTCAATACATCTCCATAATCCCTTATAATTATTTCGATATAATAATTCTTCATCAATAACAATATTCGGGCCAAGCAAACAACCCGGGGTGGAAAATACACTTCCTCCTACGATATAATTTTCTCTTCAAAGAACTATTTGGCAAATTGTTTTCGCAATAACCCATTTTATTGCTCGCTTATTCAGAAAATGGTTTTTATTGTTGGCGCTCGATAATTTACTTAATATTAATTTAGCCGTCTGCTCGATTTGTATTCACCCCAACTTAGACTTCGTGCAGTGATCCAATCGCCACAAGATTAGCCCTCCTAGGATTGCAATTTCAAGAATAATGTTTCCTTTTTATAAAGTAAATGAGGTTATTTGAGAATTCTGTGTGACAAGAGGAATATAGGGAGAGGATGGAAAAAGTATAAAGAAGTTCTGTTAGCACAACTCTATTGATTCATCAGGTAACTAAACTTTGTATTGCTTTTACAACTAATGACAGCTTTTACATTGTGTAAGATTCTATCTTTGACAATCATTCGCATAAAAGGATTTCCATAGTTCCACTGATGCCAGATAGTCGGAGCTCTTTTGCGGTATCAAACAAAAATGTACCCATTACAGCGAGTTATCTACATAATGAACATGTATTTCTGCTGTCACCTATCCATGGACCAACTTCTATGAATTGGTTTATCTTCCATAGCGCCATCAAATAATCAATCAATTGACGTTCGTTTTAGTTCTACCAATGCAGTCTTGCGAAGTTAATATCAATGAGTTATCATAAAACAAAAATGAAAACTCGATCACGTGGAAATCATTTCAGTTTCCATTATTTTGATACACCTCAAGTTACATTTCGTTCTTCTTTAAGTTCATAACAAGTTGCTTCGAAGAATTCAACAACAGCTCCTGAAATATACCTAAATCTAAATACAGTTCGTAAACCTCATCCTCATAATGCATGAAATCACAAAAATTATAATTGGCATCAAGCCAAGAAAACGGAACATAATTCGGTTTGGTGAGAATTTTGTTACTTGTTTGGATAAAATAACAAAACTTTATGAAGAATTATTCTTAGAATTGGCAGGATCCACGGGCAGTAGAAAATACATTCGTTGTAAACTAAAAATACATTATTTTTTAAAAAAACGAGTAATTCATATTATTGTTCGACTTTATACATCAAGTAAAGCAGCTAGAAAACTTCCGCAGCAAAACGGCAAACTTCTTGGATCTCTCTTGAGTTAACAGGTTTAATACTTGATTAATATTGTGAAAATATATAAGGATTGTGTTGGTATATTTATACATAAAATTAAATTAAATTAAATTAAATTAAAATAAGGTGTCTTTTAATCTCACTATTTTCAGGATACTCTCATTATCATAATCTCTTGTGAGAGACCATCGTTCAGAATCAAAATTTTGCTTGAGATGGTATTAGATATGTTCACTCACCAGATCAGAAGTACCTTCTTACCTTCTTCTGCCCGATTTCTTTTCCCATTTGACTTCTCAAAAAAACTCGTTTTATTATATGAATGTGGGTAGTGTTACTTTTTTTAAACATCATAAAAAAACCTTACAAACTTTTGAGAGAGTAATGAAACATATTGCTATTTGCAACACGTGTTTTCGTATAAACTATTGATTTAAATGAAGAAATAGACAAGCTGTAGATCAAAAAGTCTGTGAAAAAGTGGTTGAAATCCCTAATGTCAAAATCCTAGAATGTCAGTAAGAACCATATTTTCTTTTCAACCCAAGTTATTCTTAGTTAAAAGGTGTATTCATACAAAATTGTAATTGTGATGGTTTAAAACATCAGCTGTAAAAATAATAATCACCCAAATTTTTTTGTTTCGTGAAAATACTCAAACTTAGTTACATAAATAGAAAAAAAAACTTTTTTTCACTTTTTGTGTTCGTCGTAGCTCTGGTGCAAGGGAGATTGAAACCCGAGGTCAGATATTCTTACAAACCGAAGCCTTAGTAAAAAAGTTTATGCAATCCTTCCAAGATCCTGTCTAGGAAATCGTAGATACGAAAATACATGTACATCACCATTGTCATCCTAGAGTCAACACTGTCGCAATTAGTGAATATTTTAACGGTGATAATTTTCAAATTATTTTCGCTAAATACCTTATAATGAACATCTTAAATTTTGCCTTATTCATTATATTTAAGATATTGTTGAAAATAGATAAGATTGATTTCTGACGATTTAAAGCTCAAAACTTCTATCAAATCATGAATTTCACAATGTTTATACTTGAATTTTGTCGCTAGCATGGAAAGCTGGCTTTAAAATGGCAGCAGCATAAACTCTAGTTAGAATCATGAAACCCTTAGATTGGTTCTAAACACGAGGCAGTTGTAGTGAGGAGAAATAGAAGCAAACTTTAAACATGTTCCTTGATACACCGATGCCTCATAACCAGTAATTTCAGACCAAGTTATCTATAGCACACCGCTGATAGATCCGATGTGAGTTACTACCTCTCGTTCTTTCTCATAGACGATGTATGTAACCGAAAGGTAAGTGACAAGGATTACCGTGGTCATGCGGTAAGACGCTCGACTACGACTCTAGAGATCGCGGGTTCAAACACGGAGTGCGCAAATAAATGTTATTTTATTAATATTTGTCATGAGTGGACCATTCAGAATCAAAACGTTGCTTGAAATGGCTTGAGCCGTGTTTGGTGACCAAATTTGAATCGCTGGGTATTTCTTAACCTTCCTTCACCCCATCTCGTTCCCCTCCCCACTACTTTTAATTTCACAACATACTCCAATTGGGGATGCTGGTTAGGAACAAATGGGACTCGTATGAGGTATTCACTACATTTATTTAAACAAGGAACTATATTTTGTTCTAATTGAAAAGAGACAAAGCCATTAAAATAGTAAACAAAACTAAACTCTCTCTCGAAACTCGACTACCAACTAGTGCAGAATTTCTGATTTTCCTTCTAGTTTTGCCTCCGATAATCTTTTCGTCTGTTGTCTTTCGTTAGTTACACATAAAACATAAGCCTATTAAAATATGTGCTTTTTTAATAATAAGTTGTCAATTAATGATTATATTGTTTTTTTTTTGCAGTGGAAGTATACAACGGGGAGACCCTCCCACTGACCAAGCTGAACAGAAAACAGATGGGCGCTTACCTCTGCATAGCAACCAACGACGTCCCGCCGGCCGTCAGCAAGAGGATAATGGTCCACGTCAACTGTAAGTGGTGCCATCTAGTTATTTTGTCTCAAAGTTTTTATGTTGAAATTTCAATCAAATATAAAACTACATAAATTGCATTGATATAAAATAAAGTGAGGCAGCATACCTGCTCAGTGCTTTTCAGCAGGAGTATAATTTATAAGAAATAACACAAAGGCAATGATAATTTATCAAATTACAACTAGGTGATCAAAATAAATAAAAGAATTTCAAGAATTTTTTGAGGTTTTTATAGAATTTCTAGAAATACAACATGCACATACATAAACTACGCACTTACTAGAACTAAAAGAATTGTAAAAATAAAGCATACCACTAAAATAGATTTCCTAATAAATTTATTAATTCCTAAAATAAATTCATAACTCTCAAGTTATAAGCTATCTAAAGAAAGAAATAAAATATGAAGAACTTTTGCCATCTAGGAACAACCAAATTTTACATAATGTCCTCAATCATTTTTTTATAAAACTTGAATTATTTTCTCTTAAGGAATCTAAAACTAAGTTTAAAAATACAAGACGGAAAGAAATTGAATCCACGGATAAACACTATAAGTACAAACTAAATCATATTATGATGTAAACTAATAAATAGCTTGTACGGTCAAATTACAAAATCCCGTAATGTAAGTCGATAATACGCGTCTTGATTCATTCTTGCTCATGCTAGATTTACACTTTTCTTAGTGAAACTCGTATATTTACTTCATCAGTGACGCCTACAAAGTCGTATTCCTGACGCTATTAAGTAATGAACGGTTATCAAGAGGTAACAAACAGCAACAAAATGTTTTCGGAAAGTAACACACATCAACGAAAAGTTTTCGGAAGGGAACACATACAAACAGCATTAAGATATAATCGTGTTAATTGTTTTTGTCTTCAGCATGATTCAGTATGTTATCGTTTAAAACATGTGTATTTCTCAATGTTGCTTTGTTTCAATGCTTTAGTTTTAGGTTTTATCTGCCATAATATAATATGGACTTCATCAAAATAATATCTTGTGAGAAACTTTTTTAAAATTAAATTATGCGTATTTCGATATACCGCCAAAACTAAATTATCGGTTATGTGCGTGTGTAAGGGGTCTGTGACGTCACAGCGATTGACGTTTGTAGGCAGTACCTTTGTCATAGTCAAATGAAGACCCTTTATGAAATAGCCATTCTCAAGCGTTTTGAAACCAATAATTATTAATGAAAATAATATAATTTTATACTATTTGTGAGGCGGTCAGGATCAGAAAAATTAATATTCTTTAAATATATTTCACACGTATTTAACTGTATCCCTCATTTGTGAAAATATCCTATTACAGTTAATTTAGCTATCAAGATTTAAAAAATGATTTTTGATCTAAGTCAATACTTGAAATCATCTACAATAAGTGCTTGTGGCCCTTAATAAGAGCTGGAAGTATAAAATCTGGCACTATGGTTAGGTTTATTTCATCGATAGCACCATTGATTTTTGTAAAACCCTAACTTCTGTAAAAATTGATTTATAATTTGTCGATGTGTATATGCACTGTTATACCCATGTATAAATATTTTTGTTATAATAATACTCGCAACACTAGATCAAGACATACACATCAACTACAAATACCTAAAACATACACATCCTTTGGACAAAAGCATTACAGAGACCAGGCTATTAAGCTTTATAATTCTCTTCCTACACAAATCAAAACATCTACACTTGCACAATATAATAAACATGTTTGGAACTGGTTACAATCCTCCTAATTTATAATTATATACAGTAATGATAATAGTGCTACTTAATAATTTTATTTATTTGTATAATTTTTTTGTTTGTTTTAAAGTGGCTCTATTTTGTCATTATTATATTTTATTTTCTTTTATTTATCTTTTTTTTTGTATTTTCTTCTATATTTTCTTTTATTTTTAATTTTAAATTTAATTTTTTTATCATGTAATTCGAAAAATGTCCTCCATATCACAGCGTGGAGGACAATGTATATAAAATATTGTAAATAAACATGAAGTTAAGTAAATAAAAAAATTAAATTAATTTTTAAAAATTACGAAAACAATCATGATCTTTCTAAAAGTTTTCTTTTGCATACACATCTGCTATATATTATTTTGTCGTTGTTATATTAGGTTAGGCAATTTAGTGTGAACCGCACGGGGGAAAAAAACTCACGATAAGCGTGTGCTGAACTCGACACTACATACCTCCTGGAAG
The DNA here is from genome assembly GCA_022651775.1 of Drusus annulatus. Classification (NCBI taxonomy): domain Eukaryota; kingdom Metazoa; phylum Arthropoda; class Insecta; order Trichoptera; family Limnephilidae; genus Drusus; species Drusus annulatus. The sequence goes on from JAGWCC010000274.1 coordinate 117,676, forward strand.
TTCCTTCTCCTGCTTAAAATGTTAACATTTAAAATATAAGCCTCTAACGGGGTATTCTCGGAAGCGAAATCGCCAGGGAAGGACGCTTACAACATAACCAATAATTGTTATTACTCCCGTTGTCCAGAGATTACAGAGTACCAGCCATCCAACCAACCAATTTGTGGGGGTTGTTCATCATATTGGAGTATTATCCAGTGGGCTATACTGAACACAGTTTCGTGCTGAACATGTCATACCTGTGAAGACGAAAGATTTAGATGAGTGGATCCAGCAAAAAACTTCCGGGGTTTTTAACTAACTTACCGTATAAACGTGTTTTCATCATCCCAGTAAATCGAGAGTTTACTACCTAATTGTTGCTGTTGGTTGATAATAAAAACTAAACTTGAACATGAAGATGACTTCAAATGACCGGTTAGTGGCCGAGAAGTTACCCGTCGTGGGTTCAGTTAGCTAAATCTCTATCATTGCAGAAGCAGTATAATAATAGCAGTGAATTTACATAGCTCAGTTTTGTGATAGTTCACCTCCAGTGCGGTTCACTAAATTGCCTATCCTAATACAACAACGATAAAATAATATGTAACAGATATGTATGCGAATAAAAACTATTTAAGATCATGATTGTTTTCATAAATCATAAAAAATATTCGGACATGGGTATAACCTTAGAGTATATAGAATGGTATCAATATAAGGCAGTGTAATCAGTTTTTGATGATTTTTACCTAACTCGGCAGACCTGGGCGTGGCTAAGACCAAGGCTAGGGTAATTATACATCCATTCATATCACATACCGACATAATTTTTTGTTTATTCGTATAACCACTTTTTTCACAGTACAAAAATATAGCATCTAACCTAAAAAACTGTTTAGTTGTGTCAAGTTTAGTGGCATAATAAAAAATGTGGGCGGAGTCCCGCGGTGACCCAGGAGCCCAAGATCATTGTGGCAGTACGTAGAAGCGGGGTAATATATTTGCTGTTCCTTTCTCTCTCATGGTGTACGACGTATAAACCCGGAGAAAGTGATTTATCGCAAGTTTGTTTCGGTTGGGTACAAATAATTAGCTCTCTCTACATACATTGTTTCTCCAAGGGTGTAACAGTGCATGTGAACATCAACAGATTTTAAAATAATTTGCCAGAAGCCAGGGTTTTACAATAATCAATGGTGCAAACTTCTATCAGTATCGCGCTGGCGGAAGACCACCGTTCAGTATCGATAAAATAACCCTAACCATTGTGCCAGGTTTTTTCTAAACTTCTTATACATAATATAATAACGCCCTTGGGGTGATTTTTCACAAAAACGGCGCTATACAAATCATCCAAATATTATTATTATTATTAATATATATAATTCACTGTTTTGAATGATTCGCTTAACCTCTTCAAATTGTATGTACTAAAGAGTCTAATTTGAAAATTTTCCGAAGTAACAAATGTACCACATCCTGAAAGATTTATTTTATTCGTAAGATTATATCTACTCGTATATGCCCGATCAAAACATATTTCCCAAACCATAAATATTTCATATTTGTTAAAAGAATTTAAGACTTCGAGAACCTCGCAAGACTACATTTCCTTTTAGAATTTAAGGTCCTTTGAAAACTATATGTCCTTAAGGACTTGGAGAACATTTCAAACTACTACTCTATTTCGTATCTTGAAAAAGAATTTTATTGAGGATCTCTCTCTGGTAAAGATATTTCAAAATATTAAACCTCTTTGAATTAAAAAAACCATTCTTAAATTCAGAGAAAATGCAACGGTAATGGATGAAAATAAACCATTAATTCTAATGCTTTCTTTTTTTAATGACACACTGTTTCTCAACTTGTAAAATCTTAAGTTGCATTTACAGTAGCATCTGATACTATTATAATCAGGCTGTAAAGTATCTACCAAAATATTAGTTGCAGTGAATCTTCAATACCGTTTGGTTTTTGTATTTTAATTTTCTTTACCTGCCCTCTTACTGTATATCTGTCGAATATCGTTAAACTTCAATACTATAGATACATTTTTTTATAACCTTATGCAAACACACAGGTAAGACACATCACGTAGCAAATGTATTTGGTTCCTTAGAACAGGCAATCTGCCTACCTAGAGCTAAGAAATAATATCGACCGAACAAAACATAGTATCAATTGTACACATTTTAAAATATTACAATTATAATAACAAATGTACTTAATATTATGTTATTTTCTTAAAAATTGAAAGCCTACCATGTAATAAATTAAAAAATAAAAGTTATCGTATTTTTTTGACATAAAAAAATATTAACTTGGTGTGTGATTCTATGTTTTTTTTTCCAATAACCAACCTCACACGTTATATAGTATGCCATTGGCTTATTTTTAATTTTACAATTACAAAATTCTGAAAGCTCATTAAATAATTCAGAATTGAGTGGTAAAGTGAGAATGAGGTACAAAATCTCATAAAGTTATTTCTTCTTAAAACCAAAAGGTTTTTTTTAATACTGACAGTCAGTGGTTATCCCAGCACCTTTTGTTTTACCGCTTGTTCGTTCATTAGAGGTTAAATTTCCCCTTGTTGGAAAAACAAATATTTTGCGTTCAATATCTCTCTATATTCTTCTTCTATACAGAGGAAATGTTGTTTGATACAGTTCTCTAAAAGGGGGGTTTTATTTTGTCTCAGGTATCTATAAAAGTTTTGTTCCTTGCGGTGGTTTTTACCGAAAAAATAGACATTCCGACCTGGCTCCTCCAAAATAATGATAGTAACATATCATTTATATTAGCGCAAATTATTGATAGTTCCTTTGTATTGAAGAAAGTGAACTTTAAAGTGCAAATAATTACCGTAAATTATTTCCATTTTCTCTGGGGTCTCAGAACGTTGTAAAACTTAAAGTATTTCAGTTTACACTTCCTGTACGCGCTCTACAACAAGCTTTTATTTTACATTTCTTGGAATTCATCACTTAAATTGAGTTAAAAGACAAAATTAATCAGACATAAACATGACTTCATTAAAGTACTAAAGTTGCACAGTAAAAAAATTCTTAGTTTAAATTACGTTGAAAAAAAAAAAGAATTACACTTGCTTTTGATTTTTTTTTTCGACTTTTAAAATGAGTTATATTGCCCTAACTAAGGCATAATTTTGTCCGATGATAATAATTGACTATAAACTCATATATTTTAGTTTTTTTGAATATATTTTGTGTGAATTTAAAAACTTTTTTTAAATTCTGGAATTCATAAAAAAATGTAGTTCTACAAAACAAATTTTAAAATAATTTAAAAAATCAAAACATAATAGGAAAACTTTCTACGTACCTAATAATATTATTACTAAAATAATATTTTTCTGTCTACCTAATAATATTACTACTAAAAATAATATTTTTTTACTGTCTACCTAACAATATTATTACTAAAAATAATATTACTTAAAAGTATATTTTTACTTTAAAAACTTCCAGTCAATAAAAAAATAGAGTTTCACCCCAAAGGAAATGAATTTTGGAACACTTATATTATATTTCGTATTTATTCAGATATACTAAATCTCTGCGGACGTCAGTCTTTGACACGATTTTTTATGCACATTATATTGCGTTTCTTTGTTATGTAACTTCAAATATGATCCCACACTACGACATACCGAGAGTCCACAACTATTCGTATTGCAATATGCGAGTCAATACGAGTTCCATGCACCACTACCTTTCAATAGAAACCATTCGGTGGGGAGATACTGGAAATTTCTAAAAAATATATATTTTATATTTCTCCACATTGTCTGTATTTTGTATCACCTATGCTAAGGTATAATTTTATCAAATCTCAAATCTTCGTATTGGAGGCTGATTTTAGGTCCAATAATACGAATATAATTTCTAAATTAATCTATTAATGCATATTTAGTCCAACTAATTCAGGATCGATCAAACAGATCTGAAATATACATAGATAAAAAAATATTTAGCCCACCCGCAACAAACATATTTTACTAGATCGTATTGTTAAAAACAAGTAATTACTACGCTTTGCTCGTTTTCTAACACTCTTTTTTCTCATTGAATATTTATTTCAAAGCTACATAGTTCATTGTGAAATTGACTGTTTAGTGTGAAAATATATTTTTTTACTTAAAATTTCGTAAAAAAAATCTTTGTGGCCAGAATTAACTGAAAATGTTCACTGCTTGATACACAGATTTTCAGATATCAAATTCAGATTTATTAAAAAAAATATGATGTTGTAACTACTTTTATCTTAAGAATTACTGATTAATACTTAATTCTTATTATTAAATGATAATCATTTTCTACTTAAATTTGTTGACCACCAATAATTTGAGAGTTTATTTTATTTCATTTGCTAAACATCAAATCGACTACGTTCCACTATAAATATCATAACTAACCATTGACCAACTGTAAAGTAATGAATAAATCACAAATTTTCGCCCCAGTGACCATGATTGTATATTGATTGGAAGTGCATTGGTTGCAGTCGCGCCGAGCGTCGAAGTGGGGCAACAGCTGATCGGCGTCCCGACGGGGGCCGACGCCCACCTAGAGTGCTTGGTGCAGGCCTTCCCACCTGCCGCTAGGTCCTGGATCAAGAACCGGGATGAATTGCTGGTCAAGGGGTAAGTACAGGGCGTCAAATTGACTATGAACTGTTGAACTACTGATTGATGAACTGAATGGTTGACTGTAAGCTAACAATGATTTTAGGATTATAGGTACTCCAACGGACAACAGAAATTTAATTATTTCGTAGAAATTTAAGTAAATTCGACCTTGGTTCTGTTTGAATACCTCTTTATAGTGGTAAAAGTGTATGTTGTTTTAGGTTTACTTTGAAGAACTCTAATCTATTTTAAATAATCAATTATTTTTCAAATGAATAAATTTACTCATAGTTAAAATAATACCATCAGAACTTAAAAAAACGTTTATTTATATACAAACACTTAAGTTTATTGATAAACCTAATGTTTTACAATAGTCACAGAAACTTAGAACGTTTTACTTTTCCAATAAGTAACAAAGCTGTAGTCTATGCCAGGATTCAATTAGCTGATTTAATGTTTTTTATACCTTGGCAACATTTGTCATACGGTTACATCTGGCGCATGTACATTTGTGCAAAGCGTAACAATGCGGCGTGAACGCAAACAAAAACAGTATTACAACGAGTAGAGGTTAGTATATTCTCGAACTTACTATTTTTTTTGTTTTGTGAATTAAATAATTAGGTTCTGTTTAATAAAATATATTTATATATAACTTCTAGACGGCCTGCTTGATCGAGTGGTAAGACGCTTGACTACGAATCCAGAGGTCGCGAGTTAAAACCTGGCGTGCGCAAATAAATTATATTTGATTCATATGTATTATAACACATTAACTTCATATAAAAATATCGCTCTGGTGAAAGACCATCACTAAGAATTGAAATGCCTTAAGCCATGGCTGATGACCAAATCTGAATAGTCAGGTACTTCCCAATCTTGTTCTTCCCTATCTCCTTCTCCTCCCCAATATTTTCAACCTCACAAAATATCCCGATTGAGGATGCCATATCACTGGCTTTAGACGGTTGGGAGCAGTTGAGACTTTTGTGTGGTATTCACTGTAAAAAAATATGAAAAAATAAATGAAATCGGAACAGTATGCTATTTCATTTAAATTTGATATTTCACTTGCAATAAATGATGATTTATTCGATTCGAAATCAATCATTTCAATCTAAAATGGAGATATAAGTCCTCAAGAAAACTGATTCAATAATCGGTTCCAAGATATACCAACGTGCTACGTGTAACATGTACGTCTCTAATCGAGGGTCTTCCCTTCGTCACGTTTCCACATTCTCGGGGGATGGTTGTGGGTCCGCCCCTGTAAAATAAGACCCAGTATTTATGGCCGAAGATATTTATGGCGGAGAAGCAGACCACAAACCGAATCCAGAGGAGCGATGTGGTGTGGTGTTGAACGAGTTTTGTTTCTTGTGACACAACCTTTTTTTACTTCTGTTATTTCACACAAGTAAAAGAATACTTTTGGAAAATTGAAAAAACGATTAATTTAGTTATTTTATTTTGTATGCGGGGATAGTGCGATGTACGTACCAATATAGGTACCATTAATGAAAACTAAAGTGACAAATATGGAACATAAAGATATGTTCCAAAAGATTTTATTTTCCATTTTATGGTTTCAAGATCATCATTTTTTATTGAGGATTTATGTATTTATCAAATGATTTATAGATACGAGTACAAAATAAAGATAACACATTTTATTGTAAAGTATATTAAGCCATACATATATTTTAATATGTAATTTTTTATGATAAAGATGTAGCCTTATAAAAATGTGGGGTGTTATTTATTTGGTTACTAAGAAACTGTTGATATGATGTGTCTAAATATTTATTTAAAGTTTTCTGTGTATTTCTTAAATTAATTTTGAGTTCTCTAAAATCATCATTAATCAATTTTGTTCTTTCCGCTAAACTATTAAAAATTTTCATTCCTAGATATTTGTAACTTTGCTGATCCATTATTTTTTACAAATCGGAATCGGTAACGTGCATTTTTGCCTCAGAATTTTTGAATGGTGCGGTTTTATTTCAAATGTCTTTTTTTATATATGTGTACTGTGGCGTGGTACAAAAGAAGATTATTTATTTTTTTTTACTTTAAGTTCCAAAGAAGTATTTCATTAAAAATACCCTCCGCACAGAAACCTCAATGATCCCTGCATGGGTTAAAAAAAGAAGCAAATAAAACCTAAGCCAACCTGATCTAAATAGCCAGCTACTTCCTAACCTTCTTCTTCCCTATCTTCTTCCTCACTACCTTCAGCCTTACAACATACCCCAATTGGGGATGCCATAGTCTCACTGGTTCTATACGATTGGGAGCAGTTGGAACACTACACGGGGTATTAACTGATTTATTTATTTTTTAAACCCGTTCGAAAATTAATTTTTGTGTTTGAAAATAATCCTTAAAATCGTGACGATTTAATTTTATTATTAGAGGGTCCATATAAGCATGTTTCTTTGTTATTTCAATCAATTCTCTTATAAAATTAATTCTGATCCCAACAAACAGAAAACTCAAGAAGTACTAAATTGGAACTTTTACTTGCATAGTTGGAATTAAATCTGTTTGTAATTTAAACTTTTGACATATGTAGGGGTAAAATAAAACCTTATTTATTTGTATTGATTTCGTTTGCTCCAGATTTGTTCTGTGTATCAAGCTGCTTTAAGAATAGCTGCTTCACTGATTGTAAGTGTTTTCAATTAAAAGATTCCTTGGCCTAGACTTGACTAAAAGTTTCATTCAATGAAATTGCTATAATTTATTCTTTTGGGTATTTAAAAAATTGAAACTGTTTTTAATAATCTTGAAAACAAGAGTTTAGTGAAATATAAATTTAATTCAAAAGCATCAATTCGGATAAAAATCCGAACAAATTTTCAGTAAAATTTTTGCACTTGATTATAAACAAAAAATATACAAACGAAAAAAATTGTCGACGTAAATAATCTAAATTTAATGGAATCATACAAAGAAAAGGGATAAATTTTGCCTCTTTCATTATTATGTAACATATTATTATTTTTTTGTTATGGCATCACAGATTTTTACGTTAGTTCAAAAAGTCGAAAATTGTTGTGTATTTTTGCAGTAATGTATAAAATGTGCCAAAAATTTGATGTGATATATCAATATTACGACAAAATTGACAACTTTTTAAATAATAACATTTGTAACTATTCGTAATTCATTCCTTGAAACTCGTTTTTATATTCCATAATGAAATTAGGTTAGAAGATATTATTATACTAATATTATTGTTATCCTAATAATATCACCGCCCTTGGGGTGATCACAAGATCGCCACTTTATAATGATTATATTTATTAAGTGAAAAAAAATGCTAAGAAGTTACTTATCTTTTTCTTAAAAGTGGATTCTCTCTTACGTCATTATTTTCAATGATGAAGTATCGCCCTAACTAAAAATTAAAATCTCAAAATACATATATATTTTTTTTTTAATTTCTCATTTTCTCGTAATTAATCGTTTCATAATTATTTCGTTAACTTTAATTTCCTTATATCGTGTCCCTTCGCAGACAAGAGAATTAATTAATTGGGTCCAATCGTTTCATTTCCAAAGCTTTTCTCCGTCTTCTTAGCACATTCCCGTATCTACTAACACGATTACGTTGTGTTTAGCACTGTTAAATCTTCAAAGGGAAAACGTTTCATCCATTTCAGTGTTCTCGTTGGTGATGAAAGAACTATAGTGACATGTTTATTTTTTTATCAATGATTCTCATGACAGCTTCAGAACCATTTGTGTGAGGTTTAAAAAACACACTAGAAATGGCAGTACACATATATAAGATCGAAAAATTAGGCTGACATTTTAGCGCCAGACTGGAATTGAACAGGTAAAATTCGTCAAACAGTCGACTCAAAGTCAAAGGGGGAGTCCATCATGCTTTTGAGGCTAGAATTTAAAGCATGATTACATAACTTACATCAACAAAAGCAAAAGAATTTGTAATACTATTTGGATGGCGAAACGTCACCAAAAATAACATTGTCAGATTTTTGAATTAATAATAAAATATTTTTAATTTCTTCAATCAGATGTTTGTGATCACAAATTCAAGAAACGCGGATTTAAAAATTACAAATTCATTTATCACATATTTTTAAATGACAGATTTATCGATCACTCGTTCTAAAATCAAGTATTTAAATATCTCAGGGTTATAAATCACATATAAAAAAATTACAAAATCAAAGATTACCCACAGATTCAATGCATTAATATTTATAGAACAGAGTTGTTAGAATATAGAAAAAAATCAAATAAGATTGACTATTGGTATTGGAGACTCTAAGCCAGCACTTCTTAAATCTTTTTTAGCAGGGCTGGCCCCCATGGCTTCTTGCTAGAGTGTTTGTCATCGCACCGCGAGAGTTTAAGATTGTTTGCGTGAGAAGCGTTAAATGTTAGACAGGTATTTTATTTAATAAAGAAATTTCTAAGTTCTGCCTCTGGACAGTATTTTGTCATCATCTCACACAGGAAATCAAAAATTTCCGTAGCACAACCGGATTCCATACTCGGTGTGGAATCCGAACTACACCATTCAACGGTTAGTCCAGCATTCTACCCACTGGGCTGAGCCATATCTTCGATCTACTAACTAACGAGAGTGTTCAAAGGTTCAGATATAGTACTCGTATATGGTATACCAACCAACTAAACCAACCAAATAATTAATTGCAAAGTTATTTTAATGTTAAAAAATTAATAAGTAAAGGTTTTAAGGTAGGGAACCTTTGATATAATACCTGATAATTTCTGAATTTTTACATTAGACCAAATACCAAAGACCATGAAAAAAACTATTATACCTTATAGTTTTACTGCGATGCTTTTATGTTGCATGGACTGATCGGACCGTCGTAAGCCGCCTGCACGAACACCCTTATGAAAAAAAGCTCACCTCGTAATATTTGCTGTCATTAAATGCTATGGAACTTTATGACTAGGCGTTAGTCCGTAGAAAAATATATTTTCAGAACTAAAAAGTCAGCAATATTTCAACATAAAAAAGAAAACTTATTGAAACTTCACTCCAATGTTGATATCTTCCATAAAAAATCGTAAAATAAACACGGTGTCCTTGGAAAAAAATATTATTATTCATCACTATTTCTTTTTTCGAAGGTTGGCGGCTGGTTGATCTAAAAACATAAAAAATATAAGAATTCCTTATTCTTAAAAATCCATTAATAACGAAAACAAACAAATTCATCCTTTGTTATGAAAGATAATGCAAAAAAGCTCTTAATTCGTAATAAAGTATTTTTTCGGATTCCTCGGAGATCGATTATCTATTTATATTTTTTTTAATATTTTGTCAGTTTGAGCATTTCTTTTTAGTTCAATTTAAATTATGTTGGTTCCGTGTTTTTTTCTTACATGCAATATTGCTGAACATTTTTTTCCCAACGTAATTGGTTCCCATGAAATCCAATGAAAGCTTTCTAATAATTTCGTTCTTAATTTTAAAAATACTGGAATAATTCAGCATTTTCCAAAATTATCAACCTTTATACAAATTCAAAATAACACAATATTTCTAGACTATTTATGCAGAAAACATTATTTACATATCTTACCCTACTTTTCATAAAATCAAAATATCCAATCAATAAACAACTTTATATTAATCATCTGGTAGATTTTCTCTATTTAAATCATTTTAATACGAAATTTTGTAAAATAACAACATTTTCATTCCATGTTATTGACAACCCTGCCTTTATTTTGAAAAAACTTACCTACCGTCTACCTTGCTTATGATACTGGAAAGAAAATAAACAGTTTGATTTTGCATAGTTTTTTTATTTACCCAACGATTCTTGAATAATAATGAAATGTTGATTTTGTTTGTTACTCAAGACGTTTGGTTACTAATTTTCCATAATACATTGTATTATACTTATAAATAGTTTGCCCACAGTATATAACCCTTGTAAAGACCCAAAACAATTTATTGAATATTTATATTAACGCAAATGCAAAGAACAACTATTTTCCTTTGACTAAACATTTTCTTATCAAATTATTATAGATGTCGTACATTCATTAGCAATTTGACAAAAAAAAACATTGTTCAGCTGTATCCCATTTTCAGGCATAACGTTTCTTCAATCTAGGTTCTCTTTATTCGCCATTTAAAATTCCCCCTGGACAAGACCTTATTATCTCCTCCCATCTCGAAAAGGTTTATTTGGATTGCGATTTTTTTGTTTGTTTTTTTAGACCTTAATTCCGAGAAAGAAAGAAACTGCGTAAAAAAAACTTTTTGGTACGTCAATGGACGAATAACATTTTAAACAATCATAAATTCGACAAGGTTTTCGGGAAGTTATTTTTTCTTTTTATGATTGATTATATAATACAAAATTTTGTTGTTAAGAAGATGTATAAACTAAGCAATGTATAGTTACGTGTACATACTTACTACCAAAAAATGAGCTATAGTTTATACAAAACAGCCTATACTGGTGGTATGGCTTACCCTTAATAACTACGTTGTAACCATTTTCTCATTAACGACGCAATTAAAAGAAAGAGAAGTTTTAACGGAGCTCTCCGCGGCAGCCTTTTTGCCATGGATTTTTGGTTGTGGTGATGAATAAATAATTGTAAACGACTTGGAAAAAACACTAATCTTCACCTAACATGAATATTTTTATAAACTTTTAATTGAACTAGTATTTGCTATCCAGCTTCCCTCAACCTCCAATATAACTCTTAGTTGCTTACAATGGTTTTAGCCGTGTTTGGTGACCAGATCTAAATAGCCAGCTACTCCCAACGTTTCTCTTCCCTTTATCCTTTCCCTCCCACTACCTTAAGCCTCACAACATACCCCAATTAGAAAGGTCATAGTCTCGCTAGCTCTAGACGGTTGGGAGCAGTTACTCTTGTGTGGTATTCACTGTAAAAAAAGGAAATCTGTTTTTTTTAGCAAAAGAAAAATAAAGAACGAACGATTTTTTTTTGTAACTTGTATTATGTAGATATTTCTAAACCCCACATTTCATTTTAATGTTTAAAATGATGTTAAATGTAGAAAATTCTTGTGTTGATCTAGATTTTTCAGACCGAAAAAGCTATGCAAATTTTAGCTTTATTATTAGATTACAAAAAATATATTTTTAACCAGATTTCAAATTGAATATTTTCAGTGTCTTGTCGATTGATTGATAAAGCTGGCTACTAAACAAATAATGAGAAACAAGGTGTGATTGATGACCAGTAACTTCATTTTCCATTTAGGTCGTGTCTGGGCCGACCAAAATTTATAAAATAATTCAAATAAAGTTTGACCATAAAAAGAGAGTGGTGCGGCAAGTTTTTGCTCCTCTTTACTATTTCCTTCCTTTGTCTGGGTTTTTGCCCCGACTCCCACCCCTGGGAATTAGATTCTGGTTACTGGTTAGAATGGTCAGATACCGCTAGTTAGGTACCTACCAGTTCCATGGAAACACGGACTCCTTGCTGCCCAGGGATGAAATAGCTAAGTAAATTTATAATTATCGTTATGTTAAGGCACATTTATTCAGATAAAAATACTAAAAACATTTTCGTAGAAACCAATCACTTAGTGGTTTGGCATGTTTGATGAAAGCACAAGACCAAAGATTTTATTTTCATATTTTTGACCGACCGGTTAGGCTTAGCGTAAGAATCATCAGGGAACAAAATTGAACTAAACAAAAAAGTCATAGTGTGGGGTTATATATACTTGTACATACAGAGGGAGAACACAATACAAAATAAAATAAGAGAACAGTAAGAATACAAAAGAATAACATTTTAATTATAAGAAAGGAATAGAGAGAAAGAGACTGATAATATAAATTTGTTATTTTATTTTATATTGTTTTCCCCCTTTGTATGTATATATAACCGAACACTGTGTATTTTTTGTTTAGTTTAATTTTATACCCTGATGATGATGCTTTTTTGATTTTGGGTGCTGAGCCTTAATCATAAAAGTCAGGGTATTATTAACAAACAAAATTCATATTTTTTTTTAAATTAAAGCAGTAGTCCATACTATCACAAAATAATAATTATGTTTGAAAATTTTATATAGCGCCGTTTTCGTAAAAAAAAAAAAACCTCAAGGACGCTTCATTATTACAATGCGTCCTCAACCACTTTATAGTGAATCTTAAAGGGCGGCCTTCTATGTTGAAGTATTCCTAGGGCTGACCTAAACACAAGGCAAGAAGACCCAAATCGTTTGGCCATATGTTTTAATTTACCCCCATTACGGCCAATGGACTCCTAGGGCCTACACTAATGTGAGTATTGCCGGTCCACCTGAGAGCGAAATGGTCCCATTAGTCTCTCCAGGTCATCATTAGCCCGAGTGTAAAGTGCTACTTACAATCATAAACATACTACACACCCTACAACGGTCAACTTAACAGGGGATTAATTATAACAGCGAATTTATTAATTACTGGTTGGAACTACCCGAAGTCGACCTAGTTTCTACACCCATCAGGCGAAGTGCTAACTACATCATATTATGAAATATAAATGAAAAGTACACGAGTTCCGCTGAAAACTTATTTAAAATAGTAAAAATTTAGCATTTAAATAATTTATTTGTGTACGAAAATTTTAACGAGATTTTATTGTAATAACTTACTAGATAAACAATTGTAATAATTGTTTGAAAAAAAATACAGTATACAAATTGGTTTTCTTTACGTTTTGACAATTTAATTAATATTGAAAAGCTTCATAGCACGTGGTGGAAATGACATCGATAGGTAAAAATACTATCATTGTTGACTTGACAGAAAAAAGGTGCAAATATGAAGACAGCAATGGTCATCTTTCGATTTTTTTTACAGTTTCAAAACAACACAAGCAGATGTTTTACTTTATAATTAAGACGTATTTTTGTTGTCAATATTTTTCGTGAATATTTGTTGAGAAGATTGATTTGAAAGATGAAAACATATTCAAACATTAAAAAAATATACGAACAGATCGTTCTAAAAGGATTTATTTTATTAACTCCAAAATGCAAAAAATATATATTACGCTAGTTGTTTCCCGTAAACAATCACGGAACGTACTTGACAAGAAAAAAATATAAATTGCTTGAATTTTCCTTTTTTTCAATTTTTCTAAATTTGATGATTTCAACTAACAAATCCAAATTTGAAAAATTCACATTTGTATTTAAAATTGTATGTACCCACTGAACTATTTTTTAATAATTCATGTTTTCCAGAAAAGCTTTTTCATGAGACGTTATTTTTCCTTTTCAAATTGAAAGGAGCAATCATTGAATTTGGATTTAACCTCTCCTACAGCGTGCATAAAAATAGAACAAAAACCAATTTTCCTTATAAAACCAATGTGTAGCTTGGTAATATAGATATCTATCTACGTGTTCTTATAGTTTCCTCTCTTTTATTTCAGCAAAAATTACGTGATGGGCTGGGAGCGGATATCACAGTACGAGATAAGGATGACCTTGGTTATAAAGGACTTCGGAAAGAATGATCTCGGGACCTACATGTGTGTGGCGGCTAACACTGTGGGAAGAGCAGACGGAACCATCAGACTTTATGGTAAATTTTACTCAAATGCATACTGATTTACTCACTTTTACGAGCAGACGGCAACAAAAGAACAATGTTTTGTTTTGCTATCGACTTTTTTTGTTTCAACAATATCGACGCCCGACACTGCACAGATACGTTTGAAGACTTTTACCTACTTGCAGGAGAGTTAAGCCGATATAAATGCGTTGTGGGATTTTCTGGTGGGCCCCAAGTGTGGCCAAATTTCCTTTACGGGTGAAATTCATAATTTTTTTTTTTAAATCATTTTTTTCCTTGAATAGATTCAATTTTACTAGCCTTTCTGGGACCTGGAAGTTGAAAGGACTTATATAAATTGAAATTAATCATACTTTTAAAGATTTTTTGTTTGGTTATTAACAAAAACAAATAAATATAAGTAGCTCCTGTTAGACTCGTAAAGCTTTAATCTGTTAGCCTTTTTAAAAACCTCAGTTGCTAGTGGTGTGTTTCTTGGCTTTGGGTCCTGAATCATAGGGTTCAAATCGTTCGTTAAAGTTATATGGATTTATTCAAATGTACAATTTGTATACAGTATACTTAGCTACACAACGTTCCAGATAATTCACTCTCAGCAATGTCCTGGAAAAATAACAACTGTGCAATATCAAAACCTTGCCTGAAATGATCACAACCAAGTTTTTTTACAGAATCTGAGTAGCCAGGTATTTTTTAATTTTACTTTTCTCCATATAATCCCCTCACATGCGTTCACACAACATTCCTTAAGTCGTGGGTGCTTTCGTTCCTGCGGTATCAAAATTTTTAGGAATTGCTTAACCCGAGACACTTGAATGCTAATTCGTCTATAAATTTTCTACGTCGTCCAATTATATTCCAACCAAACACCTATCACCGGAAATTAGTTTCTAGAACTGATAGCAGTCTGATTTTCTAAATTTAAAACATTCAATGATTACATTTCCCATTCGTATTCATTGGACTTCTCCTATATCTCACCCGTAACAAGAAACGGACTTTTCCAATAAGTTTCTCTTCGCCAATTGCTTTATGCAACCATTCGTAAAATTCTCATTATTCTAGACAGTTTCCACGAAAAAAAAATCCTTTCTCGCACGAGACTAAGAAATGGTGCAAATTTCTTATGATGTGGGTAGATTCCCTCGATAATTGAAACCCTAAGGTCTCTGCCGTCGTAAAGATACTCTGTATCCACGGCGCTTCCTTTTTGCAAGAAACTTTTGCGCTACCACAAGAAACTTTTTGTGTAATTTTTTCTACAAACTTTCGCCCCTAAATCTATGATTTTCGATATTTAAGTATTTCACCGTGAAGTAAAGTGGCCACAAAATATCTACTGAGCTTTACCTTTACCAAGATAAGGATTACTCTTGAAAAAAATATCTTGACTGAATTACAAGTGGAAATAGTACAATGATGTGTCTCTGTATTAAGTGTGTAGATATTATAAAATTTGGTCAATTTAAGCCGTAAACATACGTAATGCAATTTTTTCATATAAACACTGTTATTACTTGTGTATAAACAGTTGTAAACAACTCTACGAGGCCTGGCACGACCATATCGACACAAAGCAGAAGCGATACGATAAACTAAGCTGTCATCGGGTGTGCTAGCGAAATACGACTAATCACCGATAATGTTGATGAAAACCCCTTATCGAAGCAAAATTCCTATTATGGTGTGTATATTTTCTAAACAACAAATAAATACTTCCAGAATATTTTTTTAGCGGCTTACTTCTTTCGCATGGGGTTTTTTGAATTTTGTATGTCTGGGGGCTTACTGATTTTTGCGATATTATATATATATATTTATAAAGTTTTGTTTGTTTTTCTACAGAAATCAAGGTGACAACGACAACGCCTTCCACCACAACAACGACTCAACTGCCGACAACAACTGTCGTTGAGTATGTCACAATTCCAAGTGAGTACATTTTTTTAATTTCTTTTGTATTACTGTGGCCATAAGTATATTATGTTAGGACATACTAAAAGGTACCATTATTCTACTGTCCGCATACAATAGGACTATTGGTATTGAAATTAAAATACTAAAACTCCATCTGGGAGGAGGAAATTATAAGGCGAAAGGAAACGAAAAGAAACTCAATGATTGGATAAAAATAAAAAGAGAAATTTTCTTCGAGATTAAGTTTAAGTTGGAAAATGAAAATGAATGCATTTTTTAAAACACCACAATAGTTGGTTGTTATTTAATTTGACCAAAACATTTTATTACTATCTTGTTTGTTTATTATTTAACCGTATCAGCAATGCCCCGCTACGGATATTGAATATATTGAAATGAAATGGGTTGTTTACGAAAGCTCTTCACTTCGTAGTGTAATATTTAACGTAGCGTCAGTAAATTTAACGATTAGAAAATAACAATCGCTAAATCTTCGTGCCCGATTTAACGATTTAAAACGTCTTATAAATCTTTATTTATGTTTATTGATAGTCTGAAAACATATTGCAGGAATCTTTAAAAAGAACGAATCCTCGCTTCCGAGGCGCGGCCGTGAATCACTGAAGTAATAAAAGCACTCATTCTCCCTGCTATGAAATACCTCCGACGATGTTTTTTTCGCAATGGGGACGGCATATTGTTTTTCAATAAGCCGCCATTATAGGATAGTGCTAATACCTAGTTGAAAAGGATAATATGGAAAGATTAAAATATCAATACCATGTCAGGAAAACATGATACATAATACAATTGCAAATAATTTTGTTAGTTATTATGAAATCAAATAATGTATAATGGGAGTGAAACACACAGGTGAGGAATACATAGTTATCTTTATATTAATAATTGAAATAATATCAATGATTTTCAACGGAAATATGAAACAGAAAAAATATAATGGTCGCGACTGAGACTCGGACTCGGAACCTTTACTCTATCCGGGAGTAACGTTTCTTCCAATTCAGCCACCAAGACTCTATAAGAAACCGGCATTTTCAATTATTTGATTATTTCAATTATTAATATAAAAATAATAAACTTTGAAGTCTATTCTAATTTAAAATATTAATTCTGGACTTAATAAGAAGTTAATATTTTTCTGTACAATAAAATGGGTGGTTTATCCAAAACACCATCTAGGTATATAATATGTGCTTAGGTAGAGCTTTGTATACCATACAAAGATGGCAGCCAAATCGGAAGAAAAATTGAAATTAATGATATTAATAATTTTCAAATGAAGAATGAAATTGATTAAAAATTCCGGTTTCTTATAAGGTCTCGGTGGTTGAATTAGCAGAAGCATTACTCCTGGATAGAGTAGAGGCTTCGAATTTGAGTCTCGGTTGCGACCGTAAATTTTTTTTTCTGTTTCATATTTACGTTGAAGATTATCATATTATTTCAATTATTATTACAAAAATAATAAGCATAAAAGCTTTAAAGTTAATTCTAATTTAAAATAGTTATCTTTCTTTTGGTTTCAGTTATACAAACATTAATTATACAAAATTACCTTGAAAATAAATGAAAACTTAAGTGTCTTAGAAAATGTCGATCTCTTTCGTGTAAAAAACTCTTTATCCAGCTCTTAAATAACAACTTCCTCTCAATTAAAAATGCAATGCGTTGTGTGGAAGTTTACAACCTGCACCGGAAGCGCTTTTGATCAAAAGCTCTACATTTTTGTATAAATATATAGCGTTGTACATTAGTACGAATCTACGTGAACCTTTAAATCACGATTTTTCCCCGGGGCTTTCAACCGAATCAGAAAAATCTCCTTCATTAATCGTTGATGACAGTGGCTAAGTATTTGCCTCGTAAATCGGATCTTTCGCCCGAAGTAATTTACTTGTATGTATGCAAATTGGGAAAGCAATCCGGATGAGATGGGATTTCGATTATTTAAATTCGCCTCGCATGCCCCCGCTTGCCGATCCCCGAAATGAAGTCTGCGCGTTGCGACGGCCCCGGCTCGAGAGCCGCGCTTTTTTACGAATGAAATTAATGAATAAAGGATTTATTCCACATTATTTCTTTGCGATTGGTAACAATTGACTGGTGTTAATTTGCATCAATATTTTTAACATAACAGTAAAATTACGACACAATCCTCATAGTACTGAACTTCCAGGAAGATAGGAAAAGTAAGTAGATTTAAAAGTAGGTACAATTATATCAAATCTTGTAAGTGAACGGTGATTTTACGAAGTGGTTTAACATTACAAAAAGTGTAAAACAAGGCTGTGTAATGGCACCGTGGTTGTTCAATTTGTAGATAGATAATTGTATGTAAGAATTAAAAGGTGTGGGCTTTAGCGCGAAAATGAACAATTTGAATGATGATGCGGTGTTGATTTTTGACAGTATGGAAGATCTACAGTTTTTCGTGTCTAGGATGAACGAAGTATGTATACGGAATGGGTTGATGATGAATGTAAATAAATCCAAAGTCATGGTGTCTGAAAGAGAGAGTATGAAAACAGCGCGCAATATAGTCGTGAATTATGAATACTTGGAGCAAGTGGATAAGTTTGTGTAAGTATGTTTGCGAGAGACGGAAAGGCTGACAAGATATTAAGGGTGAATGCAGGAAACTATAATAATAGAGGAATAAATGCTGTTGTTTGTTTTTATTCATACTTTACACATGAAACTACACTCTTTGTCAGCCAGACGTAAACTTTCTGAAATATTAATTTTACACAAAATTATGCATTCATCAATTGACGCACCAAACATTTTATCCCAAATTAACATCAACATATCACTAAGAAAATCAACAAGGAGGATAAACGATTTTTTTTTAAATCAAAACTTATCACACAAATACGGGATATTTCTCTCCTTTGCCGAGGACATTTAGAAACTACAACAGAATTCACTGAACAAACAATGAAGTAGACATTTTTATTGACAATAATTTTAAAAATTCTGTCAATCATATCAAGTTGATATTGTAATGATGCCCTTTACTTATAGACTGGTTATATGAAGTACCAAGTACCAAACGGCTAATAGGCATCTTTTCAGTACAGGTGCCAATTATCCATTAATTTATGTTCTACCATGTTTAATATTATTAATTTGCTTTTGTTTGTTATTAATTTACTTTTGCATTTTTCATAAACTTTTACTCGATTACCTACTGTTGTTAAATATTCTAATTAAATAACAACTCAAGTATATATATTTTGGACATCATGCCTGTTATATGTACTAAAATAAAAAATAAAAATAAAACCATAAAAGGAATCGCATAGGAATAATTCATAATCATCACGGTATACCATATCAAGGTAAGATCTGGCCTACTCCACAAGTATTCTCAACCAGATCGCATTCTTGGCCATTCTCCCCTAGTTCTCAGACCTACCGTTCTGCTTCAATCTTCTTCCACGCAGTCAGTCTGCCTCTGGGTTGTTTTCACTGGGGCACCTATTTGGTCACGACAGTCGATATCCTGTAATCTGGTATTTTTCCCACGTGGCCACAAGATTGGCGTCTTTTGGAGCTACATAATATTACGATGATTTAATGCACAATGTACAGATCATGAAAATAATCAAAAGCGAAAAAATGTTCAGTAGAAAACAAGTGGGGTTAGAAAATCGTTTGAGATTGGTTAACGGTTAAAATTTAGATGTGTTTGTTTTAAATGCCGTACGTAAAAGTTAAATGTGACGAATAGTAAGGAAAAGAAAAGAATACGAAGAATTATTAAAGACACGACACCAAAAGCGTTAAATTCAATATAAAAGCGAGACTAGAATTCCTTAATGGAGTACTGATGCCAACCCACAGAGAAAAAATGAAATTAGACTGAACCCTGTAGAAAGAGATCCCTGAGGCGTATGTTTGTGAGATTGTAAGCGTAATGAATAAATTTTAATAATAGTATATTTAGTTTTAAACCACTTTATTATAATAAATATACCTACATGTGTCAACTAGTTTCGATTGGAGCCAACTTTCTTCAAGACAATATAATAAAAACTCTCAGTTGAAACTAGTTGACACATGTATATGTATAATAGTAAAGTGTCTTGAAAGAAAATATACTATTATATCGATTATAATGTCAGGCCACAACGTGTTTAATTCCTTTGAAAAAAAAAAAAAAAAACCTTATGAATAAGATTAAGAAATAAAAGTTTACATGCTTTAGATAAAAATTCACGTCGTCTTAAAATAATATATGACGTGAAAGTGAATTGTAGAAGAAGTCAGTGACGCCCGAGAAAGACATAGCACGATGAAGTGATTCAAATACTTGAGTCGGATCAAGAATCAAAATAACAGAAAAATATGTATGAGACGATACATGAATCTAAATGAAGCAGATAATGTGCCAAAGGAGACTTGTGTCGCAGTTCATCTTCTTTGACTACCTCTGGGAAGAAACGCCGCGCGTGACGGTTAGTTGTTTAGTCTGTTTTATAATTTCAAATAAACCGAAATTAACATTTTTCTTTCCTTACCTCAAGGTATGTCAATGTAGATCTGAGTACTGACGAGGTAATAACATGTTTCTATTCTATATATACAACCTTTAGGTCTAGTGTTGAGAACTGGCTGCTAATTAGATTCTTACCCTTGTTAAGTCCAATGCAACAGAATTATGGATCCAATTTCATTTAATTTATTTTGATACCTCCCTTAAAGCGGTGTAAAGATCAAAGGCTTTCATTTCAAACTTGAGACTTCTCTCTTTGTGTTACGTATCTAAATTTTTCTTTCAAGTTTTTTTGTGATGTTGTTTATTAAAAGAATTTCCTCTTCACAGGGCGATACAGCACTTTCTGTGGAAATTCTACAACATTTCTTCCGCCGTGTTTTCTTTTTGAGAATCTGAGACCTACTTTTGACATTCGAAAACATCTACTTTTTTACTCATCTCTGCTGTGAAATAATAACCCACTATGTTGCATATAGAGTAATCATGTAAACATGATTCATTGAATATAAGAATGGATTTTTTACACGTGTGGAAGAACTGTTCCCGGAAAGTGTTTTTTTGAAAAGCCTTCCGATAAAAATTCAGTACCAATGTTTATTCTAGTGAAAACGGAATATGTTGTAATGTTACTTAATTACCATTTGAGTTAGGTTGTGTAAGAATTAGTGTATTTGTTTAGTTTCAGCATTTAGGATCATTATCTTGTTAGTATTTAGGTATACGTCAAATTAATTATTATGTAAACATTATTAATTCAATATCAATTTATTTATTTTATTTTTGTATTTAATAAAATTGACAAAACAGGTGACGCGTTATAAAAAAACATAACATAGAACGACTCCCTAAACTAGACAAATGCCCGTATTATTTTATTGTGCATTTTGTATAAAATTATTAATTTATATTTAGTACAGTTTAACAATAAGAGTAAAATAACAAAAACAATATTAAAAGAAATGAAAAAAAGCTTTGTATAAGACCACGGATATATATATATATTTTTTTTAATGACCGATAGATTTTGCTTAGCCTAAGCATCACCAGGATACAACATTAAACTATTGTAATGTTTTCTTATTGTTGTGTTATTTTATTTCATATTTTGCTCTCCCTCTGTATGTATATATAACCGCACACTTTGTATTTTTTGTTAAGTTTAATGTTATACCCTGATGATGCTTATGTGTGAGCCGTTAAAAAACTGTAAAACTGGTAACATTTGAGAGAGCTTCGGGACCAAAGCTGAATGCAAAAAAGCTTATTAAGGAATCAGAAGTCTCTTGTCAAGTAATTAAGTCAACTCATGGTTAATAATTTTTAGACTTCCTAAGACAATTTTGTATGCTTATATCGCTGTCGAACTGAGATACATTTGTACAAAAAATTTGTTTGGTAGCACATTGCAAGAAGGCATAAACTTTTGTGCCAATTCCCTCTCTGAGTGGCGGGACGTTGCATTGCGACAGGATTTCTGATAATTTATTTATTCAATTGTGTCTGCTGACGTCCTATCTAAATAATACCATACGATATAATTTGTATTGCATTAATCAAAAATATTAGAAATATGGACAATGTAGACATTTCGTTGTCACGAAAGACGAATTTAAGTGTCGCTTTCGGTAACCTTTTCTTCGGAGAAACAATACTTCAATTTATTACAAAGTGCTCACACACACCTTGAATATGAAGCGGAAAATCTGTTTGCCTAAAGCATCAACACTAACAAACGGTTAGCTCTGCCGTTCAAACATTTGATCAGTTTTCTATTATACGATACATCATTTTCATCACGAGTGATGGATCTTAAAAATTATATTATACCCAATGTTCGATCCAGAAACTGCGACTCAGTTTTTGAAAGACGTGAATGAATTTAAGTGGACTGTAAAACGATGAAATACTTGATGGATGATTGATCTATTTGGGAAATAATGGGAAGATTAGATTTTGTGCCAATTTGCTCACCTGTTTCCGTGTCTGCGATAAGGGCCGACCAATCTGCCCGAGCGATGAAAGTTGAGTGGGGATCTTCCAGAGACGGATGTGAACCGAGGCGCCGTCCCTGGGTGGTCCCAGCGATTGTAGACGAGTGAGTGCCGTTGACTGACTGCTTGCGGCGGGAATCGAATTACGCGCCGCTCTTGACGTCCTTGTATTGTGTTTCGTTGCCGGGGGTGGGGGTCATTTGTTACAGGCTGTTCAATACATTTTTATTCAGCCATACAAATAGTGCGTGGCAGTAGAACAAACTGGCAGATAAGGAAGGAAGTAGGGACTGGACAAAAGGTATCAAGTTATGACCTATCAAACTGTTGATTTTAGGATCCAACACCCAATATTATTAGATTAATTTCGATGATTTTTTAAAATAAATAAAAATATTGCGAATGAACAATTTTAATATACTATTTAATATCAAATCCACTTTGTGTGTTTTTTTTTGCATCGTTCGTAAAAATAAGCCAATCTGAAAAAAAGTACTCAAACTTTTTTTTTCTAAATTAATTAGATACCCAGATTAAAAACACCCTAAACGCTCGTGAGTAGATTATTTCACTAAAAGGCACCATGCGAATTTCCCACTTGTTCTACGACTTCACTGGCAAATTTAGGTCTGGCAATTGTACCAAATTTAGAGCATGAAACGCATGCACAGAACTACACATAATTATTATTATAATTAACTAGATTAGGTTGGGGAAGCTTCGTGCCAGCTTATATGTATAGGTATGTTGGCTCGTTTTGGTGTGACCACCACCAACTCTCCAGCTATACGAAGAACAAATTAATTTGGCTTCCTGCTGTTGCATTATTGGCAGCGAAACTCCATATCTGTTTAATACCACTGTATTATATTTCACTCTTCAAATAGAAGCCAGAGAACATATGGTTAAGATATAAAATCATTTACGAAATTACCAAATTTATTTGTATTACTATATGTACCTATCCTAAGATATATGGTACAGATTTTTCATTCGACCACCGATTTTAATCATATTATTTGTATTGCCTGCAACTCAGGCGTTTATTGGCATTAAATAGGTTGTTACAAATACATGTAGTGTTAGTGTACATATCTATTCTGAGATGGGTTATATTCCGATTATATATTAGATTTAAGATATACTCGTATGTTTTATTTGACATGAAATATGCATGTATATTTGCAGATGTAAATGATTTACAAACATATCTGTGAAGGCGGGTAATGTAGGTACACACAAGCAGTAGATATTCAAAAAACGCCCTTGTACCATATGTCCGTATGAGTTTATACAGCTGCAATTAATGTTAAATATTTATCCACGGTATATTTCAGAGGCGAGTTTTTTCTTTTGTTTTTAGAAAATTCGAATTAATATTCAGGAAGGAACATCCCCGGTACCTACTGACATTCATTTTCTTCTGTAAAATACTAAGGCAACGTTTACATTTTGAATAAACATTATTATTATTCTTTCTTTTAAAAAACGGCATACCCGCTCGAATAAAATTTTCTAAAAGTATATCTGGATAATACTTTTCACAGATATTGCCTTGATATGTGGTTGTTGTATTGAAAATGTATCTGGCTCTATTGTTTTATTTTCTTGTTATTATTAATTTGGCTCATTTAATTTTTCCACCATTTGCACACCACGTAATACGTTAATAGTACTTCATTCGAATTTTTTTTAAAAATCCTTCCCAGAAACAGTTTATTTTACCTTATTCAAAGATTCAAAAATCTGTTTTATTGATAATTTATCATCCGCGCTGTTTGAATTATTCAAGTTTTGCATGAACAGGTGAATAGGCAATGTAGACATTCAAAATGCGAAATCATAGTGTTTCATTATTTACCGTGGCCAGTGGCATGCAGTTCATAATGAAATAAAAAATGTGCTTACTAGTAAAAACTTACCATGTAGATTTTTTAAGATAATAAACCAAGGTAAAATACAACAAATTTATGATCAACGAGATTTTTTTTTTCGAATATAATATCAAAATAGATTTACTTTTTTTTCTACTCGATGAATTTATACTTTTAGTTTAATTTAGTTGCAACCTACCTTTGACTTCTTCAATTAAGGATTTTATTGGGATACATAACGTCAAAAGCCAGGAATTTTCAAACTGCTTACACTTTAAACTGTGAAACATTTCGCCTCTATTGCTAGTAATTTTCACACAGTGAAATTTTTGTTTTGGAATTAGATACATAATGTTATTACTCCATTAAATGATTACTTTTCTTCGTGACTTTTTTTTAATTTACAACAATACCGCTTTGCTAAAACTTTTCATCCAAAATACTGTTTTGCAGTACCATCTCACGAAAAAACTATTAACTAATCTTTATCTGAAGAAATTTATAATTGATTTATCGAAGGAAGCAATCACTTTGTAGCTTGACATTATAATTTAAATAAAAATATTTTTGTTTTAAGCCACTTTATTTATAAATAAAGTGGCTTAAAAAAAAAATATTTTTATTTTAATTTATAATTGTTTCGCATTGACGTTTGAAAATTATTTTATATTTTCTTTTGTTTTATCAATTGCTTGTATTTTTGGAGTACTTACTGTTTACTATATCGTCGCTGGAAAGGCAAATTTTATTCAAAAATTAGTTCAACATGTAGTTTTGATCAGTTTTTTGTTCTTCGTCGAATGCTCTGATTCTCGTTTTATTCTGAAGAATTTCGTGGCTTTTTAGCCATCTAAAATATATTTACCATTTGGGAGAAAGCTTGACTCAAGCGACAGCGAGTTTTGGCCTTTTTTTACCTTTTTCTTGTTTTGGGTAACTCGGTGAGAGCATTGAGTTTCCTGAATTATTTTATTTTTTTAAATCCAACCAGGTACTGAAAACTAATGAATTTTATTAAAAAAAGCTTTATAGTGCTCTAGTGTAAACTTCCCAAAATGGGCCTTCAACCCTTTTGCCTTTCCGGCGACAATATAATACGTCATCG
Organism: Drusus annulatus; assembly: GCA_022651775.1. Lineage (NCBI taxonomy): Eukaryota > Metazoa > Arthropoda > Insecta > Trichoptera > Limnephilidae > Drusus > Drusus annulatus. The sequence goes on from JAGWCC010000274.1 coordinate 143,299, forward strand.
GGTCAATTGCATTTATATTACCATATTAATCAAGTGTTTTGATGTAAGCCTTAAAAATTATTGCAGTTCGAATTGAAAAAAAACCGTTGGGACAAAACATTACGAAATGACCTTTGTAAATCAACAATCATAATAGATCACTTAAATAAATTTACAAATATTTACGAAAAATACGAAATCAATAAAAAATAACAGAGATTTAAACAATAATAATGTAAAGATAAATAAATCAAAGCACATCTAAAACATCCTGAAGATTTGGCAATGCACGCCACTGAGCATGGAACGTTATAACGCAAAGAGAGAACTGGTCGTTGGTCGTGGCAGTATATATAATATCCCGTGGTTGTCCAGTGCCGTGCTCCAGAACTACGGAAGTTGGCAGCCTTTGGATTGACCGCTTGTAAAATTTAACGACCGCCCGCTTTATCGAATAATCCATATTCGCTGACCGCACGACGAATTTTCACATAAATTATGTATATTTTGTAGTGTCCTATTGTCGCACCTCGTAAATGACGTATTATATTTTACTAGGTTCTATCAAATTACGTTGGCGCGCCATAACTTTTGTATGTTAGAACGACTATCATTAGTTAACTAGTTGTTACCCGTAAAAAATCACCGGATGTAAATGGACTTGTCATTTTTTTGTTTCAATCCACCCATTTCAAATACAAAATAATGACTGCTAAAATACATTATTTGTAGGTATTTTATTAGGTACGTATGAATTTGGAAAGGTTTACACTTGTACATATGTACTCATAATAAAAATATATTTGTATTTAATTGCGTAGTAATTCTTGAAGTCCCGTATCTACGTGACAACCATAAGGTCCCAACTGACTTGAAAAGCACCTAGGTCTCCAAAAATACTATGACTCTTTTCAGATTTTTACAAAATTCTGGAAAAGTATTGACGTTTTCTGAATTTCGTTTAAATATTTTTCAATCAAGAATGTGTAAAAATCGTCCAGACAGTTCTTTTTCGTATAAAAACGAAAAAAAAACTTTAACCTAGCGAAAGCCATTTTATACAAAATTGTGTATCTGTTTAATGATTACTCGCCATGGCTTTACTGAGAGTAATATAACCGTCGGGTTCCCACGCAGGTGTCATGGGTTCAATCTCTATGCTAGCCACGTCCTATATCATTGCACAAACAACATTTTTTGTTTGTTATGATGGTAGTAGAAGGTTTTCAAACATTATTAAGTTATTCGTAACCCGGGAAAATTGTATTAAAAAATTAAATAAATAAAATACTCTTCTCTCGAGAAAGAGGGTCAAAATTATGTATCTACTTTGTATTTCAAACCAAAAAAAATATGGTGAAATTTTATTTATCCTCGCCATATTTTTAACCCTAGATATCGCTGTGCAGACCCTAAGATCTTATTGCTCTGCTACGTTATTCGTTATTACTATTTTCCTTAAACTAAATTGTCGAAGGCCCTTCACATCGATAAACGTCTCTACCGTAGCTCTCGGCGAGCTCAATTCTTCCCTTTCAAGTAATGAAATTGTTTAACAAACACAGTATTTGCGCCTTGAGTTTGGATTATCATATTTTTATTTAAGACACTGGGATTATGGCATTCATGGGTATGTTGTGATCTTGAAGAGGGGGGGAGAGTAGAAGGAGATGTGAAGGAAGAAGGTTAATTGTCAGTTTAAGATACCGACAATATCTACTATCCTGGCGTATTGAAGCGATATCCAATACCGTTCAACCAATTTTTCAGTACACTCTCTGTTATTAGCATTACATAGCTTTATAAAATCTATCCCGTTGTATGTTTAGTTTACTTTTAAACATTGGTAAATAAAACATCAGATGAACCCCTTTGTACTCGATAAGGAAATAAATAATAAAAAATGTACCGCTCAGAAACCTTCGTCTTTGTGTACTGTGATTATTGAATATTAACCCGTGTGTAACTGAAGAAAATCACACCTTTTTTAAATCGACATGTAGGTTTATTTTACCGTGTATCATTTACTGAAGTTTGCTGGACCACTTTTATGGCGTTATATATTTTGACTCAGTTCAATACTTGGGGAAGTGGATAGGAATTTACCGTCAGCACCGTCTTTTCTTGGGGTTTTTAATTCAATAGGTGATTCAAAATAGTATTAAGGATACAGATAATGTACTTTGAACACAACAGTGCTTCATATTTAAATAAGTCAAAATGATTAATAAATACGGACTAGCTTCAAAAAATCATTTTAAAGACATAAGGGTACCCGGGTACTCTTTCAGTCACATAAAGGTTTTGACAGCTACGTGATGAAAAAACATCTGCAGAAATAACGCTTGCGTAAATTACAAGTGACATAAATTATTGTACATATAAAACAAATTGCACGTGAAAAAAATTAAGATCGTTAAAATCACACACGCTCAAAACTTCACATTTTCAGTTTAAATTAAAACATTTGTAATTTAAATTTAATTGCGTATAAATCTCTCCTTGTGTAATTTAACCAACGTGGAATTCGCACCGTGTAATTTACCGATGTAAGCTTTCTGTCTGTGCAATTTCAACCCTGTGATCTATAATGTCGGCTCGATATGGTTTTTAAGGATTCATCCATCATAGACTAAGTTAAATTTTTTTAAATATTGATATTGATTCCCACCTTTATAGCTCGTACTCAACCTAAAATTTCGAGGCATGGAGCCATGTATGTTGGCTATCAATTATGTACACTATATACCTGCATTTGATTTCAAAAATAATTGCATTTACCTGAAAATTCTAGAATATATAATGCAAATTTCATGATGCCTAACCTCACTTTTCGAGAATTATTGGTGCTTCAGACGAACAAATGGATGTCTGCTTTATTTTTCAGATATCAAAAAGATAAAACCTTAATTCTTTTCAGATTTTGAACTAAACGGTTAAATGATAGTCACTATTGCAAGGTTAGTCTGGTGTAAATACCGACTGGACTAATATATTTACTAATAGATTGTACTGCTTTATAAGTTCAACCCTATGTATTTTGCTTCAATGAGCGTAGAGCCAATATACAAAATTGATCAAGTGTTTTGAAAAAAGTCTAAAATTTATACTCGTTATAAAATTCGATTTCAGATTTGACACAATTTAATGGTTTTTCTCTCATTTTTATTCACATCCAAATTGGTTTTTATGGAAATAGCTCGCTCTTTAATTTACAAGTGAAAGTTTTTCGATTAGATTTTCTCCACCCTTGGCGTATTTTAATTTCTTGTTTATTTTAATAGAGCTGCCGAACGCTACTTTTCTTTCAAAATATTCATCATTTTCGTTCGACAGTATATAAACGGTTTTATTTTTTCACTCTCTTTTTGCTCCGTATTATACGTCCACAGTAAGTGTTTTCTGAGTACATATTCCAATAAACTTCGTTTGTTATATTTATTAGTCTGGAAACTCTTATTACTGCAGGAGATAATCAAATCTATGTAAGAATTGATTAATTTAAAAAAATACGCTGCTTTTATGGAATCTTGTGAAAAAAGCAATGGAATTAACTAAAAAACTGACGTCATGTTACTTGACTTGCCGTAAAGAAATATTACTTCCCATATTAAATATGGAATTATACCTGCTAAAATACATTATAGGTAGGTAGAGATTTAAAAAATACATATAATATAATAATTTTAATTAGTATCAGTTCCAAATTGGAAAGTTCACACTCATACGGTCGTACGTATTCACAAAGGAAATCATTTATAATTATAATTAGATTTTTCTTTATTATTTGCTTAATTAACTTGACAACGCTCTTTGAGGCTTCAACTTATGTACTCGCGAGACCATTTGTAAGTTCTAATATCAGTAAATGGTAAAACAAAAAATCTATTTGGGTGACAATTAAATCTAAATGATTTCATTAGTATTGTTCGGGCTGGTGTTCTTGTCAACGCAAATATTTTCAACTCACAATGTAATTTCCATCGTAGGATATAAAGGTTTAAAATATACATGTATCAGTCAAAAATTAAACCGCACAGCAATTTGTATGATATTCTTTCATTATTATTCAATGAGACAAAAGATTTCGAAAAAAAATATTGTCAAGTTCAGTCAATGCCGAGAATTAACTTTCAAAAGTACCAGTCTGAAGTTGTACGCAGAAAGGTGAAACTAATTCGATCATTTATAAATAAGTTTAAACGAAAATATTGTGGTTCTAGTCGAAATATTACAACGGAAACTCACCACGAATTAACGTTTTCGAAAAAAAAAAATTTATTAGGATTAAAATTTAATTGATATTGAAGAAACGTCACCTAAATTTAATATAGGTAAAATAAAAACGTCAATCAGTGAATATTTTGGTTAATAGTTTTTATAGGCACGAAAAAACACATAGACAACTCAAATATATTGATTGATCTGTTCCCATAATTCTATCAGTAGGAAAAAAATAGTACATAATAGATGATTTCAATCAATAGGGGTCTGAATGCAGTAGTAGGTAATAAAAAGTTGCGAAAAGATTTTCTGTCAAAAAGGTAAAATAGTTTTAATACCAACACTAACATATGACGAGGGGGTAATTCATTAACTAAAGTACTAGCAATGGTAAATAATAATTGTTGTAAGTTAAATCCTAAGTGTAACGAGCAATAAATATTTACTTTTAACAAACAATTGTAAATAAACTGTAATGCTAGCAATTACCAAATTATCAGAAATTGAGTTGTGAATAATAACCTAGCAACATTAGATAGGAAACACCAACAATACATTATCAATTAATAACAACCAACCTTTCATTATTTTAACTTATTGATAAATCATATTTTCAAATACACAATGTAACTCACCTTATTTAGTTTTATTGAAAATAAATATAAAATGATGGGGTATTTCAATTTATAGTATTAGTAAATTATCTAAAATCAACAATATATAAAATCATGATATTACCGTAGTCAAAAAATATTTAAATAATAATTAATTTAAAATTTTACAATCGTTATAATGCACCCCTGACACCACCATATGTATAAAAACCGTATTCTAAGATGACCGTAACAGATTGAAACCGGTCCGGTCTTAATAAAAAACAGTGGAAAAAAGTTTCGAATTTAGTATAAGTAACCAAACCTTGAAGTAACAATATATGGAGAGAGAGCTAATTATTTTTACCCAACCTATACAGATTTGGGATAAATCACTTTCTCCGGGATTTTAGGTTGTACACCATGAGAAAGAAAGAGACAACAAATTTTCCCGAATTATCACACCGCTCTAAAGTATTGTTAGAATGTTCATCGTTTTCCGCGTCTCCGTTGACTCCACCCACACGTTATGATACGCGAAATAAATTGAGATAACTCAACGGTTTATTAGGTTACATGTTATTTTATTTTTTCAAGCAATACTGTAAAAAAGTGGTTATACGAATAAATAAAAACATTATGTCGACATGCGCTATGAATGGATGTAAACAATAAGGGTGTTATTCACAAACATTAAAAAATAACACTAAGATCGCAAAGGGATAGAAAAAAATATCGTAGACGTCTAAAGAAAACATCACACGGTCTCAAGACAATCTAACACTTGAGTCGAATCAAGTCAATAGTTTGAATAACAGGGGTTTTTTTTTTGAAGAAAAGAATGTTTAGCAAAGAAAAGTTGCGATTACATCTCTCTGTTTACCCTTTTGAGGAAATGAAAAGGAGGTTAGTTAGTTATTTCAATCGTTTAGAAATTCGTAAAATTTGGACTGGCCAGATTTTAAACAGTCAGTTTGACCATAAAACGTAATTATTAATTAGTTTTATATTTTTTCAAATATTTTCTGTAAAGCAAATTTGGTATTTTTTTAAATTGTACATTCACTTTTTTTATGTAGATATTTAATGTCTGTGTAAGCTGTAAAAGTGAAAAATTGATGAATGACTAAATTGAAAATTTGATTTTTATTTGGACTGTTATTGGAGGGATGACCTCACATAAATCTTCCGGAGGAGGTGATTAATTATTTTGAAAGGGGCGTTTCAAATTATATAGCTATACGAACGATAGATTCGAGAATTGCAAGGGATACAGCTCAACGATATTAGTGGTTTTTAGACTCTCGAATTTTATCGACAATATCGGCTTTTTTTCCCGAGCACGACCGCAGATTGCCAACAAAAAAGCGACAATCTACATCGACTAAATTAAGCAGATTTAGTCGTGTGAACGATATTGTCAATAAAAACTTGTCGATGCATTTGTACTAAGGGTCCTCGTTTACTCTTTCCTTTCCTTTAAAATACTCTTCACATAGCTTCCCTTAAAAAGGCTGTGAATCTCTCGTGTCTTTATTAATTCCACTTTTTTTATATTTGCAGCGAAATACTATGTTTCCTCATTTTTACATCACTATCGATACGAACAATAAATTTATCTTTCTCTTCTATTCACGTCAATTTATCGACCTTTTAAAATAATGTCTGCCCAATAAATGAATGTCGGACGACACGAAACCGAGGATGTATTGCAATTTAAACAACTCGGATCTAGAAGGATGCCCCTATTTTTTTTGAAAGGGCACTATATTACTCTCATTTATGTTCGTGTTAACAAGTATATTAAGAGAAAAACAGTCCACCTACTAATTTCCACAAGGAAATCAAAATGTGGCAACAATTATATTATGTTATCATTTTCCAACTATACTTTTTTAGCAAAAATATTTACACTTTAACCCTTTACTGCATACTGTTTCAAATTTGGAACATAAAAATGTTATCATCATAAAGGGGCTATGTGGGCCATATATGTATTTTATTTTCAGCTAATTCTTTACTGTGAGCTCTGCATTATCATAAATCGAACAGTGCTGCCAGTTACGAACTTTTTAGTAACTACAGTCGCGTCAGTAAGTTGTCATTTTGGCCATTTTGTGAACGAGCGTGGTTGTGATAGTTCAATGTATGAATTATTTTGAAATATTTTAGAAGTAATAATAAATATTCTTTTTTTTTTCCACTTCTTGGTGTGGTTGGTATACCTTTAATGTAAAGTGTGATAAATTTGGGAATATTATAATTATTCGCCATATTGCATGTAGTGCCAAATATGAAACAAAACATTTATAATAAATATTTTACAGTTCTTTAAAAAAATTTAAATGCTTCTAAATACATTTTTAAACAAAAAAAAATTCTGGAAGGATTGAAAAATCCATACGGTAAAGGGTTAGCGGTGAATGTTGTGTATTCCTTATGTCGCTTTGTATCAGAGTTCGGTACCAAAATGTTTTCTGACATGTTTTTAATTTGTCATCAGCGCTCATTGCCACTGTAAAATAAATTTATGCAAAATATTTTTTTTAAATAATAAACAATTCTCCACAGAAATATTTACAATATTGTGATGTCCAATTTTCTTATTTTTTTTAGATGCGCTGTTGTAATTACAGTTATCTGGGGGAGTAAGATTATTTGCACTATATAAAATTATTTACACTATACGAGAAAATTTCAATAAAAATTCATACCTTTTTCTTCGCCTTAGAACAGACTACTTGGTGAAGCCAACAGATAGAACCACAACAGATAACAACAGACAACAACAACAGACAAGAAGTGTAATCTATTGATGACTTCAACGACTAAGCAGGGATCCTCAGCTACGAATTCGGAGGTCACAAATTCAAATCCCGACGTGTGCAAATTAATTTTATTTCATTAATTTATGTTATTTCATTCACATATGATAAAAATTAAAAAAAATATATTTTTAGCACGTTCCAGAGTAGTAGATACTTTCAGTACCGCCTCGGTGAAAGATTCAGAATCTAACGGTAGCTTGATGTCTTAAGACGTGTTTGGTGACCAGATCTGAATAGTTTTTTCCCCAACATCGTCTTCCTCATCCCCCCCTTCCGCTTCTCCACCCGTTAACCTCGCAACATACCCCAATCGAGGATACCTTAGTCTCACTGGCTCCGGGCAGTTGGGACTCTTGTACGATATGCATATTTAAAAAATACTGGTTAGAAAGATTACATAAGACATATTCACGATGGAATTTCGATTTGTGAAAAAAAATAGGCACACCGATAGCCCGATTTTATCGGTTTTTCTCTTTAGAGTTAAATACTTTGATTCCCAACAAATAAAACAATATTAATTAAGTGTAGTTATAAAAAAATAAAAATTTAAAATAAAAATTAGTTCGTAATATACCAAAAAAGGTGGCTTATATCAGAACCAAAATGTTTCATAAAAAATACTGTAATAATTATTAAGGCATCTATTTAATTTATTCGGCTAATTGGTCATATAATTTTTTTCTATTATTGCTTACACTGAAACAGAGATAAAAACGGAATTTATGTAAGAAGAGCATTTTCTTATAATTCGTCTCTTATAGAAATGTCTTAAGAAGGAAAACTAAAACTCAGCGCAAACTTGAATAGAACTGCGCAAGCACATTTTGATTTATCCTCTAAGTACACGTTAATGCGTTTACACTGAAAGGGAAATGGCAAAACAGCATTAAACCCTAATTTCATCCCTCCCTTTTCCCTTTACCGCCCTTCTTCTACACCCTTTTTACCCTTTCTCCCCACTACCCGACGCTTTATTTTTGCGATTATGGGGGTAGATTTGATTGTATAACTGTGTTGAATGATAATCGAGGATGACATTATTAAATCAACCTACGAGGATAACTCTACCTCATTAATAAATAATAATCAAACCATTTTTAAACTTTGGTAAATAGTGATGAAAAACATTCCTGGGTTACGAATAACCTGACAATATTTGAAAAACTCCTACTGCCATCATAAGAAGTGGAAGATGTTGCTCGTGCAACGATGGAAGACTTAGCCAGCAAAGAAATTGAACGCACGACGCCCGGGTGGGAATCCGACGCGTTTGTCCACTCAGCTACCGACCAGTCAATATAATGTAACAATATAAGTCAATATAATGAAACAATGTAACAATAAAGTGAAGAGTGTGAAAGAATCAGTTATTTGGCGGTTCATTCTCTCTGCCTACCATATCGATGAAATATAGTAAGGATAGGTTTATCATGCATCGTATTTATAAATAAATAATAAATAAAATTTCAATAAAACAGTGTTTATTGCTGACAGAAGGTAAGATATTGAAAGAAGGGTGAATGCAGGAAACTCCATTAATGGAGGACTGAACGCTGTTGGGGCAAATAAGAAATTGTCCAAAGAAGCGAAGCTAGCAGTCCACAATGGAGTGCTTATACCAACCCTGATGTATGGCAGTGAGGCATGGAACTGGCAGAGGAAGGATGAAAGTAGACTGAATGCTGTGGAAATGAGATCTTTGAGACGGATGTGCGGTAAAACCATGTATGACCGTATTACAAATGTGGATATCCGGAAAGAATGCAAGGCTGATGTGAGCGTAATGGATAGGATTAAGAAAGGGACGCTTAGATGGTTTGGGCATGTAGAGCGAATGAACGAAGAAAGGAGTGTGAAAAGAATATATGATGCGAAAGTGAATGGAAGAAGAAGTCGAGGACGCCCGAGAAAGACATGGCACGATCAAGTAAATCAAATACTTGAATCGGGTCGTGTGAAGAGTCAGAATAACAGAAGAGTATGTATGAGACGATGTATGAATGTAAATGAAGCAAGAAGTGTGTGCCAAGACAGAGTTGTATGGCGGTCCGTCCTCTCTGCCTACCCTTGCGGGGAAACGGCGTGATGGTTAGTTAGTTAGTTAGTTAGCATAAGGTAGTATTACGGTAATATTGTTATATGCTGACTGGCATTATGGTAATATTGTTATGCCAGTCAGCTGATAACAATTTAATGGGGACCACTAAAATGTCATTAAAACAAACTGGCACTAATCGTTGTATTGTGGCGATGTCAAAGGTGACAGAAGTTTAAAACGCCTCAACCTCAGTGCTGTTGTCACCGCGTCAAGTGTTCTTCATGTAACGCATCGCTTGTAATTATTTCGTCTCTGGGCCGCAGGTGTTGATGAAATGGACAAATGTTTCATCATCCCGCTAAAATATGCCAGTTCATGGAACAGATGACGGGTCATTACCACCGCCGTGATGCGGCACAAGTGCCTTCCCGAGTGCTGCCCCGCCCCACCCCACCCCACCCACTAACTTCCCGCTTCTCACTTCTTACTAAGCTAAGCTATTCTTTCAAACCCACTCTTGTAACAATCCCTAAAAGTTTTTATTACTTTTAAGTAAAATGTTACTTTTATTTTTCCGTACAAATTATTAATGCGACATCTATTACGCTAGGTTATCACCATCAGTTAGCGTTGGGAAAAACTTCAATGTTTTGTGAATGATTCACGAATTGCTAGTTCTTTAAAATGAACCCTTCGCAGTGAACACTTCAATTGAAGTCGAACTTGCAAAAAAGAGATTTGAATTTATCCGGTTATTTGTCCAGTTCTTTTTGGAACCGGTTCCTTGCCGAAAAAGCACGTGCTAGTCGGTGGCGCTTTCTAAGTAAAAAGAACTGGAACCGGTTCCTTCCCAAAATAAAAAGTACTAGTCGGTAGAGATTTGAAATGGAAAAGAACTGAAACTGGTTTAAATATTTTGTTGAGTAAGTTGTTGAAATGAATGAACGCTAAAATGAACTATTAACTTCAATTGAAGTATTTGTTCAATGAAACGAAGTTATTGAAAAGGTATTTGTTCAATGAACAATGACAATGAGTGAAGTAGGAACTGTTGCCAAAAGAAGTAGTTCTTTGAAGGACTTCTTTCAGTCCTTTGCACAAACACATGACAAAATAACCTATATTTATTAACTAGACTTTTATAAAGCTCAGCTCATAAAGATACTCTTACAATACGCACTAAATGTATGTCTAATTTTTTTATAAAAATTAAATAATCACTTCCTATAAAACCACGGATTTTATTTTTATTACCGACCGGTTTCGCTTAGCCTAAGCGTCATCAGGGTGCAAAATTAAACCTAACAAAAAATACAGAGTATGTGGTTATATATACTCGTACATGCAGAGGGAGAAAACAATTTAAAAAATGAGAGAGCAGTAAGAAAACAAAAGAATAACATTTCAATTATAACAAAGAAATAGTGAAAATGAGACAGATAATAGAAAAGAAAAGAGACAAAACGTCAACTGAGAAAGCAATAAAAGAATAATGAGAAATTTTATGAGTTTACGGGAAACATATCTTATATTAGACTGTTAAACAAACAACAAATATCTTTTTTCTACAAATGTGTGCCTAATATAATAATAATCGTGCTTCCTGGCACAGGTGTAGGTAAATACAGCACAACTACAACACAGTAACTTCTATTTATCTGGACTCTTACTATAAGCTCAGCTTTTAAACTTACTTTTATAACAAGCCTTAAAAGTTTGCGGTTCAGATCCTCACTACAAATCCAAAGGTCGCGGTTTAAATAAATAAAAGTAAATAACGGTAGAGGAATAAAAAAGTTGCATTATTATTGTTACCATCGGAACCATTACTTACTTTTGACGAACTATTTTTATTCGACTGCATTACAACTCAAGAATTCCACAATTAGAAGTATTTTGTATAAATATCAATCTAGAAATAGAGCATGCAGTATCGGTCATGCCCTACAAATATTATAACCTCAACTATCGAGCATGAAATGTTACTAATTACTGAATTTCTATTAATTGAAACCCGTTGCAAATTCTCTCGTGGTGGAATTTGGTTTTCAAATATGTTACCATTGTGTAGATATATATCGTTTGTCGTTTAAAAAGCAGGTACCAAGTGAAAACCCTCGAGGGTTTAAAAGAACCAACCACTTGAAAAGTTCCAGACATCCCTTACATATTTATTGAAATTAGAACCCGTTTGACAAACGCCCATATAATATATTTCTCATTTTTTCCACCGTGCGAAAGCAGCCTTCCTTGGCAAATAACAGAAAGGCCTTATATAAGTGATTGTGTGCAATTTTTCATTTGAAAATGTTTCAGAAGTGGGATTTGTCAAAGGGAAATTTCGTAACGAATGTATTTTCTCTTTTCTCAGGATTTGTGGTGCCTCTGCCGCCCGCGGAGCAAAAAGTAGTTCCCGACGTCACTACTTACGGTGAGTTATGTAACTTTTAAGGGTTTTACACAAAACACAACTTTCTACAAGCTGGCCATAAACTTGCATTACACATTCTAATCTATTTATTTTACATTATTTATCCCGATAGAAAAACTTAGAATCGATTGTCATGGGCATGTAACATGTTTTCGTATTATTTTCTAGAAATTTATTAGAGTTGCTCGTATCTTTTTTTATTCAAATACATTCTAGTAAAGATTCTTTGACTTTGGGAGATAAATCAATTTTCTTACAAGAGAAACCCGAAAATTAGTGTATGTATTTGTTCTGGACAGATATACACCTAAATAATACGGGATATTACAATTTTTTACCAGGAACCTCAAGATTGTACAATGTAATAAGTATACTTTTTTTATATTTTCATAGAAAGCAATCACTTGGTGGTTTGACATATTTAATGAAAATTATATAATAACTTTGTACAAGACCACAGATTTAGATTTTTTTTTTAACGAAAGCGCCGGTGCTCATATTCTCCATAAAAATGGTCATGGCAACAGATTAAATAATTTAGAAGCACTAGAAATAAAGAAAACCATTCAAATTATAAGTCAATTTTTGATTATCAGTTAAATTTGTTCACCAGTCCAATATTAGGTATGTTTCCGGTAAACTTATAAAATTTCTCAATATACTTTTATCACCCTGTCACATCTTTTATTTCATATTATCTATCTCTTTCTCTTTATTCTTTTGTTATAATTTTAATGTCATTCCTTTGTTTTCTTACTGTTCTATTGTTTTATTTTATATTATGTTCTCCCTCTATATGTACGAGTATATCTGTGTGCAAAAGGAAGAGAAAATGGGTCAGTAAACGCATATGTTCAGGAGAGCCAAAAAAAATTAAGATATTTGGTTTTTTGTATGCAATTATGTCATGTACGTCACACACTATGTATTTTTGGTTTATTTTCATATTGTAACCTGATGATGCTTAAACTAAGCGAAACCGGTCGACCATAAAAAAAAAATTAAATCTCTGGTCATATACAAAGTTATTATTTCATTTTCATTAAATAAGTATACATCACAATATTGACAAATATCAAACACAATAAAATAATTTTAAGCCTTATTACATAAAGACATAACTTATGTGTGTTTTTTCTTCTTAGTTAAAATATAAATTCTAATTAAATTACGCACATAAATTTAAATTTAGCCAATTAAAATCTTAGAACTGCTATGCTGTGTGCCTCCAGCATTGGTAAACCACCTATTTGTTTTTGGCCATCATTTTATAAATATCGTATCGTTGTAAGCACAAAGCTTCAGTTAGGTCTAGTTATACGAGGTATTGGGTTTTGTTTGTAGCAAAATAATTTATAAACCTTGATACTGCCTACACCATACACGTTGTAAAGACATCAATTTAAAATATTTACACGGTGATTGTATATGAATTATTTTGTTTGATGTTTTTATGTAAATATTTTGTCTGTGTTTCAAATAATGAAATAAAAAATGTAAATACCCTACAAGGCTAAATAAAAATACTATCAAAAAAAGTATGAAAAATTAAATAGCAAAAATATTTTTACTCTCGCATATATATTATTATTTTCTTTCAAATATTGCAATGTGTTTTTAAGGCTTTTAAATAACTCCTTTTTTTTCTTTTGTATTGTCAGATTATCAATTTTATTTGAATCTTTCATTTTTTTCAAAACAACATCAAAATAAAATAATAATAAAAAAGGTTTAACCTATGATTAAAAAGAATTATTATTTTTTTAATTCTTGTGATTTATTGTAACCTATATATGTTTTAAAAATTGCAGACCTCTCTGAAACGCTTAAAATAAAGTTATCGTTTCTTAAATTTCCGTAGAAAACAATCACTTTGTGGTTTGACATATTTAACGAAAATGAAATAATAATTTTAAATAAGACCACAGATCTTTTTTTTCATAGCTACAGATTAATTAATTTAGAAGCACTAGAAATAAAGAAAGTCACTAAAATCAAAAGTAATATTTTTAATAATCAGTTAAATTTGTCCAGTAGTCAAATATTAGGTAGGTATATTTCCCGTAAATGCATTAAGTTTCTAATTATTCTTTAATCACCTTCTTAGTTGACGTTTTGCCTCTTTCATCTCATATTATCACTCTTTCTCTCTGTTCCTTTGTTATAATCTTAAGTGTTATTTAATTGTTTTCTCACTATTATCTTATTCTGTTTTAAATTGTGTTCTCCCTTTGAATGTTTATATAACCGCACACTTTGTTTAGTTTAATTTTGTACCCTGATCATGCTTAGGCTAAGCGAAATAGGTCAGTCATGTTGTACAAAGTTATTATTTCAATTTTATTTTCTTTTATTATTTGGGAGGTTTCTCTTTTATTCAATAAAGTCATTAAAAGTTTATTTTTTAAATAACGTGTCAGACAATTAGCGCCCGCCCAGTATCTGGCCGTTGGGTAGCAACTTCCTCTGTGCGGACTGCGGTTACCGCAGAAGAAGTTTAAATTCTCCGTGTCGGAACAGATTTGCAATAATGGCCCTGGGCTATGGTGCCGGGCTTGTTTCCCAGCCGCGCTCTCAGCTCTTGGCTTTCGGCTGCCTACTCTTGTGCTCACAGTTTGAGAAGCTAACATTGAATGAAAAACAGTTTTTCGATGTTACAATATTAAAAATAAAAATAATTTTATGGATAAAAAAAATCTTTCGAACATTTATAAGAACCTATTGTATGTCTTATTGAGAGGAGTTCCCATGTACAGATAACCTTTCACCCAAAGATTTATAGTACAGATCAATTCACTAAACATGATTTGTGTTGAAAGGGGAGTAAGTCGGTTACTAACTGTGAGTATCAAACTCGATCTGTTGTGACCATCTCCATATAATATTACACAAACATCATTTTTTTATTTTCAATGTGTAGCTTAATGTGATTTAACGAAGAAATTAAAATAATTATTTTTATTAATTTATCGATCCGTGGAGAAACGAGAGGTGATAGAGCCAGAACTTATTCCCATAATCCTCTTAGTTTTCAAATAAATGCTCGATTTGTTAAGCTACTAAGCCTATCTGAAATTCCGCCAATTAAACGAATAATTTCTAAATGTGCTTAAAACTTTATTTATTCTAAAAAAGCAAACCTTTTTCAGTCCAATTATTTAGATGTGTTCAACCAATCTCCATATTCTTTTTTTATTGTCATAATTTCTTACCCAACAAATAATCTGTCTCACTTCTACCACAAGTGAATTTTGCAAAATCTATAGGTTTATAGGGCTACAGGTTTTTATTTTTATTTAGAGGTTTGAGGCATTTAAATTATTGTTCTAGTGTTTTATTCTTATGTAACGAAGCCCAAAATAATAAACTGCAGGTTATACAAAATAGGGGGATGAGGACGATTTTGAAATGTAATATTTTTACTAGAGTTCAAATAATGTTACGAAATTTAAATATGATGACACCTAAACAACATAGAATACATAATACTTTAACGATGATTTACAAGCTTAAAAATAACATGCTCCCTAAATATCTGCAAAATAATATTATATGTAATATAAATATTCACAATTATCCTACTAGAAGTTGTCATGATTTTAGGCTTCCCAAAACGAATCTTGTGTGTACTCAAAACAGCGTGTTTTATAAAGGCCAAAAACTTTTTAATAGTCTTCCAAATGCCTTAAAAGAAGCCTCAAGCCTTGCCACTTTTTGGAGGATTTGTGCTGAGTATGTAAAAAAAACTTATGATTATATGCTTTGTTCTATAATTGTGAAATGTAAAAATGTTTTTTTTTACTAGATGTGTGAAAAAAATATTTGCATACATCTAAATATGAATACAAAAACAAAACAACAATCACTGCTTTATGATGATATTTTTATTTTACTAATTGTTTGTTTATGTTGCCTAAATTACTGATTTTTTTTTCCATTCCACGTGTATAATTGTAAAGGTAGAGAAAGTGGAAATTAAAATCCTATCCTTTTTTTCAACCCTCCAGTCTTATTGTGTACAAACTATGTAGTAGTTTAGTAATTAATTCTAGAAACTGAACACCATAAAGACAGATCTTTTTACATTTTGCTATGAGCTTTTCAGAATACGCAATAGGAATCAAATATCAAAAGGAAAGCTTTCCAGCAGATATCCAAAATGAGATGAAACGTTCCGATTATTGTAAATTTTCTGGCTATTAAGTGGATTATTTTCCTTTGAATAGCGAAAATATTTTCAATTAAAAGACGTAGTCTGAATTTATCAAGATTACAATTTTTACAAAGGCAGCAAAGTTGCATTTTACATAAATAAAACGAAGGCGTGTTTCTAAAAGAATTTTACCTATCAGAAATGCCTAACTCCCATGGCATCGAGCCGCTTTTCTTCTCAGGCGTGATATTTCAAAACTTCTCTATTCCAACGTCGATATCGTTTTGCTTTTTAAAATTCCAACTTATTTTCCTAAAATCACATTGCATTCCTACCATATTTTTAAAACTGTCTTTACTTTCAAAGTTCCGGATTCACAGATTTTTCTTAAAATATATCTGTGTGCGAAAGGAAGAACAGAATGAGTAAAAAAACAAGGTTTGAGTTAAGTATGCAGAATTGTTCCTAAGATACATATCAAGCATGAAAAAATGAGATAAGTCAGAAATTAAAAAAATCTGCTATTATTTTTTTAAAAAGACATGTGACATAATTACATACAAAAAACAAAATTCCTAAATTTTGTTTTGGCTCTCCTGAACATCTGAGTTATTGACTCGTTCCGTTCTATTTTTTATAAACATTATTTTTTACTCCCACCTTCTAACTTAGACAGAGAGACTTAGACTTTAGACAGATCAAACATGAACGATTTAAAAAAAAAACTTTCCTATTAGTAGTGTAAGCAATCGTAAATACTAAGTATAATGTTTTATTATTATGGTTTAATGTTAATTGACTTTTTATTAATACTCCGTTTTAAACAATGTATTTTGATAATATATACAATGGTAATGGTACAAATATAGGAACATTATGTTATAATAGTACAATATTATGTTGTAAACTGGGAAATATGTTATAATGGTACAATATTATGTTGTTATAGATAATACAGATGTATAGAATATAGGATGTAAACTGTTAACTGTAAACTGTGCCTGCTCTCAACACAGGAATTCCTAGCGAGACAGGCACTGCACTACCACCTTTATATTGTTATGATGAAAAGAATAGTAAAAAATAAAACAAAAAAATTTAAAAAACCTATTCGGTCCAAAAGGGTGAAAAAAGAGATAAATTAATACTATTTCTATTTATGTAAAAAAAAAAAAAAATTAGAATTCCGGTGTCGGCATAAAAAAACATGAGAAAAGGGGTTATTTTTTTGTATGATGCTTATGCTTGAAGTAACAATATATGGAGGGAGAGCTAATTATTTTTACCCAACCTACACAAACTTGCGATAAATCACTTTCTCCGGGTCTTACGTCGTACACCATGAGAGAGAAAGAGACAACAAATTTCATGGACCTGCTTATATATACTGTAAGGATGATTTTTAGGTCCTGGTTCATGGCGGGACTCCGCCCACATTTTTTATTATGTCACTAAACTTGAGACAACTAAACGGTTTTTTTAGGTTATATTCAATATTTTTGTTGATAAAATACTGTAAAAAAGTGGCTATACGAATAAACAAAAGCATTATGTCGATATGTGATATGAATGGATGTATAAATACCGTAGCCTTAGTCTTAGCCACGCCCAGTTGCGCCGAGTCATGTTAAAATCATCAAAAACAAGTCCAAAACTGACTTCACTGCCGTATCGAGAAATAGATACTACTCTACCAACTCTATGTGCTTATGTAAGGAAAAGGACATAGTATCGAGAATAGTACAATAGTAACATAATTAAGTATTTGTAGGTACGTCTCACTAAGACAACGGAACACACCGTATCTCACTCGCTCGTCTTGTCTTGTCTTGTCGTGCATTCTAGTGCATATTATTTCGTAATGAAACTCAAGCAGAATAATACTCGCCCTCAGTAACAAACCAGAGCTTCATCAAACGTATGGCGTTTTAACGACACCAAATTAAAATGAAGACAGCTTCCCACCCAGCTCTAAATCTCGTGCGAATATCTCGAAAGAGCAAGAATTCAAGAGGATTGGTTGCTTTATTTTTAAATATTGTTTTTTTGACCAGCATGTAATCGTATTTTAAATCATTGTCACAAACTTACTTTTCTCATCCATTGTATTCTCATACTACATTGAACAATAATATGGCTTAATTCCTTAAAATTAAGTCTACCAAACATAACCTGACTTACGTTAAAAAAATAACAGATTTTTATAGAGGTTCTACTTCGCTTTTCGACTGTAAATATTCAGGTTAAATTTGAGATCACATGTTTGTTCTTATGTAAAGGGGCATATCGTTGCTAGAAAGACATTTTGGTCAAAAACTAGTAAAATATTCAGTTTCGATCATTTTTTTTCTGCATCGAATGCTCTGACTCTCATTTGATTCTGAAGACTCTTGTGTCTCTTCAGCCATTTAATGTATATTTACCATTTGGGAGAAGGCTTGACTCAAGAAACACAAATTTGGGATTTTTTTTAGCTTTTGTCGCTTCAGATTTTACTGGGGAAGAAATTTTAACGTCGCCGGAAAGGCAAAAGGGCTGAAGCGCCATTTTGGGAAATTTACACCAGATACTTTAAAGTTTGTTTTTTTTTACAATAAAATTACAGTTTTCAGTACCTTGTTGGATTTTGAAAAAAGTTAACTCAGGTAATTCAATGATTTCACTAAGTTACCTATAGCGACAAAAAGCTAAAAAAAGTCTCAAGTCCCAAGCTTGTGTCGCTTGAGTCAAACATACTCCCAAATTGTAAATATATTTTAGATGGCTGAAGGGCCAAAAAAGTCTTCAGAATTAAACGAGAGTCATAGCATTTCACACAGAAAAAAAACTGAAAAATTTTGAATATTTAACTAAAATTTCACCAAAGTGTCGCTTAAGCCCCTTTGCCTTTCCAGTGACGATATGCAATGTCTTTACAATTTTTAAACCTTTTGATATCATCTACAGTTTTACAAAAATAATTTCGAAACCATGTTAAGTTTCGTGTCAAAAAGGAGGATGCATCTTTTTTACCTTATAAAAGTTAAAAAAGAAGAAACAAGACATCTGATTAAAATTTATGTTTTTTAAAGATTAGTTTTGTACTTGGCTATTATACACTTGAATTTCAAACAAGCCCTCATTCTCACAAAAATGGCACCTTGATAATTTTTTTGTGAATAAAGTTCCCTTAAAGTTTCTATTAAGTTTTGGTTTATTATCATTTCTTATATTGAGTCTTATTATTACTTTAAACACTGCATTTTCTACATTTGTACGAGCCAAGGCTTGGAATATCCCAATCTGCCGGTGCAGTGGAGTGTCTCGAGGAACACAGATCATTAATTCAGAGCTCCCGCAGCCTCCGGCTCTCCTGAGAGATCTTATGCTCATGTATAGGAAGGCGGTGTGGGCGATAAAGTAACTCGCTACCCGCTGCTGTATATGTCCGTAGTACCGGATGCAAATCGCACTGCTATTTACTGCCGTTGACATGCGAATCTATTTGTTTGTGGTTCGAATTATATTACAATAGGTAATCTATCTGTGGTCTCCGGTGCAAGCTATATTGGTAACCGGCAACTGCTTATCTAATTCCTTCAAATATATATAAATGTTTACAACGGTAGTTTTTCAGTTCTTACACCCTTTGTTTTCCAAATCACAAAAAAAAAGATTTTTATTTCGAAACGGCAGAGTTGTTGTAGTATTTTCTCCTTCTGTGGCATTTAAAAAAAATCTTTCTCTTTGTTTTCAAAAGTTAACCTTTTAAATATCGCAGATTTCTCGAATGCTGTTTTATTTGCATTAAACTTTAGAGGTTTTAAAACATGTGTACGTACTCTTTATATGATTTTGCAAGTCTCAATTTCTAAAGTTAATCTTATGGTATCTTCACTTCAGCAATATTTACAAGCTAAATTGACTTAGAGAAGGAAAATAGGGAAACATGGCTAAATAAATCTCAGTCACTAAGCGTAGCTAAAGTCATTTATTTCGCTTTGATTCTGGATGATGGTCTCTCACCAGTGTTTACATACGTTTGAAATCTTTTGTGGGTAAAACTTTTTTTTGTCAAATAAAATTTAAGTAAAAACACTGGTGAATTGAAAATATCTGAAAATCACGAAAGGTATTTTTATCAGAGATACAAAAAAATATTTTATATTTATGAATCCCTTCTGACACTTGAAACTTTGTAAAATATTGAAAAAAACATACATTAAACTTCCACAATTATTCTGTTTCTCGTATATTGTAGTAGTTTTCAAGCATATAATACTTATGAGTATTTCGACTTTAAAAAACTTGTAAATATGGTTTTCACTTTGAATTTTCTTGGCAGCGCCTCAACTTTTTTCATATATGGTTGTTAAATACCGTTTTCGATTTTCCCGCTGAACACTTCATAATATTTTCATTCAAAAACATATTATGAATAAAATATTCTGTTTAGATGCCAAGTTGTGGTATTTTATTCGAATTTCCATCCATACTTAGTGGGTACCTACTAATACCAGACCTAAATATTTTTTTCTGTCAGTAAATAATATTCCGTTTAGTCTACATCGAACGTTTTACTTGTGAGGAAAAACTTAAAGCTTATTTAATTTATTTAAAAGGAAATTTAAACCTAAACCCAGTCGTGCAGAATATGTGGAAGATATTTCGTGCGTTGGAAAGAATTTTTCAATTTTTTGTTAAGTATCCAAACAATTGTCAAGTTGTTTATTGGCGCCATTTTTATGAGTACTTAATTTTTTATTTTATGTTATATGTATTAGTGAAAAGTGGTTAAATTGAGTGTTAAATAATTATTTATAAAATTGGAATTTAATTAATTAGTTATTTTCAATAAGTTATAGTTTTTCAAAAGCAAAGTATGTTTACGATTCAGTAATATTATGTTCAGCTATTTGTGCGCTCAGTGGCATGCGTGTTCGCAGTTTTTTTTTTCAGTTTTTCTAAAGAAATACTTTTTTTTGTTTGTGTTTGATTTATTGTTACCTACATTTAAAAAAAAAGAAAAGGTTGAAAAGTAAGCTTTTTTATACATAGAAAGTAAAAATAAATAAAAAATACGTATTATGGAGGAAAAAGAAAGATAAAGATTAGATAAAACAAAAAATTTTATTTTTATGTATAATGTAAACATAACGAAAAAATCCCATGTAAGCTAAAGCCGGTGCGTGGGTATACTTGGGATGAGTTAAAGTAGTAAAAAACCACCTACTACGTAATATTAATGTCCAAAAATAATTTATTAAAATTATCTTTTAGGTTTTTTTTAGTTGATGGTCTATTTTCTCGTTTACTACTTGAATCAATTATTCTTTGAAACTTTAAAATTTTTGTTCCGTTGTGGTTTCACTTTTTAGTGGTATTTTAAAAAAAAAATTTCGTTTTTTTTTATTAGTATTTGAATTATTTAACGATGATTTTTATTCATATATGAACCGGGGTGACATCTATCAACAACATCTTAGCTTGAAATGTCGGGGCTCATTAGTTGACTACTAAAAGTTCGTGTGATAAATCAATAGATGGAGTTATATATAAAAATCGTGTAACGTATTCTTTTTCTAATTTTTATTGTATTTTATGTATGTTGAATTAATACGGCAATAATAATATTAATAAAATAAAATTAGATGATTTTACATCACTCGATTGCTTTGGAAAATGACTTTTTATCACATAAAACTTTGGAGTACTTGAAACAGAGATGGTATTGTCAAAAAAAAATGTCAGAGTCCAGGAGATAAATATTATACTTTACAGCGCCCTTGAGGTGATTTTTCACAAAAACGGCGCTTTAAAAATTATCCAAATATTATTATTATATAATTAAGAATGTAAAAAAACAGTCAATAACATATTATCCACTTGTAAACCATGTTGGGATTAATTAATTTAACACTTATAAACTCACAAAATTTAAAAAAACATATCGGAGTTATTTTGACCGCTGTTCACTTGGATAAATTAGAAAGGGATTATTATGGATGGTGTCAACTATGATGAAAAACTATGAATTATTCGTTTTAGTTTTCTTTCAATCAACATAAAATCAGACTTAAAATTAATTGCGTTAACTTATTGTGACAATTTAAACGTCAGTGTGGAAAAAAAATAATATTTCCCTTAGAAAATCGACAATTTTTTTATGTTTAAAAAAAAATAAGTAAAGAACCCTAGTGGTGATTTTTGTTACTAAAAATGGCGTTATAAAAAGATCCGAAATCAATAATATTTGATTAATTTTTGTTTTTATATAATTATTTTATTTAGATTTATGAACAGGTGGTTAATAGTTTAGATTGAAATAAAATCAATTGCTTAATGTGCAACAATTGATTTACTGTATGACTAATAGTAGCACTTTGATTCTTTGTACTCTATTTTATACACTTCCTATACATTTTTTTTATATATCTTTTAAAACGCCTTGAAATTCAATTTGGAATGTTTGTAAAAAGAATAAATAATTGAATTGATTAATCCATTATTTTTGGAATTTAATGTGTAATGTAGGAGATAAAAGTAAATGTATCCATATACAACATATTTCAACAGGCAATTTAAAGAATAAAATTTCGATGATCATAGCAGACACAACTGCTAAAAATAATATACATAGTTTTGTTCAAAAGGCTTAAATAATATTGCTTTGCAGTTATTTACTATATATTGTTTATTATTATTATGTTATTCATTATAAAATAAGGGTCACAGTGCTGTGCCTGTATTGCTATGAAATCTTGTGTTGGGAGATTTGTAAAAAAAAAGTTTCCATTTTTTCGTTTTCATTGTTAAAAAACATTAGTGATTTTTTTTACCAAAAAATGTACAAACAATAAAGTATAAAATCTTACGCAAATGTTTAAAATTTATCATTTACTAATATCGTTATAATTGTTTCAGATGCCTTGGACAACGTCATCGAACAGTCAGTGGTGGACAATGCCTGGCAAGCCACGGGATCTCCTCACAAGGAGGACGATATCTATTCCTCAGCCTCTTTTGGCACAGGTTCCTTCATCATCACAGCATCCCTGATCATCTTCAGCTTGCTCTACCGACACGCAACCAGTCACTTTAACAGATGATAAATTGGCTGCAACAAATTTGAAGTTGAAAAGACACAGCTGTTACGGAGGTGCAACTGTTTTTTTTTAAATACTAACAGCTTTTGCTCAATTTTATGTCAGATAAAATACTAAGTGCAAAATTACATTTCATGTCATATCTCGTCAGTGAAATAAAACAATTGAAAAGTTTAAAAAAAAAAACTAATTTGCTTGTGTTATCATGAAACTATTGGTAGTAATGACAAAATATGATCATGGACCTTTGAGAGGTGTAGTATAATTTAAATGTACATAATTATTCTTTATATTTTGCATTTTTCATGCATTCCATTTATTGTGAATTACTTGTACATACAATAACTGTTATACGTTTTATTAAATGTCTTTAAATAATAATATTAATCATGATTTTAAAAATTTTTAATTAAGCAAGCGTTAAATCCGTGGAATGGTATACTGGTGAATATTATGCAAAACAACATAACTCATTTGCTTTTACCGTGAAACAGGATTTTTTATTATTAAAACAGAAAAATTAAATTTTATTTATAAAACGAATCATCAAAAAATACCAATTTCAAAAGTTGTCTGTTACGTGAGTTTTTAGATATAAACAACATATTTTCGAAGGAATCAGATGCAAATCATTCCTGATATTTGAAAAAAGTGGCCAAATTTGATCATTTTAATTGGAGATTTTTTTCTTTTGAAAATAAAATTAATTTTTCGTATTATTCAATATATTATAATACACAGAAACATAAAAATATATGATTGAAAGCAAAATTTCCATGAAGCAAAATCAATTACTCTTAGCGGAATATGATTTCTCTTTGGTGGCAAATTGATAATTTGATTGACTCCGAATTCATTAGACTTAGCCTACCTTACAAAGCTGCCCATAGACCCAGACCCATCCATCTTGTGGGTCCAACATTCCACATTCCAAATAATCATTAATCCACAAACATACGGCGAATGTCGTACGTTACGCTGAATTATCTCCGAAACAAAGGCAGTTACATACAATTATACACATAATGTACGTACATTATATTATATTACGTATGTACGCCAGTGTACTTAAACACTGCAAATAATGGTTTCACCAATGTAATGATAAGTGTGCTCTATTTGGCACAACAGCTATTATTTATTTTACGGTTTATAATTAAAGAAATATCATCTCCTTTCACATTTTATGTGCACTTATAAACTTTAAAATAACGTAAATAAACATACAAGTGTAACCAAAACTAAATCATTTTTTATTTGTTTAATCCAAAGCTGTATTAATTTTAATCATAAAAGAGTTTTTTTCTATTACTTAACTTATTTTACTGATTTCTTTTTAAATACTTCTCTCAAAGTCTTGCCAAATTGCGTTAAAGTAGTTCCGTTTTTTATCGGACCACTGTGTGCATAATATGCTATTTCAAATATTTTATTTTTTTTGACATGAATGTTATATACGTACCGACAACGCGTACTTTTTTGTGAACAAACTTATATTTTTGTAAATTTATTTACGTATTCATTTCATTTGTTTACTGTCATGGTTCAACACAAGATTATTTATGATGACAAAATGATATGCATGATTAATATCATGTTTTTTTACTAATGTAAAAAAACATTCATTAGGCACCTAAAGTTCATGGGGAGAATTTTGTAAAGCTCTTTTCTGGTTTATGTAGTTTTTTGTGTCATGTATATAACCTTTTTCGAGATAAATCGATTTAATAAATTGTTAGTCATGTTTTTGGGGTGTAAATATTACATATTAACTAATTGATTATTTAAAAGAGTGGTATGTTTAGTGGTGCAAACGTGTTAAAATATTGTTAAATATGTCTAATATTATAACAATAATGAAATTGGATATACTTTTTTTATTAAAAAAGTAAAATTATAATGATAAGTTTCTGAATGTTGTATGAACTATAATTTAATTTATAATGTTCTACAGTTGGAAAATTGCCAAATATCCAACACATTTTAAATGTTTTGAATATGTATTTTTGATTAATTTATGTTTTCCATAATTTACTACGAGAGCATTAACAAATAAAATTAGTATTTAAATTGTAAAGTTAAATTTGAATAACATTTTCAAGTGTACAATATTGTCATATGTAAATATTCAAACATATCAAAAATGTAATAACCAAAATTAATATGTTTCACATGAGCAACATAAAGCCATTTTAGTTTATAATTAAATTGGACGAATAAATAAGGTGTTGCTATTGAAATAAGCTTTATGGAAAATATTCTGTGAAATTCCCGAAATAATATTTTTAACTGATCTTACTATATTTTTAAAAGAAATATTAATTTATTAAATTTAATTAAAATAAAACTTCATTCATAAATAGCAATTAATCTTAGGTTTATTTTTGTAAATACAATGTTCATAATCTGTAGTTTTGTGTGATACAAATGTACCCTCGAAACAAAAAATAAAACTTATCCCATTTAATCGGTATATTACTAAGACAAATTTCAGATAAAATCCACGATTTCCCACTAACAGAGGTGGTTTTGGTTTTTATACTAATCATTTAAGATAAAAGAAAAATGCAAAATAAAAATGATTGACCGACTATTCTTGGAGAGAATTAAAAATAACAGCTAGGTAAATTTTATTTGAACCTTTCTCTATTGCATTTTAATAGATGGTAAAAGCATTTTTTTTTTGTTTAAACCGGTCCCTTATCTAGCTTGTTAAAATCAAGTGGAAATATATATATATATTTTTTTTATATTAAAAAATATGTATCAAATACTGCACATAAAAAAAAACAATCTACACACAATATGTTCAGTGCTTGCCTTACCTTACTCGAGACAACAGGGAATATGAGATAATAGTTTTTCCACAACTGTAAAACAAAAATATAGAATAAATAAGGTAAGTATTTTGTTGAAAATTAAATTTCAGTTTATATTAATAAGATCGCCACGAAGTTATTCATCAACCGAATATAATGTATGAAGGGGTGAACTAGATAGAGCAGTGCACTAATGAGAAGTACAGTGGTAGAATATTATCATGCGCAAACATGAAGTCATACGAGTATGTTTGTTTTTACCTGTAGCTTATGTTTCCGCTTTTTTTTTCAAATTAGGTACGAGTGTGTTTGTAATTTAAAAACTTCAAATGAGTGGCTACTAGAAAAGGCAAAGCAAATGCTTTTTAGCCCCTGGGCTGTTTTTACGAAAGGTTCAACTCTTTATGTACAGAAAAACTTCTGCATTTAGACCGCTTTTTAATATAAACATATATAATACATATTACTGGATAGTATGTACTTATGTATATACCAGTAACGTTGAATTTGAATTGAAGAAAACAGAGATCTTTTTATTTTATAGTGAATACCGCACAAAGGTCTCAACTGCTCCCAACCATCTTGAGCCAGTGAGGATATGGCATCCCCAATAATTGGGGTATGTTGAGAGGCTGAAGGTAGTGGGGAGCGGAAGGAGATATGGAAGAGAAAGGTGAGGAAGTACTTGGCTTTTCAGATCTTGTCACAAACACGACTCAAGCCATTTCAATCAAGCAACGTTTCAATTTTGAATGTTGGTCTTTCACCAAGGCGATACCTCCGAGAACCTATCACTCTGGAACGTACCCCAAATATATTTTATATAAATTAAATGTGTTATGAAACATTTAATTGAATAAAAGTTATTTGCACACGCCGGGTTAGAACCCGCGACCTTTGGATTCGTAGTCGAGCGTCTTACCACTCGATTATGGAGGCCGTTAAATCCGTTGCGTTTTTAAGTAAGCGAACCAAAAAATATTTTTACTTTACACATCCACCTTTTTTTTATATTTTTCCCCGGTATTCCAACGAATAACTTGATAATATTGGAACTCCTTCTACTTCCATTGGTACAAGCGGAAAAATTGCCTCTACAATTTTGGAGGTCTAACCATGATGATGAACGCGCAAGGTGGTCCGAAACGCTCTCTCAAAATGGAGGAGGAAGGACAACACAGCTTATTACCCCAAAAGTTCGACAACGTAACAGAATAAGTAAGAGAATCTTAAATCTTATCCGAAAATAATGTAGTTCTTTGAAGTTTTTTCCAGTCTTAAGTTTACACGAAGAAGATGGACCTGACGATAGCCAACCTTCAAATGAAAAGCTACCAGAATAATAATAAGGATAAATCATTTTACACAGTTGGTCGTTAACAAGTGATAAAAAAATACTTCGCAATTCTGAAGTGGCTAACAATCCTATTGTGAAATAAGCTTGCAACAGAAAATTTTGAATAAATAGAAC
Source organism: Drusus annulatus (assembly GCA_022651775.1). Classification (NCBI taxonomy): domain Eukaryota; kingdom Metazoa; phylum Arthropoda; class Insecta; order Trichoptera; family Limnephilidae; genus Drusus; species Drusus annulatus. The sequence continues at coordinate 170,923 of JAGWCC010000274.1, forward strand.
ACATACACTTTGTTTTTAACCACTTTTTTATTTAATATTTTGTCTACCGGTTTCGGAAGTACCCTTCCATCATCAGGACAATATTAAATTAATCTGAAATACAAAATACTGAGATAAATATACATATTTAGGAGTTGGAAGGAGAAAGAGTAATTGAGGAAATTATGGGAATAACAGAGCGGTTTATTGGAAAAATATTTAGGATAGGACTATAAGATAAATTAATTTGATTGTTTAAAATATTGCATTTACTGTTTAATGATTTTCTAATTTCTAGTGCTTCTAAGTTATCTAATTTTATCCCTTTATTGCAACGGTGAAGAATTTTAACTCCTGTATCTCTATTAAAATCATGATTAGTAGTAATGAGGTGATTGGCGAACTCTGAAAAATTATTGTTTTTTAAGCATCTTAGATGTTCACTTATTCTAATGTTTACACTGCGAGATGTCTTACCTATATAATATGAAGCACAATTATTACAAGAAATTTTATAAATGCCAGAATGACTTAATTTATTATCTCTATCTTTAGCATTTTTTAATAATATACCTATGCTATTATTTGTATAGAACGCGGGTTTAATGTGGGTAGGCAAATTTCGGGTACTAAGTGAAGAGAAGTTAGATATATATAAGATTCTACGACATTGGAAGGGATTATTTAAAATATTGTTATTACTTTTATATAAAAATGTATTAGTAGCAAGCAGTTTAAGTTTTTTATTCAAAATTTTTTTTATCAAGTCTATGGTATAACCATTATCTAAAGATTAATTTAATATTGTCCTGATGATGGAAGGGTACTTCCGAAACCGGTAGACAAAATATTAAATAAAAAAGTGGTTAAAAACAAAGTGTATGTGTTCTATTTATAAATATGGCAAGCCACAAAGTTAATGCTTTTTACGAATATATAATATCGGCGAGTACGGCCAACAAAGCAAAATTATATAAAAAATTCTCTATTAAATATAGAATTCTGAGTTTAGATATATATTTTTATCAACGGTGTTTAAAGTGTAAAGTGTTTCCAAATTACATAAGTGTTAAATTCAATAAAATGTGCGTTAATCCCCCAATTTTTAAAAGTTCCATTCTTCAAGCTAAAGTTGCTTGGTTAAAAGAAGATTTAAAAAGTGCCTTTAAACAAAGAAATGATATCAAACTAAAAATCATGTTATTACACACCGAACTAGTGCACGATCTACATCCAATTGAGTGGGACTTATTCGATGATAAAATAAGAACTTATACATCGGTTAAAGCATTCCAAAAACAAATGAAATTAAACAATAAACTTCAAAATCTTTGTAAAATGAATACTAATATACATTCTCCAGATACTTCAAAACATACATTTTTTGATCGTGTACAGAATTTATCTCCACATATGTTTCTTCCAGAAGAGATGAAGTTATTATCTAAAGGTTTGAAATATAACTTAAATTATAATAATAATAATATTCACAACGCTATTGAAAATGTGGCAGTAGATATTGAAAGTGCATTAACCAATCAACCTAAAACATTTCAATATAAAAGTGCGGAAATCATTAAACATCAAATAACAAAAATTAAAAAGGTCACTAATATGGAGAATATACACATTAAAAACATTCGTAGAATTTTAGATGAAGAAAATTTAGTACTCACTAGAGCGGATAAAGGTAATACAGTAATTATATTGACTAAAATAGACTATCAAAGTAAAATGGAAGACTTCCTCAATAGTGATGATTTTATTATTTTATCAAAAGATCCTACAAATAAATTTCAAAACGATGTTAAAAATGCCATAAAAGCATGTAAAACCCAATACTTTAAAGATGATTATCCTAACCAAAATAAGTATTTACAACCTAACCCTAAAGTTCCTAAATTATACGGGTTATTGAAAATACACAAAGACAATAAACCTATTAGACCTGTCGTTTCATCCTGTAATTCCCCAAATTTTAAAATAGCTTCACATATAACAAATGTATTTACTAATTTGAATGTATTTTCCCCAAAATTTACCATTAAGAACTCACTTGAATTAATTAATACAGTTAAAGACTTGATTATTCCTAAATATGCAAAACTGGTATCCTTTGATGTTATCAATTTGTTTCCTAATGTTTCTACAGATGCTTGTAAAGAAATAATTATAAATATGTTAAATTCCTCTAACCTAGACAAAGATATGATTAATGACCTTTCTCGTTTATTTAATATGTGTCTCAACCAAAACTATTTTTCATATAATAATTATATCTACCAACAAAAAGAAGGTTTACCCATGGGTGCCCCAACCAGCCCACTATTGGCAGATATTTTTATGAATAACCTAGAAAATAAGATTTTTAATTGTTCTTCATCACTTTTAGATAATGTTCTTGTTTGGAAAAGGTATGTAGATGATGTTTTTTGTATTTGGACCGGAACAGAGCGGCAACTTAATAAATTCCTTCATTTAATAAATTCTTTCTATAAAAATATACAATTTACTTTGGAAATAGGTAATAATTCATCAATTAATTTCTTAGATTTAACACTATCTTTAATAAATAATAAAATCGAATTTAACATTTATCGTAAACCAACATTCACGGATATTACCATTCATAATACTTCAAATCACCCGTTATCACATAAACATTCAGCCTATCACTCAATGATACACAGGCTAGTACAGATTCCCCTATCACCAATTAATTTCTCAATTGAATTAGAAAAAATTAAACAAATTGCTTTGAATAATGGTTATACCATAGACTTGATAAAAAAAATTTTGAATAAAAAACTTAAACTGCTTGCTACTAATACATTTTTATATAAAAGTAATAACAATATTTTAAATAATCCCTTCCAATGGCGTAGAATCTTATATATATCTAACTTCTCTTCACTTAGTATTCGAAATTTGCCTACCCACATTAAACCCGCGTTCTATACAAATAATAGCATAGGTATATTATTAAAAAATGCTAAAGATAGAGATAATAAATTAAGTCATTCTGGCATTTATAAAATTTCTTGTAATAATTGTGCTTCATATTATATAGGTAAGACATCTCGCAGTGTAAACATTAGAATAAGTGAACATCTAAGATGCTTAAAAAACAATAATTTTTCAGAGTTCGCCAATCACCTCATTACTACTAATCATGATTTTAATAGAGATACAGGAGTTAAAATTCTTCACCGTTGCAATAAAGGGATAAAATTAGATAACTTAGAAGCACTAGAAATTAGAAAATCATTAAACAGTAAATGCAATATTTTAAACAATCAAATTAATTTATCTTATAGTCCTATCCTAAATATTTTTCCAATAAACCGCTCTGTTATTCCCATAATTTCCTCAATTACTCTTTCTCCTTCCAATTCCTAAATATGTATATTTATCTCAGTATTTTGTATTTCAGATTAATTTAATATTGTCCTGATGATGGAAGGGTACTTCCGAAACCGGTAGACAAAATATTAAATAAAAAAGTGGTTAAAAACAAAGTGTATGTGTTCTATTTATAAATATGGCAAGCCACAAAGTTAATGCTTTTTACGAATATATAGAAAATTTTGAGTTCAAGGTTAATGGTCAGCACTCAATAATGACGCTAAACATCACTTTGTACCATTCTAATACAAGCAATACCACAAATGATTTATCTGAAAATTTTATATGGGTAGTTAGAAATATGTCTGAGGTTTCCGATGAATATAATTTATTTAATGTAACCTTTTCAATTTTATGAGAAACATACTTAAATATCAGTAGAAGGTGCAGTTTAAAAACCAGCAAGGGCATTTTTGAACGTTTTACCTAAAATTTCATGAAGAATTTGAAAGATTTCTTAAGAATTGTATTCATTGGAAACATTTTCTCTATAGAATTTACAGATAAATCATTTGTAGTACAATATATTGCTTTTAGAAAGCCAAAAAGTGTGTATGTTTGGATTCTTAACCAGTACTGTTATATGATACATTATAATTGCATTTTTCTTTAGCTTCTTCCCACTACACAGGCAGGAGTCGTTATATGACATTGGATGCAGTTAGTGAATGTTTTCGTATTAGATTTGTATTAATGAAATTTCTTTGGTTTTCTATTACTTTAGTGTTTTCTGCAAACCTCCCAAGGTGTGGCATTTATTCTTACTATGTTAAATATTATCTATTTATTCTTATTATTCATGTAAAATTATCCATTTATTTTTTAATGCATGTAAAATATTATCAATTTATTATTATTTCCCATGTAAAATATTAACCATTTATTCTTATTTTCCATGTAAAATATTAATTATTTATTCTTATTTTCCATGTAAAATATTAATTATTTATTCTTATTTTCCAGTAAAATATTATCCATTTATTATTTTAATCCATGTAAAATATTATGAATTTAATCTTGTTTTCCATGTAAAATAGAATTATTTCTCTAACTTTACGTTTATCTGCAAATGTTTTTCACTCAGCATTTCATATTTATTATAAGCTCATTGCAAAGGACTCGCGTCAAATAGACGCTACTTCAAACACGTAACTTTCCGTACTGTTGCCACTCCATAAAGGCAAAACGTCCAACTGTTAGAGTAGAAAACTTCCTCAAACATCCTTTCCACCTCTCACCTACCCTAACAGGCGGAATGCTTTATACGCTACAGTAGATGCTAAATCCACTTTATATAGTTGGCTGTGCATTATACTGTTCGTATAGGGTGGTCAAATTATACGTGCATCAAATAATTAAACATTATTAATCACGCTCGTACACATTTTAAAGTAATACCAGAAAAAACCGTTATTAACTTTTTATTTTTTATCTTTTTTGTCCAGAGCTTTCTGGCGTCCAACTTTGCATAAATGGCTCCCGCAATTATCTCCGATTTTGACGATTCTTTGTGGCTCACAATACCTTTGAATGAAACAAATAGTTTTATTTTTGTCCTAACTTTTGTTGTAGAAATTTTTTAAAAATGTTGGTTTAATTATTTATTTGTTATTGAATTAAATAATGAAAAGGGTTACTATTATTATTATCAAATAAAAAATACAAGTGAAAACTCTTCATTGAAATATTTTAATCATTATGACAGTTTGAAAACAGACCACTTATCATGACGCTTTATCCGCCATCCAACTTTATACGGTGCTTTGTGTATGAATAGATAACAAAGTTAATAAACACTCTGTAAAGAATATTTCAGATTGAGTTCTGGAAACTTTTAGCGTACTCTTCCACTATTCCTAGTTCCAATGGTCTGAAACCTAAAAAGTAACGATTCCTACCACAAATAAGTTATGTTTCCAGAAATACAATAAAGCTTTTTATTCCAGATTTTTTATGCAAAATACAACATGTGAAACAAATACAAACATCTACCATAAAATGAACCCAAGCTAAATTTGAAAAAAACAACAACAAAAAATATTTTTTAAATTTTAAATAAAAGTAACTTAGTTTTAACACCACTTTATTGGATACATATATACATAAACCAACCGGTTTCGGCTCTACCTGAACCTTCTTCAGGGCTGAACAAATATAAACAAAACAGAATTATAATACTTGGGGAAAAACATAAATGGGCACATCAACTTAGGTGGGGGTTAAGTACGGGAGAGGTGGTAGGAGCAGGGGTAGGGGGGTGGAAGGGGAACAAATTTAAAATTGGGCTGCTGGATAAATCTAGATGCTTATTAAGTAAATTATTTTTATTTATTTTCAGAGATTTTTTAATTTCGATTGCTTCTAAATTATTTAGGCGTAGACCTGTGGGATGGTCTACGCTTAAGAAGAAGGTTCAGGTAGAGCCAAAACCGGTTGGTTTATGTATATATGTGTCCAATAAAGTGGTGTTAAAATTAAGTTACTTTTATTTAAAATTTAATTATGTCTTTCCACAAAGTGAGTGCTTCATGTCAAAGTTTAACAAAAAATATACCCACGTGGTTAATAAAGAAAGCACAATTGAGTTTTTAAAATGTTTAGTAGCACAACGCCAACTGTCCGTAGCCAGTAAAACTATGGCATGCCTATTTAGGGAATGTTGTGAAACTGAAATATGGGGAAAAGGAGAAGAGATGAATGAATGTTAGAAAGAAAGATCTCTTAGAAAGAATGATCTCTTAGATATAAGAAAAAAAATATTGTATACAGTGCCTAAAGTACATATTTTTTTGCGTTAAGCTATTTGCAAAAAATGAAAATCGTTACAGCCACAGAGTAAATAATGTACTAGAGATACCTTTCTGCAAAACTAAACTTGCGCAGAGACACACATATTTCTTTGCCCCAATTTTTTCAATACATTTTAAATGTTCAAACACAATATCCTTAAATATAAAAAAATGGATAAAAACAAAAAATACCATTCACTTAATAACATAACTGCATTTTTTTTTATTCTTAACCAACTTATCTGCTGTGATTAAAATATACATATATATGTTGCTTAATTTGAAATGTAACTTTTTATTTTATTTTTATTTATTTTAATCATATACTGTTTATCTATTTATAGTATTGCTGTAGAGAACCTACTATTGATTTATATTAGTATACCCACTAGAGTACTGTATCAAAATAAATCTAGCTGTTAGAAATAACAGCTAGATGCCGCCAACGTCTAACGCTATTGACGAAAATTTTCGCCAACAGTTAGATATTATTATTTAAAATATCAGTACGTACGAGTACATACGAATATTATTCGACGCAATATAGTGTTCACACTCTTGTATTATAATCTATCTTTGTATTAGCATTAGCGCCAAGTAAACAAAAAGGTGTAAGAGTGTATACTCCGTAAGCGTAATTTAAAATGATCTTTTGGTGGAATACTTTCTTACTAGACGTTTTTGTAAATTTTCCTATCCAAAACGCGCGGTAACTAGATTCAAGAGTCAAGCGAATCTCTCGGCGGCACCTAAAATAATAATATCACTGTGAAGTTAAATAACATCTAACAGCTAGATATTATTCATCATGATACTAATATATTTGACGCCTATATACCTATTATTTTATCTGCGCTCGCAAACTAACAAAAAGGTGTAAGAGTTTGTACTTCGTTAACAATATAATGCGTAGTTTGGAATAATCTTTTGGTTATATATCTTCTTACTAGACGTCTTTATTGATTTTTCTATCCGAAACAGCCGATACGTAGCGCCTCGCATCAAGCGAATAAAATAATGACAAGTAAAATAACAGTTATGTTAAATATCTCCCAATTTCCTTTCATCGAACTGTTATTTTAACAGGGGATTATTATTATTAAAACTAAAAGACTCGTTATTCATTATTTTTGCTAGTAGGTTTTGTGTCAACCTCCTACTCGTTTAGTTTGACGCGTTTTTAATTGTCGCGCGTGCATTCGATGTGTTTTTGTGAGTTGAAGAATACGATTAATGGTGAAATTGTCTATTTTTTATGTTTTGTTTCACGGCCAAAGTGCAAATACCTAGTAAGCAAATAAATTAAGTTTTAGTAGACAATACGACGCAATATATTATTTTACTTTTTTACTATTTTACAATTGCATTTGCATTATTAGTGCATATAATTCAACGTCTGGACTTATAATATTAAATGGATGACTTTTATAGCGCCGTTTCATATGTAATTTAGAAAATATAGTATTATATTGGTAATCTACCAAAAAATAGTCAATGTCGGCGTTATTTTCAACACTTATATTTAACAATTAACAATCGCCAACGATAACGGCGTTTTTTTTCTAATTATAGTTAACGCCCAGTACTAATGTCCACGCACTGGCTTTTGCTTATGTGGGATTTTTCGTTATATCTACGTACATTGTTCTTTTCTTTTCTTTATGCTTTCCAATATGTTTCTTTTTTTTTTATTTAATGTTTTTACTTTTGCAATCGTTTCTTTTGAATTTTTTTTTCAATAAATGTATGTAACAAAAAATCAAAAAAAAATAAAAAGTGGCTATTCGCATTTGACTACTAAATACAACAAAAGCCATGTTACAAAAAAAAATTCTAAAATTATTTTTTAGAAAAAAATACTTTAAAGTCTGTGTTAATATTAATATATAAAGCGCCAATTATAGAAAAATTCGGTCAAAATTAAGTATATTGATTAATTAATTGATGATGTTGGAAAAAAGTTGGGTAAAATGTCTTAATTTGCCAATGCCGGGCTTATCCATATTGAAGAAGTTTGCGCTACGCCACCGAGATCATTGTGTAATGCTAATGCATTGATTTATTTCAAGCAAAATAGCTGTTTTGCATGTCTTAAACGTATTATAGAATCGTACATAGAAACCTAAAATATCAAGTAAAACCTTGAGAATTTATCGTTAATATTTTAAGAGCAAACTTTTTTCGTATAACTTGTAACAATGTGTTAACTACTAGACTTATCAAAAAGTTTCCGACAATCCAAGAACCATCTACATCTGCTTAGCTGAAAATATTTACATCTTTAAACTTGCGGGTGTATCAATTATCTCCAAATTAAATACGAAGCTTTTTACTGAATCGTGTAATGGGCTGGGTGAAGCCGCCGAAACTAGAATTGGATTCATAATAAAGCGAGCACCTTGTGAAGCTGAACTTGCGATATTAAAATTACTTTTCAAGTATTCTTCGGGACTTTTACCTAAGTATTTGGCAAAGCCGAATTTCAACATTGAATCATTTCTTTCAAATAAATTAAAGTTTCCATTTAGCATACTCAATTACCATTGGTATTTTGGAAATCTAACTTAATTTATTTTAATAAAATAATATTTGGGATTTGTGGTGAAATATGCTTTAAAAACAGTAGGTAACTGAAATATAATCAAAGAAAAATGAAACATCACTCCAACACACATTTCAGTTTATTTTTAAATACAAAAATTTGAATAAAAATAAGTTTATGATTGTTTTACTTAAAACCTTTTCGGCGAAAACGCAGTCACGCGGTATATAATTTAAATACGCAATAATAGTATTTTATCCGCTCCGAAGTAAGCACTGTCGTGTCGAAACTAAAAGAAATTGACTTTAATTAACACGTTAATTTTGTACAAATATATAGTAAAAATAACTTGTTATGTACGGCATACTATATAACTCCTCAAATAGCTTTATACATTTTAAAAGAAGAAATTAACCCAGTATAAATGTTATTTTACACAAGCCATGGTGTTGAAATGAAAGAAGTACATACCTATAAGAAAATATGAATACTTAATTACGACTTTCATAAAATTAAAGTCACGAATATGTTGGGTTTAGCTAGGAGAACCATGAATCGTGAAAGTTTTAAATGTAATTTTGTTACTGTACTTGTTCTTAATACTTTTTCTTCCAAATTTTCATTCATTAAATATTTATTTGACTTCGATTAACTGCAAAAGTATTCACGAAAAATGCTGGATTTAATAATATGAGTACTAAAAAACAATTTACATCCCACGCAATGCGTTTTCTTTGGATGAAAACACAAAAACGAGTGAAGAATAAAAATCTAAATAAATCTTCGAAGGTATCAAGCGTTTCGTTTTATTGACGAAGTTTAGGGAAAGTTGGCAGAGCGTCGGACAGCCGAACAAACCATCGGAAAGGGAAGAAGCTGGCGGGATGCGAACGCTTCTAAAATATATTTGTAGCAATACAATATGGGTATGAAAAGTTTATGCACCGCGTGTTCGATTAATTGGATTAATCCAAAACTTCGTAATGGAAATTACAACTTTTCTTATAAGCACCTTTACAAAACATGGTGCAGATGTAATTTTCGGTATCAATGGCCAATTTCAACCTGTTTTATATTTGATATCATTTTAAGACACATTTTTTGTATATTTAAGATACGCCTTTAAAATAGGTTAATTTGACTTTGTGTGGAATTCGAAGAAATCTTCCTAAAAAGCCTTCCGTTAAATTATATGGAACGATCTGTCCGGCTCAGGCATGGCGGTTGGGAGTTGGGGGTTGGGGCTTAATCGAAACCAGAGTTACTTAAACTTCTCAAAAGCCGGGCGTACGGCGCCTGCCTAATAGTTGGCACCTGTCGACCATATACCCTGGACACGTACGAACTTTTGTTGAGATAAACCAATTTTTTGTCGTTTTAAAAACAATTATCTAAGACTAACTCGAAGTTTGCGTTTTGTTCGTAACATTTTGTAATTGATCCACAAATTTTATTTTCGGTGCTTTTCATTATTGAATATCTTTTAGGCCAACATTTTTAGCACAAAACCAAAATGACATTAAATTCGCTATAAGAAAAATGTTGAAAAGTTAAATATACGAATAAGCCCAACGCACGAATTGTGTAGGTAAATTTGTTGACTTTTCTTTTTGTCATTAATGTTAATCGTGGAGAACTTGACACGTTTCAATCAACTGTCTTAGATCAGCATGTTTGGCACGAATCCAAATTATCAGTCCATTCGTTGTCACAGAGCCAAGTGGATTTTAATATGACTGTATTTCAATAATGTTACTTTTTATGGATTTTTTATTGAATCGTCTTCAAACCATCAGTATTGGAACAAATCAACGGTTTCAGCCAATTCAGTTTCATAGTGCTAGATAAAAATATGTTTTAGTTTGCTAACCTAAATCGTACATTTTGATAGTGAATTTGATGATTTCATCAAATAGTTATTTTAGGAGTTTTTTTCATCGAATCTCGTGTTCAGACTATCAAACTAAGATAATTTTAGAGATTTGGATCATTCAATATCATAGAATCATAGTAAACTACCATTAATATCAGACCACAAGGCTCACATTTTATCCTTATTTTTGATGATTTTTTCACAAATGTTGCTGTCAAAGATTTTTATTAAATTTGTGCGAGTCTTCATTCCAAGCGTAAATTTAAAGTTTCATTCAAATAAGCATTAGGACGCTTTATGGAGCTAAACGGCATTTAATTGCCGACACTAAGGCATTTTTCGGGTAAGTAAAATTATCATTTCAATAATACTACGGTTATAGGATTTTATCACATAATCGCCATCAGATGATTACACTTAGTACTATAACTATTCTTAGCACTAATTCTAAAGGTTCAGTTAATTTTATGTTACAGAGCAAGAATAAATTACTTTAATTTCCCACCCAAAATCTACTATTTTGCCAGTATTTTTTTTTTTTTTACAAACGTCAATTTTGAAAGATTTGGTCATTAAATCGTCTTCAAACTCTCCAACTTAAATAAAAATCGAAATTTCGATTTTACGGACATAGAGCAAGAGAAAACAGTTGGGAATCTCCTACCCCAAGGCTCACATTTTGCCTGTGAATAAGATGATTTTTTGACAAATGTTACTTTCGAAGAATTTTCTCATTGAATCGTCTAAAGACCATCGCACTTAACACCAATCCAAAAGATTCATTCCATTAAGTATTAGAAAACTCTAGTGGGATGCAACTTTGATTCTTAGTTATATGGTCTTTAGATGAATCAATGAGAAATTCTTCGACAGAAACATATGTCTAGAAATCATATAATTCAACGTTCCGTACGGTTTTTTGGTACTTAATTGAATGAATCTTTGAATTTGTATTTAATTTTATGACCTGAAGACGATTCAATAAAAAAATCTTTTTAAGTAAGATTAGTGTAAATAATATCAATATTACCGGAAAACGTATGCCTTAGGGTCGATTTTTTTTAACTGATGAGAGAACGTAAAAATTTCTACAGATCGACAACAAGACGTTTAAAAAAATCCAGTAAGAGAATATTAAAATATGTTCTATTCGTAGTCTCGTAGTGTTAAATTAAATCATCTATAATTTTACTCAGTGATTAATTTTCAAACCAAAATACATGATTATTACATATGCATTAATTTTAATTACATTGCTTTTAAGAATTTTTCGTAGATTCATATTCAGACCATCTATTTTATCATTTAATGCAAATCCAATGTTTGCCAATGAGGCTCAATTTTTTTTATTTACAAATGTTGCTTTTAGGGAATTTTCAAACAAACAAATCAATGCGTATGATTTTTTATTACAATTACTACCTACGTTTTTTTTAATAACATATTACCAACTTAGTGTGTTAACAAAAAAAAAATATTTTACCTACTTTTTCACCATAAAAATATAAAGAATATTAGAGATAGAAAATAAGGTAAACACTGTATCATTTATACCCGATTTACAGATAATTTGTGCTTGTAAATTTTATCTATCATAATTAAGTAACTTAACAAATAATTCTTTAATGTTTTTTTTTCATCACAAATTGGTCCATTAGCCAGCCACGAGAGACTTGATTCCGCGCAGCCTCGGTTGCTCGCCGTTGCGATATTTGCAACTTACTTTCATCTTGTTTCCGACTTGTTACCTTATCCCAAAGTGCTTCTTTGGGTGCTAGTAAAGTTGCTCACTGCGCTTTGAAGATACCGTAAAGTATATAAGGATATCTGACAATATTCTGCTAGACTCTTGTAAACCCTTATAAACCATTGAAACGATTCAATATATTTATGTCACAATAAATACGTGTTGCGATCAAAACCATCATCACCGCTCTATTCCGCTGAAATCAACTATTTATTATTATTTATTTAGAAACCTTCCTTAAACGGCCAACTGATTTAAGCCACTACGCTATTGGCACAATATTTATTATATGTTATACTATTCATTCCCTTATGATAGAAAGAGTTCAAAATAAATTCTTAAGATTTATTGACTTCAGAATGGGGATATTAAGGAAATGTATCAATTATGATTATCTTCTTCGTCACTTTAGTTTATTAAAACTATCTGAACGTAGAATAATTACCGACTTAACTTGCTTAATAATATAATATATTATTAATTTAATGATCGACAGCTCTGAACTATTATATTTAATTTCATTTCATGTTCCTGGCAGGACAATTGCAAGAGAGTACCTACCATATTATTAGGACAATTCTACTTCATCCCCACAATTTTACACTCCTATGCGACGAATTCAATATCTGGAAAACCAATACTCCGATGTTGTTGATATATTTAGTACGTCAATATCACAATATAGGTATACCTTAGTGGAGTTCTTTTTTTTATCTAGTAGAGTTAAATTAATTGTAGAAACTATTTAACTCTTGATGTACCTGTTATTCAATAATATTTTTCTTTTTCTTTAAAATATTTTTTGCACTGTTTATGGAGATTTTTTGTTTGTTTATGTAAACATTTGTGTAAAAGGTCTTTAACTATCGTACACCAAGCGCCGGACAAATCGCCAAAACGACGCTTGCCGTGTATAATACATGCAATATCGAATTGTACCTCCACTTACATTTTAAATGACAGTGAAAAACACTTACCTTCTTTTCTTCTTTTCCAATTTTTTTTTTTTTTTTAATTGCACTAATATCTTTCTTAAAAATGAATGGCTTTTATAAAATCAAATAATTCACATGTCAAAGTAGTACTCGTACCATAAATTTATCTATTCTCCATCAGATTAACAGCATTCTCCAACAAGTATTTAAAGTGTAAAATATAAAGCTAAGTCAACACTCAAAGTTCGCAGTGCTCGCAAACGAAGCTCAACTATCTACATAGCTACTCAAAGGAACTTGCATTGATGCTATGGACCGATACAGGTTGGTTCGTAAAAGAATAGATTAAACATGTTTTAACAATTATTAGTAGTTACTGCTAGGCTCCGCCCGACACTTAATTTTATAACTGAATTTTATTATCGAACAACTGAAAAAGATCGAACGACCAATTAATTTTACTGCCTCTCTTTTCCTTGCAGTTGAAAAAGCTCCCGCTTACCGGGCAGAAAAGAAAATTTTCCCTAGTTTGTGCCTCTTTCTCAGATGACGCAGGTAGAAGTAAAAATACCTAATGAATTGCTGTTTTTCAATCATCACTTTACTAATTATGGATATCATTCTCCTCCCTCCAGAATGTCGAGACTTGTTAACTCAAGTCATGGACTTGAAAATTTTGGTACCAGTCCAAATGATTTTTGTCATTTTTTACGACTCTACCAATGACTTTACTAAGACTTGACATTGGCTCTGACTTGAATGTTCTTTTTAATGTATATTTTGTCCTATTTTTGTCATTGCTTCTTTATAATATTATGTGTGTGCTGTTATTTCTCTGTTGCTCTTTTTTCCCATTTCGAGTTATATATATTTATATTTTTTTTTAATAGGACAATAGCCCATTAGTTTATAAATAAATACTTAGCAGTGCATAACAAGGATTGCGACGCTATGTATTTTATAGGTAATATCATCATATAAATGACGTTGCGAGCTAAAATTGATGCGATAACTTAGAAATTCTAGACAGAATGACAAGCTGATTATTTTAGAGTCCCATACGAGTTTTCGTCATTTCGGCACACAGCTTATTTATTTTATACTCAATGGAAAATAATTTAGGAGATGTGTCGAGTTATCGTAAAATGAAGAATTGCATAATATATTAATTTATTACGAATTTTACATTATATCGTACTTGTAGGTGGTGACACAAAAAAAATCATTCGTGATTTTATAAATCCTTCGAACAACACTTTCGACATGCGTCTTAATTAATTGTTATCACAAATGTGCTAAAACGCATACGAAAATAAATTAATAGTTCAATCCAAAAACAGCAACGAAAATCTATTATGGAATACACAATCGTATATGGAATATAGATATATTTGATGGTCTGCGTGATCGAGTGGTAAGACGTTCGACTACGAATCCAGAGGTCACGGGTTCAAACCTGGCGCGCGAAAATACATACTGTAAGTATCGCCCTGGTGAAAGACCGCCATTCAGAATTAAAACTTTGCTTGAAATGGCTTTAGCCGTGGTTGGCGACCAGATCTGAATTGCCAGGTACTTCCCAACCTACCACTTCCCTATCTCTTTTCCCTCCTCACTTCAACCTCACAACATACCCCAATTGAAGATGCCATAGTCTCACTGGCTCTAGACGGCTCAGAGCAGTTGGGACTCCTGTGTGTTATTGCTATAATTTTATTTTTTTTAAAGAAAGACAAACATTTTTGGGTTGCGAATAACCTGACAATATTTGAAAAAATCCTACTGCCATCATAAGAAGCGGAAGATGTTGCTTATGCAATGATAGAGGACTTAGCAAGCAGAGGATTTATACGCACGACGCCCGGGTGGGAATCCGACGCGTTTATCCACTCAGCTACCAACCGGTCAAATATATATATACATTTATTTTTTAAATAGGCAAACATATCCGGGTAACGAACAACTTGAACAACTCCTACTACCATCATAGTGATGGGAAAAATTTAGTTGTCCAACTATGAAAGGCTTTGCTAGCAGAGGAATTGAACCCACAACGTTAGGGTGGGAACCCGACACATTAAATTTGTCAACTCGGTTACTAATCAGTCAAATAAATATATATAAAATATATATAAATTATTTAATATATTTACTTATTTTTAGTACATCGGTTTGTGTATATTTCATATATGGATAAATCGAATAATACAAAAACCTATGATCGTTTTGAGGTTTCAGTTAAATGGAACCAGATTAATTAGCTCGCAAGATATACAAGCCATAAAATAAGTGATAATGGTGATACGAAAATTGATGGACGATGACAACATTGAAATCGTTTTTAAAAGATTCAATAAAGTCTACAAGAAAGGATACCGAAAACCGCCACATTCGATACAACAAACACATAAGAAACATATGCACTCAATTTAACGATATCTTAAATGAACTAATTCAACACTCTAAGTAAAAAAATCTATGCTTGTTGAAAAAAAGTATTAATCTTGAGATGTTCAGTATCAATATAAGTAAATTTGATAACAAAAAATATGCTAAATAATGATAGACCTCGCTTTTGAAGCAGCCTGTGTTACTCGGGAGTTTCAAACTGAATAGTTCTTGCAAGCAGAAGAGAAAATGCAGGAAAGAACTATCTGCCCATATGTATGCGGGTTTATACCTTTGTAGATTATAGAGCAAGGGTCTTCTTCTATTGCAAGGGAAACAGCTCAGCTGTTATAAGATTGGAATCGATCACGATTCGATGGATGCAACTCCATATTACTTGTGCCCAAAGGGAATTTAAAGTGCCCGTAACTTTTTGATACCGCTCTAACCAATATTCATATAAAGCACATCTTAGTAAGTGCAGCAAAGCAGTGATTCCCGAGTCTCTTTTCAAAGCATTATTAAATAATAATGAACTACGTTTGCTGGGCGAGTGAAAATGGGCAGCACTTCATTTATTTTAAATGAAATGATTTCTGCACTTTAATGAGTCATATTTTTTAACACCTAATCAATAAATTTACTATAAATAATATCATTTGTGAGTACGTACAAGTGTGAACTTTCAATTTATAGCCAACGGATGTGTTAAAAAATTATGAAATTAAAAAACTTTTTTTTTTTTTATTCTAACGACAACCTGTAAAAATTATTTTAGCAGACACTATTCTTAGTTTAAATTGGCAAATAATATTTTTTCTTTGCAAGTCACATTCCGTGATTCTTCCTTAGATGAATTGAATAATGTGGATACGTTACTGAGACAACGCGCCTAATTGCACTAAACCAAGTCAACGAGACATACCTCCGAAACACGCTTCATATAACTATCTCTTCCGTTTAAACATATTCTTTGATTGGCTATCCTCTTCACACACGGGTGAAACATTTAGTGGTGCAACATTAGTGGTGCTACATTTTTCGTAAGATTTGTATGAATATGACGTGTCTTGTATTTTATATCTATGGATTCTTTACGGGCTACAACTATTTCATAACTTCATAACAATATTTATGTATCCATCGCTTCTCTAGGTGTTGTGGTAAAACTCTACTTTGCCAACTTTTGCTTTATTTTAACCCAGGGTTTTTTGAGAAAATTCTCTATTCCAGTCCATCTTTTAAGAGTTATGTCATCAGCAACTGACAACGACAGGTCGCTCATCGTGATTGGATTTTGACAAAAAAATGTATAAACATTTGTGGTTGCTGTCATTTTTGTTATTTAGACTAAGTTAGACGTGTATAAAATTTTAAAACTTCCAAATATAAATTAGATAATCTCTCTGACAAATTTTTTGTGATGTTTATTTCAATAATTTAAACAGTTAACATATCTGACATAATAACATATTTCGAACGCTATGGGTATAGATCTACACCTCGTACTGTCGAATTACTGTGAAAATAAGTCACCCGCAGATGCTGTTACAAGTTTTCGTTTGTCTTTTACCAATACACCTTGCGTGAACGAATTCAACCGCACGTTATTGGAGAACAGAGCACCAAGAAAAATATTTTGTTTGCGATCTCACCCAAGAATTTTGATTGCAAAGTTTCGATATTTTAACGAAGCTTTGTAGTGGTACGAGCTTTATAGTGGATGCACGACAGTCATCATAGTTCATCCTAAAATAAAATAAATAGGGACTTAACTCTTTAATAGCAAACGACAAATAGACTACAGACTGCTAAACACTCAAACTAAGTTATTTATTTATTTAATTAATTGTACAAAACGAACTTTTATTTTACTTAATACTAACAGTGGGTATAATATAAATTTAATAAATATACAATGTCTTGTTTCAAGTTAATGAGAATTACCCCCCTAATTGAGAGAGTTCTCGTGCTAATCAAACTTACTTTACTTCACTTACTTCAATATCAATTTATTACTTTTTTTATATTAATACTTTATATGAACACCTTTAAATGAATCTTTTGGAATACATGTAATTTTAAGAAATGAAAAAATAGCTTTATATAAGATCACGAATATTATTTTAATTTTTATAACCGACCGGTTTCGCTTAGCCTAAGCATCATCAGGGTACAAAATTAAACTTAACAAAAAATACAAAGTGTGCGGTTATATTTATAATTATCATTGTGTTAAGGCACATTTTATCTGAAATATTAAAAAAATATTTTTGTAGAAATCAATCACTTTGTGGTTTGACATGTTTGATGAAAATTAAATAAGTACAAGACCACAGATTTTATTTTAATATTATATTAATATTTAATAACATATGAGATGTGTTTAAAACATGGCTTTTTGCAATAAAAAACAGTGAGCACTTTTTAGAAAAAGTTTGTGTAATGAAGTGATGATTCATTAAATTTTCTATTATTCTTTTTTTTCAATCAAACTTAGACCTAGTAGTTTGAATCACTGTCACATTTTACCCTGTCGAAAATCGACGATTAGCTTCACAATCATTTTTTTACCGCTACCACTTCAAATAATCGCCCCGTTAACCACCGATTCTCGTCCCGTTTCAGCATTTGATCAAATTATGATCAGCTGTTAAGCAGACCGTAATTTTATCCTAAGGCCTAAATTTATTTGTAAAAAAAATGGGGAAAAACGCCTTTCACCTAAACACAGTCGATATCTTATTTAGATAAAATTATTCATTAGTATTTTTAGCCCAACAGCCTTTTTTCGTATGTTTTTATTTATTATTATTATTTTATTTTATTATTATTTATTATAATTATTTTTTATTATAATGTGATTATATACTTATCCACAAGTGGTAAAAAGAGCTAGAACAAGATGAAAATGATTATTAAGTGAGAATAAAATACGTAACACAGTGAAATCCTTCCACGCAAATTTATTACATCATTAAATTGTAGCAAGTAGTTGCTTACACCCAATTTAGTTTCCTGAAAAGCAGTCAATCATTTTGATGAAATCGCCCTTCGAGACGGGGTGAGGTTAGTCACATATGCAGTAAGCAATCAAATGGGACCATCCCCTATATCCCAGTCTCGTTTACACCTCCACCCCGCCACCGCCACCCCCACCCGCCACCACCACCCTCCGTCTACCGCCCTCCGGCCCGTCCTTCAATTGGCTGTCCGCCCTAATCGATGGCTTGATGAGTACAGGGATAAACTTACAAGGAAACTACCGACAAGCAGCGGCAGATTAGGGAATGTCTACATTCTGAATATTATGTTAGGTATCCTGGGGTGAAGTGTATTAACTTTAGGTGGAGTTTCTACAATAGAAATATGTTTCTTTTTACAATTTGCTTTGTTTAAATTTCATATTGAATACAGTTAGTTTATTCGCACAACGCCCGGTTGGGAATCCGACGCGTTTGTCCACTCAACTACCGACCGGTCTAATTACAGAATAACAGAAGAATATGTATGAGACGATGTGTGAATGTAAATGAAGTAAGGAGTGTGTTGCAAGACAGAGTTATATGGCGGTCCATCTTATCTCTTTACCCCTGCGGGGAAACGGCGTGGTGATTAGTTAGTTAAAATTAATATTTTCTGTTTTGTTGAATTAGCAGAGCAACATAATGATTGATATATTTTTGAAAAAAATCATAAAACACAATAAAAATGACAACGTACATCACAAATTCCAAAATAGTTTGATAGTAGCTAGATGTTTCTATTGCATTATTTTTATGTCTAAATATTTACGAGTATATCAGTAAAACGCAAAAATTATCTTTAAGTTGCTTTAAATACATTTTAAATCAGTGTGCATTCACATTGTGAAAAAACGTATTTCAGCCAAAAACTGACATTGCTGTCTGGTTAAGCTCAATTCACGCCAATTGCTTTCTTATTCGCAATAGTTGTTTCTGCATAATTTTGTCTCTTTTTAACATACAGTATAAGTATATGACGAAAGGCACGGGTTTTTACTCCACGCCGTTCGATTGACGTCAGTGAATACAATGTTATTATTTTTTTATGATAATAATATATACTAGTTTAGTCTTGATACACGTTAAAAGGGACATGGTGAGTAAATCGCGAAATAGCGTAATTGGAATAAAATTTCTAACTTTTTTACGTGTGAGCCAAAATTACCAGTATTGTTTTCATTGGCGATTTAACGAATCGTGTACAGAAGACGGCTTAGCGTATTAATACTGTTAGATGTTATTTACATAAACGCTGGTTATGTATTACTAAATTATGGTTGATTTTTTTTCAATTCTTTTAATGAGATATTTTACTGAAGAACTGTTTTTTTTATTTGTTTGGTCATCATGAATTATTTTATTGTTGTATGCATCATAAGTCAGGTAAAGAAAGTATTATGTTCAGCTGCAGCGCGTCTTCAAATTTATTATGAAATATGCTGAAAACTATTTATTTTTTACAGATATTTGCTCTGCATTGAACATGATTTTCATTGTTTGATGATGTCTATTCGTGGTAACTATTTAAATCAAATTGAAAACATTTTTTTTTTTTTGTTTGTTCAGACAAAATTTAAATTAACACTTCCTGAAATTTTGCGGTTTGAGCGTGAAACGCTACATATTTTATTAAAATTTAAATTTCACTTCCTTAGCACATTTAAATTTTACATCCAAAATTATCCATCTCGACCAAACTCCCGTATTATAGTCATATTTAAAACTTTTTTTTTCTACTTTCAAAATGTGAGTTTTTAATTTAAAAAATATAGCTTTTTCTTAGACTCCAATGCAACTAATTAAAATTGAATTTTAGTTCTCTGCTTTTCAGCAGATTCAATGCAAAAATAAACCATAAGTAAAATTTACGAAAAACTCATCAATTTTAAAGGCAAAATGCAACCCTTGGAGTCGGAAATCAGATGTCATTTTCTCAGGCTCTATGAGAATAACTGAACTAAACTTTTGAAATCCTGTTCAAAATGACTTAAAACAGTTAAAGACGAAGTTTTAAGACGATTAAATAAAAATATCTTCAAAAACTAAAAGTAGTTAAATAAAATACCACTTAGCGGGCGCCTTGGGGTCAAAAATAATATTCCCTTTCCACAGGCTCTATGAGACCGAATAAACTGAACATTTGACATTCTGTTCAGAATGACGGACAAAAGACAAATTGAAAAATCTTACGAAAGTAACATTTATTTTTTAAATATCATCAATTTTATGGACAATGACTTGAGGTCAGATATTAGATCCCGTTTTCTTAGGCTCTAGAAAACCAAATGAATTGAAATTTTCAAATTCTGTTGGCAATGATGGACCTAAAACGATTGAAAAAATCCTCCAAAAGTAACATTTGTTAAAATGAAATCATCACATTTTAGAACAAAATGTAACAATACCACTAAGCGGGCTTGGAGTCAGAAATAAGATGTCGTTTTTGAATTCGAAGTGAACCCTTAGAATACTTATAAAAATGATGAACTTAAGACGACAACATGAAAAATACTTTCAAAAGTAACATTAGTTACAAAAATCATCAATTTTATGGACAAAATGAAATAAGTATTCAATATTCCATATACAACTAGTCAGTGTTGCCAGGGTAAAAAATAATCTTAGTCAGTTTCTCTGGAATAAATGTCCGTTTATACTGGGCACATTCAAACGAATATTAAAATTTTTTAATATGTGACTAAAATCAATTTCGCTCTGAAACAACCCATTTCGTATTTGAATAATTTCATCGAGATTATAACCGTTACATTCAAATATTTTAAAGGATTGTTCAAATTCTGCGAAACAACTTGCTCTAAGTCAATTATCTTAACATAAATCCAAAGGTAAATTTTATTTCGTCAAAAAGGAAAAAATATATATTGACTGAGAAAACTACTACATCAAAATTCCAACCAAAAACATGGCATTTTGTTCATAAAATTGATGATTGTCTTAACAATAATAGCTTTTGAAAGATTTTTTTTCCATTGAATCGTCTAAGTTTATCATTCTCAAAAGAATTCAAAAGTTTCAATTCATTCGGTTTCATAGGGCCTGAGAAAACGGCACTTTAAATCCGACCTCAATTTTTACAATATCTCAAAAAAAAAAATGATGATTTTTTCGAAAAATTTACATATAGCAGTTTATTTAATTGAATATGACTCAGTTAATTTTTCGTTTAATTTAAATTTGCAAGAAAATCATGAATTTTCCTGAGAAATTACGAGATTTGGGGTCAGATTAAGAATGCCGTGGTCTCAGGCTTTATCAAACCAAATGGATTCAAACTGCAGTTCTGTTCAGAAAAATAAACTGAATCAGATTCAATTGAAAAAACTAAACATGAGTAAAACTTATGAAAAAATCATTAATTTTCACGAGAAATTGCAAGACCTGGAGTCAAATTCACAATGCAGTTTACTCAGGCATTTTAAGACTAAATAAAACGAAACTCTCAGGTTCTGTTTTGAAAAATTAACTGCATCGGATTCAATTTAAGAAACTACCATATGTAAAATTTGAGGAAAAATCATCGATTTTCACGGGAAATTGCGAGACTTGGGGTCGGATTTAAAATGCCATTTATACAGGCTTCTTAATACCGAATAGAACGAAACTCTCACGTTCTGCTAAAAAAAAAATTGCTTCAGATTCAATTAAAAAAACTACTATATGTAAAGTTTGTGAAAAAATCATCAATTTTCTCTAGAAATTGCGAGACTTGGGGTCGGATTAATAATGCCGTTTTCTCAGGCCCTATTAAACCAAATAGAATGTAACTTTTCAGTTCATTTAAAAAAAAAATACTGCATCAGATTCAAGTGAAAAAACCACCATGAACAAAATATGGAAAAATCTAAAATTTTCGCAAGAAATGGTGAGACGTGGGATCAGATTCACAATGCCGTTTACAAAAACTATTTCAGACCAAATAAAATAAGCCTTTCAGGTTCTGTTCAGAAAAATTAACTGCATCAGATTCAATTAAAAAAAAAAACAAAACAAATGAAAAATTTGAGAAAAAATCATCAATTTTCGTGAGAAATTGCGAGATTTGGGGTCGGATTAACACTGCTATTTTCTCAGGCTCTATGAAACCCAATAGAATAAAACTTTATTGTTCTGTTCAGAAAAAATATCTGCGTCAGATTCAAATTAAAAAACCGCCATAAACAAAATTTGTGATAAAATCATCAATTTTCTCGAGAAATTGTGAGACTTGGTGTCGGATTAAAAACGTTATTTTATCAGACCCTATTAAACCGAACATAACGAAGCTTTGCGTTTTTGCTCAGAAAAATAAAATGCGTCAGATTCTATTATAAAAAACTAACGTGTGTAAAATAAGTGAAAAAATCATCAATTTTCTCGAGTAATTGCGAAACTTGGGGAATTTCACTGCCACTGGACTGCTCCAATTGCGCCTGATTCGAACCCTCGTGACTGTCTCGAGTAAAGATTATGTTTTGTAAACAATTTTGTTATTTTTATTTCTCGCCACTTGTATCCTTACAAGCATGCAGTATGTACTTCGACCTGAATCACTTTTATATACGGCAAAAAAAGTCTATAATATCTGCCAATTTATGAATGTTAAAGTTACATAATATATGTGATCTCTGACACATTCCGCAGTGTAAACAACATAATATTTATGCTTTATCCCTATTTATTTAACATGTATTCCATACGCATGGAATGTTTTTTTTTACCTCTACGGTAATACGAGAACCCAAAGGGAAATATTTCATTTTTCCTAACACAACACAAAGTCCACAACCCGCAACCCGCAACCCAGATTACGAATGTATTATTACTTTATCTCTCAATTATTAAGAACAAAACAACCAGTATATTTATGTTTCAGTGACTTTTTTTCAATTTTACCCGCTTTTTGAGAACAAAACGTTTACGGTTGATATTTTAACACAGGAAAAGATTTTATGTGGTTTCCGTATTTTTTGTAACAAAACGCTTCGCAAAATACGAAATTCTTTTGTTATCAGTCCGTTTTTATTTAATCCTGTTTATAAGCGTATTTATAATAAGCATACATGTTCTTATAATTATGTTCTTAATATTTACCTACGAGTAGTTAGGAAAAATCGTAATTTATTTTTCCACAACTTCTGTGACGGAGTGATAAACTCATTATCTACCTATTAATTTTCATGCGGAATTCACCATATATTTATTTTGAGTTACATGGTATTTCCAATCCTTGTTTGTCCAAAAGAAACTAACTGTTTTATCAAATAGAGTGCCGGAATCTTTCCTTTTCATTGACAGTTAGAGAAACTTTTAGTTTGGGTTCGGATCCTAAACCAAAGAAGATTCTTACTGCAGAAAACTTCATACCATAGACCGGTCGGTAGCTGAGTAGACAAACGCGTCGGATTCCCACACGGGCGTCGTGGGTCAATTCATCTACTGGCTAAGTCCTTCATCATTCTACAAGCAACACCTTCTTCTTATTATGACGGCAGTAAGAGCTTTTCAAATATCGTCAGGTTATTCGTTACCCAGGAATGTTTGTCTTTCTTCAAAATATATATTTATATAAATATATAAATTTATACATAATGTGATCCATTTTTTTCAAAAGTAAAAGATCGAAGAACACACAAAAACGTGAGTAACCTTTCCAGTTGTCAAAAATAAACCACTAATCCAAAATGGCTGATAATGCTAACATATGATAAACATATGTGTACCAACATAACAACAACAAAAAATAGATAATCGAATGTACACAGCCCGCGAAAATTTAAAATTCACCTTTTCTTTTGAACAGGCCTCGTATGTATATATATTTATATATTCCATAAACATTTTTAAATGAAATAATTGACAAATTTATGATAAGTCAACGGTGCCAAAACTTCTGTTTCTGCCACAAAAGAGAGAAGACATGTGATTTTGAATGCCCATTTGTAATCATTGAAGTGGGCATTCTTTCATGAAAATTTAAAAACTGATTTTACCGCTTTAAATACAAACCACTGTTTTAATTTGCTGAAGTTTTTTTACGACTGGGTAACATAAATAGACATAGCACTCCGTAAACGGAGGGTTTGCCCGATAATCATATTTGATTTGATTTTGATAATTCTGTAACTATAATAGTTATAGTAATAATAAATTAATAAAAACTTCATTTTACCATTAACATTCTGACCTTAAAACGATTTTTTAAATTTCGAAATAGTCTTTCAGCAATAAAATTAGCTGTAAGGGGCAAGATTTTATATTCCTTTGCGTTTAATTATTTACTTCCAAAGAGATTTCTCAAAAAAAAATGATTTTAAAGAAACATGTTTACTAGAATTAATTTAATGAGAAAATCTACACCTCGGGCAGAACACTTTTCACGGCCTTGTACAGAAAAATCGACCCTATGCACCTTCTATCTGCCGTGCGACAAGCATTAATTTCTTTGTTCCGCCTTTCGAGCTACGTCGTTTTTGATTGAGTCGCCGCCCAACAGTCGATCGATAAACATGTTTAATCTATACATAATGGCAGCATGATTTTTTCATTTATTTCAACGAATTGTTACTGAAATGTTTTTTTTAAACATTTTTACTACACTTAGCTGTAAATAAGGGGATATTGTGTTTTGACGCAATTTAATAGAACATGAAACGAATGCAAGTTAAATGATCTATTTTTAAGTCTCCGTCCGTTTTTAGGAACTTTCCCCATCTATTTATAGGGTACTGTGTCCTCTCAAATGCCAGTGAAACTAAAACTTTTGCGTGCATGCATAAGACATTGTATTTCTTCCTGAAGAAAGAATCTTGAGGTATCACCGACCCCTATCAAATAAGTACTTTGAAAGCGTTTATTGGAAATGTTTGGTTCTATTAAACCATCTGTATTTTGTTAAGTCTTACCCTCAGAGCAATAATATGCTAGGAGGGATAGCTTTGTGAAACAGTGTAGTCATGATTGTTGATTTTTTCCTGACTCGGGCGTTGATACGGTTTTCATGGACACACCTTTTTACAATCATTCATAGCACATGTTGACATAATGTTTTGTTTTTTTGTGTAACCACTTTTTTCACATTATTATATCAACAAGGATATAACCTAAGTAACCGTTGAGTTATGTTGCATAACAAAACGTAGTGGGCGGAGTCGCCGGAGACGCAGGAGATAGAAAACATGCTTAAATACCTAAAAGTGGTGGGATATTATGTGACAACTTGTCTTGTCTCTTTTGCTCTCACGGTTTACGACGTAAAAACCCATAATTATTTTCAGTTTTTTTGTGATTGTCATCAAAAGAATGAACTAATAACACGCGTCTGTTTTCACACTATCGACATCGTACTGCTGAGATATTACAACTCAAAGACGAAACCTTATGTAAAATAAGCTCATGTTTGCTAAGCAAAAAGATCTGATTTTGTTTTCCTTACCTCCTCTCCCACCCCATTTTAAGAATATTTCTTGGATTTATGTGAGTAAAACGTCACTGCACGTCACTAATATTTCTCACCCTTAGAAAGTAAAATTGATGATATAATAACGTACAAATTCCACCCTTGACCCTTTACCTGTCACACGATTGCCCCGTGCAGTACATTAACAACAGCCCTTTCTTCTGCCGCCTTGGTAGTACACAGAATTACGGCGCGCAGCAATCCGCCCTTCCCGCCCTCGCCGCCCCTTCCGCCCTTCAATAAGGATAATCCAATGGGGTAGTCCGCCCGCCATAAAACTTCTGCTCGACAAAGGTTTATTAAACTTACTTACTGTGTCGGCACTCCGATTAGCATTACAAATTGTCGAATTAAAATATTTTAAACGTCGAAAATGTGCGACGTCAGCGCGTTTCGGACAAATTCTGCGTCAGCCTCCAGCCCGCTGCGCGGCGTTTTTATTTTACTTTCGGAGAAAGAAATTGGCACACCTGGCATTTATATGAGACTAATTCGTAATATGAAAGTGACAGATCAGAGATCTGGTTTGCTTCAAGATTTTGCATATTTTATAAAATTCACTGTAAATTTTGAGTACGAACGATTTTTTACTATTGATATGCATAAATATGTGTTTGTCGATTTTACTGCGATTTATACCTCACTAGATCATTAATATTATTCAGATCATTATTATTTTTCATAGTTTCAAAGATCATAATCCCACTTTCCTCTGCAGACAGTGGCTCAACAAGCTGTCCAATCTTACCAACGTTTCCCTGAATGTGTTCATTGTGTCCAGAGGAACATCATATGATATTTATTTTTGGGAACATTCAATGATTTTTAATGTAAGATTAAGTTTTTTTTTTTTTTTTTTCGTACATAGTCTAACGGCTCGATTACGGTAACGGTATTTATGCCAGCCTTCCTAAATACCAAACTAATAAACTCCAATCAGTTTTAATGCTGAAGCAAGGCTTATCACCGGGGTACCTAAATATTCGCATATTTCAGAGCACCTTCGGAACCTTCACTGGCTCAAGTGCACTAAAATAATCCAGTACAAGTTGTGCTGGATGGTGTTTAAATCCATTAACGAAATGGCCCCACTGTACATCACCGAACTATGCGTTCCAGTAAACATTCTTCTAAAGCAGTCGACTCTTAGATCAACAACGCCATCGGCTATTGGAAGGCTGATAGAACCCAATCGCATTCCAAATACAAGTTTGGAGATCGCGCTTTTAGAGTATCGGGGCCGAAAGCTTAGAATAAACTCCTTCCGGAACTAAGATGTATAACGAGCCCAACAGAATTTCGGCCCAAACAGAAGACTTACCTTTTCAGACTCTCATATCCTTAAATTCATTAAATAATCTCAACATAATCTGTCTCTCGACGAATCACCTTAAGATATACAAATTTTAACCAAATCCTGTACTGTACGACAAATTCAGAAGGTCCATTTTTTTAATTTTGCTCCCATGCCCTAAATCAGAAAAATATAATTTTTTTAAATATATATTTTCTTAAATTGTATTTATAATTAAGTTAATAAGTTTGTCTATCTGATGGGACTTGTCAGGTTAGTATGTTCCTGTATATTTTTTCATTTAAACTATGAATTAATATCTAATAATAGAAAATAAGATTTGTACAGCGCCCTTGAGGTGATTTTTCACAAAAACGGCGCCATACAAATCATCCAAATATTATTATTATTTATTAATTATTCAGTAAGTTACAGTTGAAAATTTCTACATCTCGTAGGGTATTGTGAGTTTTGCAGATAAGTCCTATTAAAGAGTTTCGCGCGTATTTGGATTCAGTGTGGTATTTTTATAGCATGAATATTTATATATATTTAGATCTAGTGAGATAACGAGACCCTCGCCATTCCCATAACATGCAATCTCATTGTTGTGTTCGACTTTCAGTTGGCATTCTCGACGTCACCTGGGTCTAGTTTCAGAAGGTTGTCACAATAGCGCATCAGTTGGTCGGCGACAAATGTCTCAATAAAAAGTCTTAAAAGCAAAGTGTCAATATGATAAGAGTATTTTAAATTTCACGCATACACCGCATGTAATACTAATATGGAATTAAAATATTATATCATACTTGTTAAAATGTTCACTTTAAAAAACCATTAAATCAAAAACAGAATAAGCAGGTAAGTTTATTAAAAATAAAATATTTATTTAATTCACTTTTTTTAATCTAACATAATTTAATGTAAGATTTATCATAATTATGTAAATATTCACAGAGAAAATATCATGGTTTCTTTTTGAGTGAAAAAAAATTATAAGTAATCGTTACTTTTATTTTCACGTGAGATACTGAGCATTGAATCAGTGTTGCCTGAAGTGTATTGAAAGTAAAATTAAAATTAGTAGTTTTGGAAGAAACATCACTGTACGGAGGAACTTGACTTTCTAATTTCATATTAATTTACAGTCGTTTTACACAAAAACGGCACATTACAAATTAACCGACTAATAATAAATTGTTATTGCTTTGTATAAAGTGGTATTCAAGTATGTATGCATTTTAATAATCATTAATCGTCATCGCGAATGTTGTTTTTGCAACTGTTATTAATCTGTCTACAAATCAATGTCCTGACAGTTGTTGCCGTGCATTTATCATATGTCAAAAGGGTAACGCTCGAGTCATTAAAGTGAGTGCATGCTGTATTGCTGTGCCTGCGTTCGCATGTTCCTAAAGAGATTTGCAACAACACTCGCGCTGCCTGTTTAATGAGCGTGGATTCTTTCAATCATCTGAAAATATCAAAAACACGGTTAAGAAAAATATAAAGTTATCCTAATTTTGAGTTAATCAATGAAAACTTTTTTTTCCCATAAATCTTTGACGTTTCACTCCTCTTGTAGTGCCGAAAAGCGCAGTAGCGCTGTAACATGTTCATGTAAAAAGTGTAACGACTCAACAGCGTTTCACACTTTACTGTACGTTTGACTCACGGTAGTGACAGTTGTGTTATTGTAATTAAATTAATTCGATTGGTTTAAACCGTGTCAATTTACCTTCAGCATCATTAATACCGAGGATGAATTTTGGATTAGAACAATTACCAGTGTGTTATTTACGGCAATGCGTAGTATGCAGCAATAAGGATGGCAGTGCAGTAAAGAGAACGAATTTTATTTGCCTACAGTGCAAAAATGGACTGCATCGAGTTTCAGTGGTAAAACATTTGCGTCAAGCATAATTTTCTTCTTGTTTCTTTGATTTTCATTATCAATGAACTATGTTTTTTTATGTTTTAGTATCAAAAATTTAAGCATGGTAAAAAAACATAAAAAGTGTCATAAAAAAGCAGAATCAAATATTTAATTTAAAAAATTGGCACTAAAAGGTTAAATTCTAGTTGTTTAATGTTTTTTACACGGGTAAACATAAACACAAAATAAACACTGATATGTGTTCTATGATAAAACCTTACCTTACCTCACCTTACATATAATCTTATCTAATTTATCATTTTCTGTTTGATTCGGTCACCAAACATAGGTCACAAAAAAAAGACTTTTATAATGACTCGGTACCCAGGTCAACATTCAAAATAAACACAGACATAATATCAAGATAATATAACTGAAAAGTAAACTATATTTATACACAGGAGATCTATGGAATGAAAACACTAATTTCAAAAGATTACGAACAAGAAAAAAATCAATCACGCCAAAATCGCTCAGTCTCGGTCATGCAACTGTATATATACGTTAATAAAAAGTAACCAAATATATATGTTTATTTTATTTTGTAATTAAAGATATTTTGTAAATTGAAACACATGTTATGTACTCGTTGAGTTGAGTTGCTCACTGAGTTTTCATTTTAGAGCACTCGATGGTCTGATATAACTTAAAATTAATAAATAAAAATAAGGGCCTGATTCGCTAAATTTGAGGACAAGAAAATTTTTGCAAAGGGCTACAATAATTTCAGACTTCGTTTAATTTGTATGTACAGCATTAAGGAAAATACCTTTATTTATTAATACCAAAAAAATATTACGGGGCCGAAAATGAAAATATCTCCCGGTCTTGTAAATGTCAACTTCGTTGCACTGCAATTCTTACTTCAATTTCTGAGAATGCATACAACAGGGGAAGAAGACAGTAAACACAAATTGAATTTATTAATATAATTTTTATCGTGGAATATGAAACCATGTGTAACTCGAAGAAGCACAATATCAGGAAATCAAACAGTGAAACAGGAAATTGAAATATCCGTTCATGCGACTGCTTTTCTCTTTGTTTTTGTTCTAACCGGTTTTCTTCCTTGCAACTGCAAGACAACGTAATGAAAGAAGCCCTGCGCTGTTTCCTCAGTTTATTCTTTAGTAAATTTAATCATATTTCCGTGAATTTCATTTGAACTCTGAAATCTGTTTTCTGTGTTCAGTCGATATATTTATATATATGTAAAAATATCCGTGTGAGCTTGATAAGCTCCTTGGTTCCGGGCCCAGGGTCACGTGGAGCACTGCGTTACACACACCATTTTGCCTACCTATTTATTTTTTCATTAAAATTCAAATACATTTTGTTTATCTGCACTACGTTCCTGAGTTGAAGATACCCTCAATATCATCCATTTGGAAAGGAAGCGTACTTTATGTTTAGTGACCGGATCTGAAGAGACAAGTACTTTCCGACCATCCTATTTCCCTTCTCCTTCCTCTTCGGCGTTCTTATACTTCTTACCTTAATATAACGTAACATTCCGGTCCGCATGATGGCGTGTCCGATATCGCATAATGTTCATCTTGTTAAAAAAGAATGATTTCCTTAAAACAATTCTCCACAAACCTATAAGTCATTTTTGCGGTAAATAGTTACTAATTACCTAAGCCTTTTCTAATTTTAAATTCAATTGAGTTAAAAAATATACATTGAAATCTCTTTTCTCCGTGAGCTCGCTTACGATAGTGGAAACCCATTTGACGGCTTTATTAATATAGCCAGTAAAATTTTACGTCGATTACTTTTTTATTTTTTTTAAAGAATTATCGAAAAATTTACGTCAGCCGACTAATAGGCCAAATAATCCCTGCTATATGAATTTCAAGCTTCAGCGAATCGCCACCCACTTCTATTTCCAATTATCCCATAGAATTGTTTCATCAATGGCTATTGAAAGCCCAAAAACCGCATCACACTAGGCTCTAGTAAGCCACTAAACTAATACAATCATTATAATCAACATCAACCGATTCAACGTTATAATTCAACATGGTACAACAGCGATACTTCCTGCATAAGCCAGCTTTTACACTATTATTAATCATATCCAGGAATACCATTAATTTGCCTCCTAAATAGCACTATGCACAACGTTAGTTAAAATTTACCTTCGAGTAAATACAGTTAATAACTATATTATAAACTACCTGTCGTGCCCGGCGTTGCTCGAGGTTAATGATGGGTTGGAATAAAGTTTTGAGGTTGTGAATTCTAGTAAACGTAGTTTAATTGTAAGGTAGAAATAAAACTTTTTTAAGAAATAAAAAAATGATTATTTTGTTGTTTTAAAATTATTACATACAGATATACTCAGCGCCCTTGGGGTGATTTTTCATCAAAACGGCGCTGTACAAATTATCCAAATATTATTATATATTAATCTCATTACATTCTGGTACATTAAATTGACGGTGGAGGTCTACTTGTGGTGGTCTCTGATCATATAAAAATTTCAAAGTTGACATTTTGAGCAATTTCCAATAAATAATTAAAGCTCTTCACGTAGTTTTTTTCTTTTATAAGTCATTTTTTCAGTTGGAGTATCGGTTTAAATCGAAGACTTTGGATGAGAACTATGACGTTCCTCAGCTTGCTTGTATAAGTCGCCAATGAAGTAAAGTTCTAAAAACTTTGTGAATGGTGCTTTTACCATTGTACTTTCAATGAAGGCATAAAACTAGTTTACTTTACAGTTTACCTCCGAAAGATGTCATTTGAAATGCAGAATTGTACTCACGAACATTTTTCCGGTGTTGCCTCTAAGAGTAATTGTGTTTTAAGAAAATGAAAGTATGAGCAGATTGTTTGGAACGCTGTAGAACATTTTATTGCGTGAATGGAAGGAAATGAAATGAAACTAAAAATTATCTGGAATGATGTTTGAACTAGTCAAGACGCGTAGCATGGAGCTCGAAATTTTACTTTGACGTCCTCCAGTCACCTTGGATGTCAAGTTGAAGTATGCCATATTATACAACAACAAAAACTACTCTATATTGATTTTAACTCAACCCTATATATAATTCCAGTGTTTAGATACTTCTTAACAAAATAATATAAATACGTACATCAACCACCACATATTAGCACCCAACACAAAAAAACCTAAAGATTATATCAGAAGCCAAAAGTAGGTGTTTTGTTAGTCAACCTTTATCGTTATTATAATATTCATAATCGGTAGCGCTACAACTTTTCTATATTTTAAAGAAACCTCTTTGGTCGCTTATATTTTATCATTATACATTAATACAAGGACGTGCAGAGAAATCAGACTACCAAAAAAGAATAAATCCAATACGCAAAATAGTTTATTTTATTAAATTAAAATACATGGATCAAAAATATTATAATGCCCTGCCGGAAACCATCAAAATTACACCAATTAATAAATTAAAAATAATATGTCAGAACCATGTAAAATCCATTAATATGTAATATCAAGTAGAATATAAGTTTTAATAATTAGGTGTGTTTAATAATGTAAAAAAGTATGAGTTATAATTAGTTATTTTGTAAACTTGAATGTACAAATAACTAAAAAAAAACCCTGCTCAATGAAGCTTTCTTAGATAGTTAATTTTATCCCATTAAATACATTAAAAAGTTAAAACATTTTGATTTCACAAAAATAGTTTACTGATACTTGATAAAAGTTCTAACCTCGTAAAACATCCGACAAAAAAAAAACTAAACTAAAAATTACTGTGTTAGTCGGTATTTAGAATTTCCTGTTTTAATTTACCGATAATTTAAGGACAAATAAAACTTCGCACCTTAATTTACAAGTTCTCATTCCTGAGAATACGAACAGGTCAATAATTATATTAAAACTTATTTCAAAACTTTATTCAGGTCACCAGTTTATTCTCTTCGATTATTTGTCTTTATATTGTTGTTAGGACTTTGCCGTTATTTTCAGAACCAACCGTTTTAATCTAAATTCCCTTGTTTATTTTTCTTCGGGTTTATATCCGAGTTTGTCTAGCAGCACCTTCTTGTGTATTTATACTTTTGATCCAATTCCTATTTCATACTTTCAGCTCAATTGTTTTAATAATGAACCGGGAGGACTGTAATACAACCTCCAACTATGTCCTTACTAGAAATACCTTCCGCCTAATACAATGTATTGTTCTCTTGAATTTGAGATCAATTCTAGCAAGATGAAAACATTATGATCCAGACCCACTGCTCTTAGAAAATTATAAAAATAAATGCCTCTCGGAGAACGAAAAACAACTAATGACGGTTCCGACTTTGATTTTCGGTTGCAGTCAAATCTTTTCTGTGTTTTTCTAATCTATAATACTTGAAAATTATTACTTTTGCTTTATATTTTGAAGCTTCGCTCTCTGGTTTGATGGAAATGGTTACTATTGATTTAAAGGTCCTCCTCAGAACTTTGAGTTTGTACACTGTGTTTTATCTTTTAAAAAAAATGTATTCTTGTCAATGCCATAATGGTAAGAAAATTGGTTTAATAACATACATTGAAAAATATTTAAAATTTCGTACGGGTGACTTTACTAGCCATCCAGGGCTGTGGGTTGGAGACGCCTGCGTGTACTGTGCGGAATCAATACCGCATCGTTGAGCCCAAGAAACTGAAGGAACTGGAGGAAAACAGCAGGAGACCGAAGGAAGGGAGATGTTTTCTATTGACAATGATTCTAAAGCCGATGATGATGATTATTTTCAATACAACAATGAAATTTCTAAATTAAGTTTGATTAAACCTGAAAGGAAGGTGGCTTTATTGTTCATAGATCCATAGATGGTATATTT
Source organism: Drusus annulatus (assembly GCA_022651775.1). Taxonomy (NCBI): domain Eukaryota; kingdom Metazoa; phylum Arthropoda; class Insecta; order Trichoptera; family Limnephilidae; genus Drusus; species Drusus annulatus. The sequence goes on from JAGWCC010000274.1 coordinate 205,114, forward strand.
CCTTGCAAAGTAAATAATTTGTATAAAACAAATTCAGGTTACCTGCCAGCCATATTTGTATTTCGTAGAAAACAGGTACTACACCCATATTTGATTTTTTGGTTCTTCACAAAGATGCCAATAGTTGTAAATAAAACGCTGTCAGCAAATAATAAATTTGTAAAAATGCAATCTTTAAATAAAATACATGAATTGTGAAGGAATTTTTCAACAAAGATTTAGCAAATAGCGGCTTTTCAAAAGCCAGTCCTTACTATAATCCCGAAATACAACGAAAATATTACGACATTTTGAACAAAAACGTCGATTTGGTATATTTTAGTTTTATTTTTTGTGAGTATTCACACAAAACGTTATAAAATCCAAACGCCTCTGACATCATTCTCCTCCGACAGTGGCGCAAAAACAAATGAATTTACAACTATATGACGTCATCTGGCCCTGATTCTTATGGCCTCACTTAACAATTCAAATTGGGCGTTTTTACAAGTGAAAAAACCAAACAAAAAAATATTAGTATTATATTACTAAATACCATAATCCAGTATCACCCTTTTTACTAAAGACTTAAATCCTTTATCCCATTTTACCAGTGACACCCTTTTCCACTATTCAGAATTATTTGTCTTTAAGATAGCCGGTCCCCGTTCACCACGGCTTATCCGAACACGTCACTGTTTGACAAGTGGCATAAGGCTGAAGGCTCCAGCGGGGTGGGGCTGTTTAATAAGGGGGGTGCGCCGCATACCGGGGGCTGTCACCCTCCACCGGACAATCTTCCAACCCCAGGCTAATTTCGCGACCCCCGCCGGGAATCTTTGCCAATAAAGGGAGCCAATTCGTATCGGGTGTTTCGCCTTATTTTTGGGTTGCTAAGTGCGCAGTGTTGTGTATTCGGGATGGAGACTTATTTTTCATGAATTCATCAAGGATTCGGCCCATTTTAACAATACAGTATGTACTTACAATATGAACTAGAAAAAGGGCGCATTCAAATCTACCCAAAAAAGTTTATTGTGAAGTGTGGCTGTTTGTTGAATAACATGTTTACATTTATACCAAATGGAAACATGTAATTCATGATTTTCAATGTATTAATAGGAAATGTTTACAACATATTCTTAACCATGATTCGTCCACACACCGCGTGGCTAGCGCATGAGCAATAGCTATTCCCATCTAGCAAATATGTTAGTAAATTTAATAACATTGATAAAAAGACCTGAATGTACTTTTATAGTCACAATTAATTTCGTACACTTTATTTTGCCCTTTTGACCAATAAATTATTTATTTTCTGGTTCGGAACGGTTGCCGTGCGGTGTGTGAACAAAGCTATGGAAGTTGTGTCCTGAAGCAGAAAAAAACTTTCGAACGGTGAGCTCCGATGCTACGAAATTTGAACAGCTTTTTTAGTCTAAACTTTTCATGCAACTACATACAACTCACTACGTCAATCACATCACGAAATTTAAAATATCAATTTATCTGTTAAAAAGTTGGGCGCCTTATTGCTTGATCCATATTTTTTTTATTTCTTCAAAAAGTAAAAGAGAATTGACTCTCAAGTGAAACTGGTTAGTAATTGGGAAAACAGTACAATTTACCTGATTTTAATTGATATACAATTTTTAAAGAGCTGTGGCCTATTTGATGATGTCATTCTACTTATGATCTATCGTATTTTCAGTCGCAGAAATCATACTCTCTAAATCTCCAGAACAACCATCCCGCTGTCTATGAAACTCTGCCTTAGTCTGCTTAAATGCCTCTAACGGGATGTTTCGGCTTCATACTTCGTGCTCCGCTTGGCATACATGACTAATCCATGCTCGTCGACTGGCTCTCATGCTGCTAGTTACGAAGGGTTGATGGTATACAGAACATATTGCTCGATTATTCCTGTATCACCGAGTTCCCACAAAATGTATCACATCTAAAACATAGAATCAATCTTAATCTTCTTTTAGGAAGGATCTTGTTTTAAAAAACATGTCTCATTACTTTGCACCATTCGACTACTAATATTTTAATATAGGAGAACCCATAACAAGAGAGAGACTCGAATAATATCTTAATGCTCTTTTAATGGGTAGGTAGTACAATTTATTAATATATAAAATGGATTAATGACAAAAGCCTTCGTGAATATAAGAAATAAATGTTTCGAATCGCCTGAGGCATTAAATTTCTAAACTAACAGGTTGCATGTTGAAAACTTTTTGTGGATGATCCCTGCAATTCGCTCAGTCTTTGCACGTATTTTGATTGGGTTGTCATGTTACTGTTTATTTTTCTCTTAGTTTGTACACTTACCAGTACATATCGATGAGGATATTTTATATTTCAAACAGTGTACTTAGTGTTCAGAGATGGTGAAGGCATTTCCATTTTTTTATGTGTGAAGAGTAATTCATTCCTATAAATCATAAACAATAAATACATAGTAATACAATTAATCAACTTATTACTTCAAAAATAGATAAAGAGAAAAATTTGAACAATTAATACTTGAACAAAATGAAATAACTCTTCAAATCTTAATATTAAATGCATGCAAAGTTTAAATCAGTTCCTAAGTAGACGAATTTTAACTATTATATATGCATAATACCTAAAAGAGCAATTCTTACAGTGCATTCAGAATAAAATAAATCTACGGTCGGAAGGGTTTTATTTGAGAAAAACAAACATTCCTGGGTTATGAATAATCTGACAATATATGAAAAACTCTTACTGGCATCATAAAAACCGAAAAATGCAATGATGGAGGTCTTAGCTAGAAAAGGAATTGAACCAAAGACGCCCGGTAGGAATTCAGCTACTAACCGGTCACTGGCTTATGACGATAAAAAAATATGATTCTGTACTAATAATATTTATAATTAAATACAGGTGTATTTTAAAAAACATTTTCTAGATCTTCAGTAAAAATTACAAAACTTTATTATTCAGATTCCAAAAAACTGAGCCTAATTAACCCCACTCCGCGTTCATTCATTAAACTTTTTCTCCAAGTGTGCCATTATCATTTCCTCGCACCAGAAGCACGGAAAAGCAGAGGGGTTGATTCTGGCACCAGAAGATGCAGGGTGGTTAGGTAGGGGTAGGGTAGCTACTCGCAGCGGCAGCAAGGTATGAACAATAAATACCTCCCGGCAACTCAGGACTTAAGATTTATTACCCGGTGTTCCGATTCATATATTCCTGATGGGGGAGGGTTGAGCCCCTAATACTAACAACCCTGTCGATGTTCACGTACTTGTATTATATTCTTTAACCACTGATATAAAGGGTCCGCCAAATAACTTTTTTTTTTGAAAATGCTATAAAAAAAAAACTACTGAATATTTTCTCAAATTTCTTTTTTTATTTATAAGTACAATCCTTCCGGTTAATAATGGAAAATAATTTCATTCAAATGGCTGCCTCGGCTGGCCATGCAGTAGCCTACACGATCGGTCCAATTTTTAAGCACATTATCGATTGTGTGCAGCTGTATTTCACCAATGGCTTCACGAATATTGTCCTTTAAAGCGTCAATTGTCTCTGGCTTGTCGGCGTAACATTTATCTTTGAGGGCACCCCACAAATAATAGTCCAACGGTGTCAAATCGCAGCTCCGAGGTGGTTAAACGACATCAGCTCTGCGGCTGATAATGCGATCTTCAAAAACAGGGCGCAAAACATCGAGTGTAGCTTCGGCTGTGTGGCACGTAGCGCCGTCCTGTTGAAACCAAATGTTGCCAATATCCTCCTCTTCAATTTTTGTGAACAAAAATTCGTTCAACATGGCCCGATAACGATCGCCATTGACTGTAACGGCCACTCCTTGCTCATTTTCAAAGAAAAATGGCCCAATTATGCCTCTGGACCAAAATCCGCACCAAACAGTGACTCGTTTTGGGTGTACCGGCTTTTCAATGTATGCGTGCGGGTTTTCTGTGCCCCAAATACGACAATTTTGCTTGTTTACATACCCGCCAAGATCAAAATGAGCTTCATCCGAAAAGATGATTTTTTGGCAAAATCGGCATCTTCTGTAAGTCGATCGCAGGCCCACTCAGCGAAGCGAAAACGCATTGGATGGTCAGTTGGCTTCAACTCCTGAACCAATTGGACTTTGTATGGCGTCATACCAAGGTCTTTATGCAAAATTCGTCTCAATGATGTCTCCGAAATGTTCAATTGTTGAGAACGACGGTGAATTGATGTTGATGGCGCTTCACGCACACTTTCTGCCACAGCATCGATATTCTCGGGTGTACGCACTGTTTTTGGCTTTTCACGCTTTGGTTTATCGATGAGGATGCCAGTTTCTTTCACTTTTTTCACAAGATAACGAACATACGGAGCTGACGGTGCTTCTCTTCTTCCAAAAACCGTACGCAATTTTCGCACACATTCTGCAACATTACCATGATTTTCAAAGTAATGTCGCAATATTTCCCAGCGTTGTTCAAGCGTATACACAACCATATTCGCTCAGCGGAAGGATAAAACTAATTATCTGTCAAATTAGACATGAGCTAAGTGTTACCATTCACGAAATAAGCACTAGTTGAAAAAAAAAAAGTTATTTGGCGGACCCTATATAAGGAACTAGATACGCTACTTGCAAAGAAGCAATACATTGAAAAATATTTATTGATTTTACAGTTTACGAACTATCCGAAAAAGCTTCTCAAGTAAATGCCCAGACATTCCATGTGCTAGATCAAATTTAAAAGTTTTTACGTTTTCTAACACAAATATGTTTAAATTGAAAACAAACTTGGCTACCTGACTGATCTTAAAAACCTTTTTTGACGTATATAATTTTTGTTATTATTTAAAATAAAAATTGTTTTTGTTCATTTTTATCATGATTCATTTTTTATCCTTCCTCTAGAACAGGCCTGGGCAATTATTGCGCATCCTTTATTAACTAGATACCTTTACAGGTTTTCTTAAATCTATTCAATAATACGACTGCTTGTATTCAACATCTAATGCGTGATTTTGATTATTTCAAGTTATTACGAATTCGAGTTTCAGGCTGTGATTCCAATCCATCCGTAATTTCGGTAGAGCTATCGAAAACTTATTTTAAGTTTTATGAATATGTTTGTCGAAATAAAAGTTAGCATTTATATTACTCTGAGTTTAAATGGTGTTTCAATTTTCCAATTTAAATATGTTAAATGATAAAATTGAGTTTAACGTCATTCAACTAGGAAAATAATGATTTGTAAGACGTTTAATATGATAACGGAGGCCTATCTATTGTATCTTATGTTAAGCATAAAGTTCAGATAAAATAAGAGGTGAAAATTCAGAGATCTGAAACGAACCAACGCAACGGTTCTAATTTTAATAATAAACAGAAGGCCCTGTTATGGACTAAACTTTATCACCAAACTGAGGTAGGTTGGAGTTATTTCCAATATGAATAAATCTACATGAACTTTAATAACTTTCCCTAAATTTAGTATTTGTGACAGGTCTATGAATCGGAAAACTTCCGATACCTACATTTATTATTGTTTTGTATTTATTTTGTTTGAGATATATTATATTCTCCTCAAATACAAGAAGATCAACTACTCCGAACGTTGAAAGCTTCAATATACTCGTATTGTATTAACCTCTATTTCTTTTTCATGTATCGTTAATATGAAAGAGGGAGGCCTCACAATGAAACTATCTACAATTAGAGCCACAACACTAATTACCGGGGAGAGAACAATACCGTCACAATCTTCACACTCCAGAGGAACTATACTGGGTACGTAGCACGGCTAAAAGATGACCTTTATTGTAAAATAGAAACAGAGGTGGTCCACTGACCAACTAAATAGATCCGCTACTTACGGAGGGTTTAAAGCCACCAAGAATCCACAAACCTGGAGACATTTGAAGAAGGTCAATGGTGACTATCTGCCATGTTTCCATAAAACCTACAAAGTAGTACCTATCTTCATTCCCTCTACACAAGACTCTTTTTTAATAACTTTTTTAAAAGCAGTAAATTTCTTCTGATGAAATTTAAAAAAAACCAAAACTTAACATAAGTTTCTTAAATCTCTTGAATGAGTTTTTTCCGCAATCACCAACCCTTTTTGCCTAAGCATACTTTTCATCTCCTCGTGTAACCCGAATTAAAATATCATCCTACATAAAAAAGCTTTCTCTCGTAGCAACCTGCCCAAACAAAAGCTTGAAATCCCCCGATTTTATCCGTGCAAAACATCCTGCCTATATAAGGTAGGATCCTGATTGTAAAACGGCTAATCTACGGCAGCCTCTCTAGGGGATGTTGAGCTGTTAACGGGATATGTCAGTTCTTAATTATTTTTTGATAGACGGGCTCTCCCGGTAAATAATAACGTGAACTTCATGTGGCGGTGGTGGGTATCTTTACTAAAGTACCTTCAAATCACTGAACTGATAATCTCAAGAAGTTGTGAGAAGTAAACAATATTTATTTTTAATTTTGTTTTTCGTGAAAAATTTTGTAATGTAACTTGATGATTTTTCACGAAATGCAACAGTTTTTTTTTCAACTTTAATCCTTATAATATCGGGGCGGGGGAGTGCCGATCTCGACCGACTGTTTCCGAACCCGAGCGATGTTTTCAACAAATGTTTTTTTTACTGAGAGAGGCGGCCTTTTTTGTCAATTCAATACAATCATCATAACAATATTTTTTATTTGTTCGTTAGTTCTTCTTTTTGCCTGCGCATATAACCTGTTAGATATGTCGGGGCGCTTTCGCAGCTGCCTGACGTGTTTTAGTTTTTCTTGTTATTCTTCGCCAAATAAGTAGGATATTTCACAAATCACTTCTTTAAAATTCCTGTACTGTATGACAAATTCAAAAAGTCCAATCTTTTAATTTCGCTCCCATGCCCTAAATCAAAAAAAAATATTAAAATAATAATCATAATTTTATGTTAATAATTGTGTCTATCTGATGGGACCTGCCAGGTAAGTATGTTCCTGTATTTTTTCTTATCTAAACTAGGAATTAATATGTAACGATAGAAAGTAAGATCTGTACAGCGCCCTTGAGGTGATTTTTCACAAAAACGGCGCTATACAAATCGTCCAAATTATTATTATCAATTATGCTTAAGTGAATAGCGTTATCCTACATTTTTTTTAAGATTTTTTTTTTTAAATTAAATGATCCATACTTCACTGTGTTAGTTCAATACGTGTGGTAATATTTTTTGAAATTTTAGTCAAGAAATATTTTTTTGACCAATTGGTGTGTTTTGGTTCCTTATAATATAAGGAATCAAAAGACACCAAAGAGCACTTTTTTTTACGTCTTATAGTATTGAACTAGTACAGCGACTTGGGTAAAATAAAATAGAAATCGTCAGTTAAGATTTTTAAAAAATCGACTCGCTTGCTCTAGACAATCAATCAATTTATCTGCTCAGGAAAGAAATTGAATATTTAAAAATGTTTGAGAAATTTCACCAGAAGTTTCACCCACTTTGGGCACACGGACACGCCCACAACACACTTTAAGCGGTTCATCTCTTCGGCGCTTTATATCGATCGATGTTGTCATAAAAATACGCAGGTGTGTGACGCATTTTACAACGTACTAAAATAATAGTGTCACGAGAGAAATGGATATTATCCATTAGGTACATTACCCTACGTCAAAAACCCTGCCTTAAGCAAAATTTATATGAGTTTTTTTTCTGAGAATCTTGTCCAATCTGTCTATATTGAAATAGAAATGTGATTCTTGACCTATAAAATAATTTCGTTCCACTGAGCACTTTCTTAACATATTTTAATGTGAATACCGCACAACTGCTCCCAACTGTCCGGAGCAGAGATTATGGTATCTTCAATTGGGATCATTGTGAAGCTAGGGGGAGTGGGGAGGTAAAGGAGATTAGAGGAAAGTGGCTATTTAGAATTGGTCACCAAACACGGCTAAAGCTGTTTCGAACAGGTAGGCAAATATACATACATACTGTACATACATTTCTATACAATATGATCGTGCCGCTGAGAGCTCCGTTGTGACCTCTCTTTCTTATACGCAATTTAAGAGAAAAGGGTGGGGTTTGAAATAAGCTATCGACGTTATATTCAATTATATTTAAGTGAACTTTTTTCCAGGTGGCAATTTATTCCGACATCTCCAATTCTTATAATTAATAAAAAAATGTTAGATAATGTACACATATAAAAAATCTAATAATACTGTTAATATTACCCACAAAACTTTTTAACTTATGGCAAAATATTGGAAAAATACTTCGATTTTAATTTTTTTTTTTTAAACCGCTGCAAACTAAATTTCTATCAATGTGCCTGAAATGTTATTGATTTTGTGTAAAACTCACATTTACAAGGAATTATATTATATCACAATATTATGTTTTCCCCTCGGAATACTGCAACGGAACCAAAAGGGGAAACCCATTTTTTTACCCATGAAACAATCATGGCGGCTTGCAATCAATCCAGTTCTCCTAACTTACTACCCACCCCATAGTAAAATAATAATTAGACTAGGGGTTGGATATTACAGAATTTTTGTAATGTAATATTCACGGATTCATTTAATCTTACAGACGATCTTAATCAAATCTGCATGATGAAGATCCATAATCTTATTTATTATTTGATGAAAAGTGCATTCAGTTTTATTTTTTTCGTCATTATGGAGGAAATTTAAATTCTATTACCGAAACAGTGAAACAGAAAAATACACAGAATTTTTTTTTAAAAGTCGATTGTAATTTCGGGCGAAAGTGCTACCAATTACGCCATATCAAACTCCGTATCAAATCTGCGCTATTTCTCTCTTCATTGTTAGAGCGTTATTAATATCATCGCTGGAAAGGCAAAAGGACTTAAGCGCCACTTTGGTCAAAAATGAGTTGAATATGCAGTTGTGAACAGTTTTTTTTTCTGTATCGAATGTTCCGACACTCGTTTGATTATGAACACTTTTCTAAATTTTCTACCTAAAATTTCCTACCTGAAAAAAATTCAAGAATGATATACTTGTCATACGACTACTTGTCTAAAGTAGATGCCCATCAATAACCATAAATAACTACGATGATGTCTGACCAGCGATAAGATAAGATGAAGAATAGATGCCCGTATTTCCTCTCAGTTATGTGTTATCGTGAAACTAACAACTACTAACTGTTCTTAGCTTAGTTATTTTTTTACGGATGGTATAATCATATATTTATATTTGGTCCCATTCTCATTTTTGCTACAATCCCTTTTTTCCAGGCATTTGCATTCCGTATTAATCCAGCTTCACCTAACAATGCACTTTGGCTTAGTGTGAACATGGAAACGTAATTACATTTTTCGTCATTTGACGATATTGCTAGTAGGTAGTTAGTACCCGAATTTACTTAATTTCAACAATCTTTCTCCGATTTTTTTTATTTAGTAAAGTTTATTGAAGTAATGACAAATATGGAAGAAAAAACATGATATCTTGTCTTCTTTATATTAGTTAGATGTTAGATATGTATTTGAAGACTCGATAGCTCATGATAAGATTAACGTATCCACCTAAAAATCGTAGAGTTAACCTAGAAATTTAATTCTTCTACTATGCTGAGTTACTATTTGGTTTCACCCGAATTCTAACAGCTTTTTCTTACATTTTTTTTCTTTTTGGATTGTTGAAAACGCGGAACAAATAAAATAGCGTCTTGTGTTTAAAAAAAAGGGTATTCAAAACCTTTTATAGCACATGATGGAAATATCTTTTCGAGCTGAAAATAGTGAACTAGAATGTTTAATAAACCTAGAAGTGGGATACAAATTTCATGACGCCAGAGCTCACCGTTTGTACTGCTTTAGAAATAAGCGAATAGTTTCAGACCGGTTAGTAGTTGAGTGGAAAAACGCGTTGGATTCCCACCCGGGCGTCGTGAGTTCAATTCCTCTGCTAAGTCTTCCATCATTGCACTAGCAACATCTTCCGCTTATTATGATGGCAGTAGGAGTTTTTCAAATATTGTCAGGTTATTTGTAACCCGGGAATGTGTGTCTTTCTTTTTATAAAAAAATCTTCTTCGGATTTATCGTTGAGATAAAAGTTTTTTTAATACGTATTTAAAGGCATAGTGGATGTATCGCGTTTTACGAGTTTTTTACCGTTTGATTTATTATCAACAATAGTGAAAAATGTTGGACGCTAAGCTGTTTTTTGCACCACGGAAAATAACCACTCACAACCGCCATCAATCATCATAATAGTTACGTAAACCATGAAAAATCACCATATTATAATCACGGTAATTAGCTTGCCTTGTTAATTTCATCACGTGTAGCGCCGAAGCGTTGTAACGTACAACTATGGCTTCCGAAAACAGGCAATAATACAAATGATTTATATGCAAATTCTTTATGGGTAGTTATAAAAATGTGTAAGGTTTTCAGCAAATACAATTTTTCAACAATAATCTTTTAAATTCTTTATTAAATAAATTCTAGAGTTTTAAGTAAAACGTTTGAAAATGACTTCGCTGGTTTTCAAACTGCACCTTCTACAGTCATTTTAGTATATTTTTTTACAGAATTTAAAAGATTACAGCTTAAAAATGGTGTTCATTGGAAACCTTAGATATTTTTTTAACTATTTATAGAATCTAAAAGATTACAGCTTAAAAATTGTATTCATTTGAAACCTTAGATTTTTTTCTAACTACTTATAGAATCTAAAAAATTACTGCTTAAAAATTGTATTCATTGGAAACCTTAGTTATTTTTCTAACTACTTATAGAAAATTCACAGATAAACCATTTGCAGTATTGCTTGTATTGGAATGCTACAAAGTGACGTTTACCGCCATTTTGGAGTACTGATGCTTATTTTGTTTAATTAATATGTGTCGTAACACATTTAATTAATATAAAATAATATATTTGCGGCACGTTCCAGAGTGGTAGATACTCTAAGAATCACCCTGGTGAAAGACCACCATTCCTTAATCGTAACGTTTCTTGAAATAGCTTTAGCCGTGTTTGGTGACCAGATCTGAATAGCCAGGTACTTCCCAACCTTCCTCTTACCCATCCCCTTCCCCTCCCCACTACCTTCCGTCTTACAACATACCCCAATTGGAGATGCCATAGTTTCACTGGCTTTAGACGGTTAAGAGCAGTTGGGACTCTTGTAAGGTATTCACTATAAAAATTATAGATGCCTACAGCAGAAAAACTGTTTTTTTTGTAGTGTGCTTCAGCATTATAAAATTAGCGTAGCTTTTTAAAATCTGATCACCATGTCAAAACGTCATTTTCGTCATGAACTATGGAGCATTGAAAAATGGTTTTTAAAGTAAAAAATAACACTACACGCCAAATTGTTTGTTACATATTTTTCAATTGTTTGATTAAAAAAAACAATTTTGTCGTTTAAAATCACGTAAAACCGGTAAGTAAGTTAACAATAAAGCAAAAATTTGATATTATAAAGCAGTAAAATTTAATATAAGCTCTGATAACATGAAACTTTTTTTTATCTTGACATCATAGCTTTAAAATGTCAATTTAACAGTAAAAAATTATACAAAAGCCATATTTATCAACAATGCAAGATAGATTTTTCAATTTTTTATGTTTTTTTGGGCATTTTAAAAGTGGCCTGTATCCACAACAGCTCCTCAAAAAAGTTTAACTAAAAAACTCATTAGATACATATATATTTTATACGACCAAGTTTATAAAAAATATATTTTCTTACTTTATAACTCTTTGTAAAAGAGCTGTTTTCTATTAATCGTCAATCGACCTCCAAATGTTCTCCTGTGGTCAAATGCAAAAACGAACAATTTAAAAAAATATATATTGTAATAGAACATTTTTTGATCTATACCGCAATTATTTTTTTAACGTGACTAATTAACGAGGATTTTTTTTTAAGCACGTTACTGGAAGAATTTCTAACAAGTTATTATGTGCTAAAAAAATGTACAGCAAATAAAATTAAAATATTGTTAAATATTACAGTATTTTAACTATATAAATTAAGGTTTTTTTATTCAATTTGTAATGTGCGGTTTTTCTAAATACCAAAAACACATAAAAACGATTGCGTGAAAGAATTGAATTCATAATGCAAAAAGGATTCGCAAGAAGCGGACGTGTCGCCCGGTCCCGTGAAGATTAAATAGAATATTATGTAACCTGAAAGAAACGAATTCCGACCGTTGATTTTGTTCTTACAATTTGACGGAAATGTGTCAAAAGGAATAATTATAATACGTGCGTGGCGCAGTAAGATGCAAACGAACGTATAATTGTACTTTCTTACATGTTCACTTCTTCGCGCACGCTTTTTTACAGGTAATATAATCATTTTGAAAGAAATATGTAGCAAGGATCAGAATAGGTTTATTGCAAACACGCTGATGGAGGTTATTATTGACCCTTCTTACATACGAGACAAACCCGAACCGACACGCAGACGCACGTGTAATGTCGCAGGCTTTTTACTTTGGGAAAAAATCCCAGTATCTGAGGAAAAATCTAATTATTCCTATATGCATATTATATTTTCGGTAATATTCTTTTATAAGTTTTATGCGTCTAATCTTTAATACATATAGAGAAGTAGCAGATAACACTTTATTGAGATAATTATATATATTTTTTAATTAAACATAAACATAGATTTTAGTGTCAACTCCATACAAACATCAAAATTTACCTCTCCAATCAAACTCAATTAAGCATAAAATTTATCCACATGTTCTAAAGCTGTTAATGTAATATATATATATATTTTTTTTTTTTAAATCGACAAAATAAGGAATTTCGAGAGAAATTCTCCCAAATTATAGGGAAAAATCAAAATCTAGTGAAACACGAAGTCGGTCAATATTCTTTCGGAAATATATTTTTGGCGGAATTGTTTACAAAATGCGATGATGGTGACACATACGACCGAAAATATAACTATTTTAGCAAATCTTCATAATATCGTCAGCTTTCTCCCCCTCTTAAGTAAGATTATTGACACTCGGGTGTCTCCTAGTGTTATCTATAAAAGGTAAAATATTTTTGGATGTCCCACTTAAAACTTTCAACCGGTAAGTACTGGTGATCGAGAAATTTGCGTAGCTCTTCCATCTGAAATCTCCAGGTTAGTGGAATTATTTTCTACTCGTAAAATCAAATTCATCAAGAGCTTTTGAGCAACCAAATACCCACTTAACTCAACAAAAATAAAACAAACTCCATATTTTTCCCACATTATAAAATTCCATTAAAAAACAACATTTTGAATAAAGCGTATTAAAACATGAGCAAAGCCGGATACTTAAGCTACCATCATTACAAAGGATCAAAATACAAATTTACTTGTTTTTCTTCCTCTCATATAAGACTATAGGTACCACTAAACCTTAAGTATCGTAAAAACTTAAGATTTTTTTATAACGAATGGGGTGATGTTTCTGGGGTGGGTACGTCATCTTCAAAAATTGAAAGGATCGTGTTTCCAAGTAGAAATAAAATGCAATTTCCCTAATGAAATGTTCGTAATTAAATTGAAATATAATATTTTAAAACCCAGCAATATTCAACGCTTGTAAAAACCTCACCTCGAGCTATCTATCTGCTTTATTTTTTGTGGGGGAGGTAAGGAAAGTTAATTTCAAACCTAATTAATAATTAATCTAATAAAACCTGCGTAGATAGCAACCTGCTTAATAAAATTCTTGGTATGGTTAATTTACTTAAATAAAATTATCAAAGGCGGCCCCCGTAGCGCAACGGCAAAAAAATCCTTTATTAATAGACGATATTAGTCTGGCTATTGTGATATTGATTATAAAATTAGGCGTGCCTTAGAAAAATGGCTTACCAGTTATCATAGAGAAACATCAAATTGTTTAGTTGGTTGAGCGGTGCAAAGCGTCACGTTCCCACCTATGCAACGCGGGTTCAATTGCGGGTTTTCGTAACCATGATGTTTGTTAAGTTTTTAGTTTAGTTATTTGTACATTAGAGTTAATAAAATAAGTAATTATAATTCAAATACTTTTTGACTATATTAAATACTTACAAACAATTATTATAACATATATTTTTTTTGTTGTTATTTTTTTTTTTTATTAACTTTTTTGTTTTTTACATTATTTTTTACATTACCTACCTCACTAGGTCATAAGAACCTGTTCTGAGGTAAGTGACAGTGAGTACAAGTAGAATAATTTTTAAAGAATGATGATATTTGTTACACAATGTTGTAGTTTGTCATGGTGAAGAATTTCAATTGCTATTTTAGGAGGTTTTCAATTTCCTTGCGGTCCTTACTCATTAGCCATTTAGTTATGTTTTGATTAAAGGAATACATATTGGTGATGGCTACAGTCTGTGGTGGGAGTTTGTTGTAAGTGTGAGGCGCGATGTACATATGGTGTCTTTGTGCAAAAGCTTTATTGTGTTTATGTACTAAAAGCCTTTCTTGTTGTTTGGCCCTTGTGTTTTTATTATGTGTGATATACATTAAAGATTTTGAAGAATGAGTCATTTTTAACACTATTTTAAGATATAACTGTCTGATATTGAGGATTCCTAAAAGTTGAAAGAGTGGCGTTGTTGGATGCCTGAAGGGCTTTCTAAATATAATTCGTAAAATTACTTTTTGTATTTTTATAAGAGGACCTAGCAAGGTAATAGCAACTCCCCCCCCCCCCACAACCAGCTATTCCATATACTATGTGGCTTTGACATAAGGCAAAGTATACACTACGTATATGGAAAGTATTACATACTAATAGATTTTATATGGTTCTTAAAAACTATTTTTAATTTATTAATCGGTGTAGTTTGGATGGTTCCAGCAGCGCATTATAATATTTCATCCCTTTATAAAAACTGTTTTGCGTATTGGACTTATTCTTTTTTGTAGTCTGATTTCTTTTCACGTCCTTGTATTATGGCTGTTAATATCCACGTCGTAAATAATTTTGAGAACAAGTTCTTTCTTATTTTATGTATAAATATTAAAGTGTGTAATGTCAGCTTCTGTTTCACTCTTAGCCAATTTAGTTCCTCTGACATTTTAGCTGCTTTTGTCTTTATTTAAAAAGTCGATCTTTGTGACTGACAATGTAAACAAATAATTTAATATGTAGTGTATTTGCGGCACGTCCCAGAGTGGTAGACACTTAAGTTTCGCCCCGGTGAAAAATCACCATTCAGAATCGAAATGTTCCTAGAAATAGCAATAGCTATGCTTAATGACCAAATCTAAATAGCCAGGTAAAAGCCTAAAAACCAACTTTCCTCTTCCCCATCTCTTTCCCCTCCTCTCCTCACTCATTTAGCCTCACAGCATACCCCATAGTGGAGATGTCATAGTCTCACTGGCTCCTGAGAGTTGAGAGCAGTTGGGATTCTCATGCGTATTCACATAAATAAATAAAAATAAAAATGAAATAATATAAACATAAATAAAAAAGCACATACGCTTCTTCAGTTTTGGATATAAGTATACTCAAGTGTCTCCAATATCGCCGATCCTTGTCAACTTTCACGCATCCGAAGTCGACAGTTATACCAACGCGTCTCATCTGTGGGTGATCTCTGTTTCTTTCTCCCAACCAAAAAACGCTATCTGCTGATATTTTAGTTCCAACTGTCATATTTTAGACGTGCCATTTGGCTTTTTTACCTTTTGCTTGTTTTTAAATCTACCCAATCTAACTAATAATAATCCTAATCTGACAATCTCACAGGGTATGATACATATCACCTATTTTTCTATGGCTCTTAATGTGGTAGCCATATTTATTTAAAAAACATGTACCTATCTATTGAATTAATTACACGTGTTTAAAGATGTTGAGGTAAATTTTAATTTTTGAATATTTTGCTAAGTTTGCTAAAGGCAGCCACCCAAGCATTCCTTGTCCCTCATTTTCGCTGATCTATATTAATGTACATAAAACCCCCATAAAACATGCCGAGGTTCTCAGAAACTTTAAATCTTCGTTTCGTTTAGCGAGTTTACCCATCTTATTAGATCCGGTCTAAAATACGAATAAAATCATTCACCTGCTGAGGCGTTATTTTGTATCTACCTGTGGTACTCCAAACTTCGAGCCGGTGGATTAAATATCGTCGCAATCAAATTATTCATCCGAGAATTTATAGACATCCCCGTCTGAATCAACCGCCCCGAAACTTTCCCCTTTAAGGCATTCGTTTTTCATTAGACCCAAACCATTTTTCCTTTCCACCCCTAACAGGCGGCGCGGCAGGGTGTTCCCAGTCCAACCCCTTGTAATCAAATAGTTAGACAAGGGGTAGTCCTTGCTCTAACATAAATAAATATATATAAATATTCCCTATTATCAGCAGCAAAAATAATCGCGAAGATATTGTTTTTCTGAAATGGGAATAAATTTAAAAATAATATTTATTTAGAAAAGGTGGGGCGTATGAGACTTTTTGCATTAGGGAATATTGGAAAAAATGTAATTCTGTTATTATTCTGCTATTTAATTATTCCAATCGAAATATCGTCCCTGGACAGGCAAAAGGGCGTAAGCGACACATTGGTCAAAAATTAGTCGAATTTGCAGCTTTGATCAAGTTTTTTTCTGCATCGAATGCTCTGACTCTCTTTTGATTCTGAAGACTTGTGTGATCCTTCAGACATCTAAAAAATATTTATCATTCGAGAGAAGGCTTAAGCATTGATTTACTTGCGTTTTCTTTTTTTTCAAAATCCAACCAGATACTGAATACTTATAAATTTTAATATAAAACGAAAAAACTTGTAAGTGCTCTGATGTAAGCTTGCCATAATGGCACTTCAGCCCTTTTGCCTTTCCGGCGACGATATAGTTAAAAAGCTTTTGGGGACAATAATTTCTAAAACTACTTCCATTTACTTCAATTTGTTAAGAGTACTAATTCTACGCAGTGGCGGCTCGTGACTTTTTAGTGTGCTAGAGTGGTAAGATTGAAAAAAAACCGTCATCATTGATGTTGTTGTAGCCGAAATTATTTTTTTTCGAAATTTCACCTTTTTGTATGAAGATTTTTCAGAAATCCGTGCGGTGCACCACCAAAACTGAAAAATCCTGAAAATCTTCATACAAAAAATAAAATCTTGAAAAAAAAATAAAAATCATTTTCGGCTACAACAACATTAGCAATATCGTATTTTTTAATCTTAGCACTCTAGCACACTAAAAACTCACGAGCCGCCACTGAATTCTAGTACACAAAAATCCGCTACTGTTTCTAACATTGTGTGACTACCTTGCTTTGAGGGAATGACTCTCGTGTACAAGTAGCCATGATGATGTCCAACTTTCAATATGAGAAGCACAAGAAGAAGAAGAACAAATGGCCAAAATGTATTTAATCATATAATTGTTTTGTCGTAAAGACAACTACATTTATGCTCACATACTGCATTTCTACTTTTATTATTTTATTCTTAGAACTTTCTGGGAAAAAGAAGACCAATCAGAAATAAAATAAAGATGCCTTATATTCCTTTAGGAAAACCTTCATTTTCGATGAAGAAAACTGTACAGATACCATATTGTAGTCAGAAGGATTAATACGAGCTCAGTGACAGCTAGCGGGATATTCCCACTGGGACCGAATATTTCACAGCTTTAATCGACATCTTATATTTGCTTATGAAGCTTACGAAGCATGGCCGTTTTCTTTGAAACCATTAAATATTCTTTCATAGGGTCGTCAAGCACTCTTACTGGCATTGACATTTTCATGGCAAGAAGAACTTTTGGGGTGATATCGTCAATGAGTTACTACTATTAACTTTAATTTAAAACAAAAATATTTATATTTTCTTTGAAAGCAATCAATTTGTGGTTTGAGATATTTAAATTTGGCTTGTAGTCCAGTATATTTCCTGTAAACTTATAAAATTGAGCATTATTCTATAATCTCCTTCTCAATTGAAGATTTGTCTCTTTCAGTTCATATTATCTGTCTCTTTCTCTTTGTTCCTTTGTTAAAATTGAAATGTTATTCTATTGTTTTATTAGCGTTCTGTTATTTTATTTTATATTTTGTTCTCCCTCTGTATGCATATTTAACCTTACACTTTATATTTTTTATTTAGTTTGATTTTGTACCCTGAAAATGCTTAGGCCAGAAAAAAACCGGTCGGTCATAAAAATTAAATAATATTTGTGGTTTTATACAAAGTTATTATTTCATTTCTTTAGAAACATTTATATTTTAGACGCCAATACCCACTTAATGCATCATCAGAATTATGGGTTCAGAAAAACGTGGTGACCTTCTAAAGCATTAAAAATAATCATGTTTTTTAAACAAATTTAAACTTTTTCAGTTTCATCTTCTGGTCTTATCTTGTATCGGAGGTAGGCTATCGCTCGGAACAACTCAGCGACAATGCAAATCGCCTAAGCTTTGAAACCATGAGACGCGCCGTCCTCCTTTACCACGTCTTCCATCAACCTGCATTATCAGTTGAGTATTATTGTGTATGTCGCCCCTCACGAGCTCACTAAGTTATTGGAGTCATATTTTTTAATATTTTATACAATACAATTTGTCACTATGTCACTAAGTTGTGCATTAGTTACCTTATCTATTGAGTTTTTTTAAGCATGACCTTATAGACCCACAATTTAAATGTTTCTACCATACAGTGTTTAGTCTTATATTTTGTGAATAGTATCTAAGAACTTTTTTTTACTAGCATAGTAAAATAATTAGACGAAGAATAAAATTCCAGGCATTTTTTTCGCGAGTCTTTTTGTTCAGTCGGCCAATGGGAACATTTTTTTTTAATTTTGAGTATTGATTAAAAAGTTTTTTTTAATAGACTAAACTATATATATATATTTGTTACACGCAAGTTGTGTTAATTATTCGCCATCAAACAATCATTATCATCATCTCAGTAGAAACTACTTACTGCTCTAATGACAGTTTGATTTAGTTTATTAGTTGATTACCCCTTCAAAGGAAGCGATCAACTTCGTACAACTGTTGGCATCAACTATAAGAGAGAGCTAATAATAATTCAGGGCCAGTCAAACTACCATTACAATTATTATATCTGTTGAGCAATTGAATGAATTTGTTAACCCTTATCTTGACAGTGTTACATATATGTTACACCAACTTTGCTATCTTTTTTATTTATTTTTAACAAATATTTTAACATTTTTATTAATGACAGCACTTCTTTATCGTCAATATCTAAAACTCTTCTTTATTGTCCTGTCAATTGCTGATACCTATGATCAGTTTTTTTCAATGTGAAGCTAATTAAATTATCTTCAACTTTATGTTATATTTTTTACATTGCGAGATAAGGATGGCACAACTGAGTTAGTACCAATCCATACAGTTATATGGCAATATAAAAATCTGGAGCAACCAAAAAATAAGTTCTTAAGCATATCAACTTATCATTACCGACATCGTAAAAAACAGTCAACTACCGAGGATTGGTCATATTGTATCGATGCTAACAGACCCAGTTTAAGCAGGTACATATATTAAATTTGATTATATGATTTATTATATATTTTTTCGTGAAGTGCTGTAACCGATCGCCTATGATTATACTAGATTCATAAATATTATTTGCCTTAATCCACCGATTTTTTATAAGCCATGACCTTAATTCACCTTCTTACGAACAGTTTTTCGAGATTTTTAAAAAATTGTTAAAGTAATGTGTAAAAATTTCGTAATTGTAAGACATTTTGTAATTTTAGCCTGATTTTCACAAAATAAAATGTTTCGTTTTTTTCGTACAATTTTGACATGATCTTTCTTATTTTTCAGGTCAAATGCTTTGCCTTAAGAAATCCAACATGGTAATCATTACCTGTCGAAGTAGTAATAGAACGACATTGACATAAAGCATATCATATTCATTCTTTATTTACGGGAAAATAACTAGTAATTTATCGAAAACCTTTTTTTTACCTTTACTTTTCTTTGGGTATGCACAGCGTTTCAGCCTTTAAGCGCCGCTACAGTGTACCTATTCCACTGCTTAATATTAAACAATACCTATATGATTTTCTAATCTTTTAAAGTAATTACGTTTTTTTAATATTTTCCAAGAAAAAGGTTGTTAAAGCGTCTCAATATTCCTCTATTTCATGACACTTTTATTATGTAATCGGGGTACTTGGTTCTGATTGTACAAGGTAGCTACTATTCTGTGATATCTTTCAGCTAGGTTTTTAATTAAACCCTCGTTTTCCAACTTAGTTGACATCTTGATTGTCTTCGGTCGAAAGCAAGATGGCGCTTTATTTGCGAACTGTTGACAATAAGCAAACACCCGGCCCCTCTTCTTGTAGCACCATTCATGGCCAATAAAAGCTAGAGAACGAGTTAAAAGAGGCGTGTATCTTGTTTAATAGGTCAAACATATAGGGGCTGGGGTGATACACTTTTACTAATTCTATTAAAAAAAGATTGTTTTTTTTTGACAGCACGAATACTTAATCAAAAAATTACACAGGTACCATACGAGTGACCTAATGTTATACCAGATGAGGTTCTAAAAATTCAATATTTTTGTCTGGAAAATAATGATTATGTAAAAGAAACCCGTTGTGATTGAAAATAGTTTTTTTTTCTTAAAGAAAAATACCTACCAGTCTTAAACTTTTTGTTTGGGAAAATCACGGGAAATAAAAAAAAATGCTAAATACCACATTTTATTTCCGTTCATTTTTTAGAACTAGGAACTCAAAACCAGGTACCAGGAGTTTTAGCCGCTAGTTCTTCTAGGCGACTTGTGATGGGGTCCCGCGTTGACAGACATGTGACCGGTATGCGCACAACACTCCACGCACTTTGTGCCGCCTCTTCGCTTTGAACCGATCTAAAACTGACGCAGCCATGTGGTTTTGAGTCGTTTCACAGGGAAACCTGTCACCGTTCGTCAGTTTAAATTAATCCGTCATTCATATAGTATTAATATGTACGATTTTTTGTGAAGTCAGTTATTAAGTCTAGAGATCAAAGTTGATCAAATTATATACTTACTTTATAAAAAAAAAATCGTATATTGAGAAAAAATACCCCCAGATAAAAGGTAATTTTTTTACGATCTCCCGGCCACAGATAGGTTCATGGAGATGCAACGTTTTTGTCTGTGCCACTCAACCATACGTTAGACTTTGCACAAATGGTTTTACTTTAGTTATACCGTACACCTAAAATAAACAAAACAACGAGATTTTCATAGTATATTATACGCTATTCAAAAATGGTAAACATAAAACGTGCCACCTTGGTAGAACGCAGCTGTCGTTAACATAATTATATACTATCATATTAAGTCATAAGACCAAAATGTATATTTCTGATAAGTACTCGTTAACCTAGAATACGCAAAAATAACGTATAGTGTGTACAGAACAAATATTTATATCCATTCAATGTGAATTTTATATTCCATTGCGGGTTATATTTCTGACAAATACCTATGGTTACAGTAGGAATATGAATGTAATTTTCTTGGTAACTCGACGTGCTACTTAAATTATTACTGTCAGTACTTTTCTACACATAAACTAACAAAAGCTGTTGTACATAAGTAATAATTTACGATGCTGAATAATTATTTCAAACCTTGTGATAGGGTACAAATTTATTTTTCGATTGTGTAGGTACTTTCTCCCATGTCAAACAAGAATAGTTATTTTTCATTTATATTTGTTTACATTTTTTCCGAATACCACACCTAATTTCAGTGTTTCCACTATCTAGATTATCAAAATGGACGCCACCCTCGAGTAAAATAAGAAAGTACCTCTATCGCCACAGCGAATATATATTAACAAAAATGGCTTCGTCGACGCTGCCTAATAGATCGGTATATACTTTCTGATAATGCCCCAACATTTGCTTATTTACACTTTCATTTCCTAAACTGTTATTAAATGCGAATCATTTAGTACCTAACCCCCCGACAGAAATGTCAGGTTGGGGAGTTGGGGGAGGTACGGGCAATAGGGCCAATTTACACTTCAATTTGCTTCGGGTTCGTTTCACGTAACGACGCGTTTAAATTAAACTGAGAATATTAAATGTGAAAATATTATTTCGGGGACGGATGGCCGCCCAGGGTGACGATTACAATTTATTGGGGAAATTTAATTTTGAAATGAGTGGATATGGGCAATTAGAACGTCTATTACAATTTCCTTTCACACAGTTTTACAGTTGAGGCTCAGTGGCTTTAGGGCGAGGAACGAGAAATGTTAGCACCTGGGGCGAAAATGCTCCCGGAACGGGTAAAATTTTTGTAATGTCCCTTTTTTAGTGGGCCACGTTTCGTTCTTTCTTTTTTAAATTATTTTTATTTTTTTAATAATCATATTAAATTTAAATGTGAATTTATTTTCACTAAAATTTTCATTAATCAAAAAAAAAATCTAATAACTAGATGAACTCACTAGTAGTATTGTGAAGTTAGATTTTTTAAATTGAATTATTAACAAAAAATTATATTGCATAAATTCCTACAAATTAAACAAAAAAAAACTATAAATAACCAGAACATAATATTACATATCTTCGATGCGTAATATACTCCTTACACATAAAACAGAAATCACCTGGAGTTGTGATCTTTACCGATTTGAAAGAAAACTCCCCAATTTACATAAGACCTTTGGACTCGTAGGCCCCAGACAGGCCAATAAAATTGATTGTATGTTTAACAATGAATTTCTATATTTGATTAATTATATCCGAAGCAAGAGAAAAACTACTTCAATTCAGACACACAGACACACCCACAAGACACTTATATCGTGTTACGTCTTCAGTGACCTCACAACCACGCTTGAATGAAAGTGAAATATATGTTTTACGGAAGAGGACACACCACCCTTCAAATAAATTGGTAAACTTCAAAATATATCAAATTCTTTTGCATTCGTTCATGTTTTATCGTAGATATGTTTTCTTAAATTGTGGAAAAATACAATATCTCTTTATTTATCTATATATGTAGGTGAAGATAAAATGTTTTAAAAAAACACAAGATTTTACTAAACATTCGTCAAAACAAATTAAGAATTTACTCTGACTATAGGCACTATTAATTCTGATAAATATATTACTATAATATCAAGTGTGTTTCGAGGAATATATCGGGAAATAACTAATTCATCGCATAGAATAATAACATCTGATCCTTGTCGCTTATCTTAATGCTTAAAAACAATTCGGGAATCATGGAAACAGTTTTACGGTAATAATGTCATCCTTGGGAAACATTTGATGTTTTTGTTATAGATTCATCATAATCAATTCAAATGTAAATGTCTGGAATGGAGTGCCACGTTGCTTTATTTTTTAGGACAAGATATTTTTGTAATTTAATATTTTCAAAGTATAAAATGTTAAATTTGAAATAAAAATACCTTTGTTTTAACACCACTTTATTGGATACATACACCAACCGGTTTCGGATCTACCTGAACCTTCTTCAGGGTTGAATAAATATGTATTCAACCCTGAAGAAGGTTCAGGCAGAGCCGAAACCGGTTGGTGTATGTATCCAATAAAGTGGTGTTAAACAAAGTTACTTTTATTTCAAATTTAATTACGTCTTACCACAAAGTGCTTCATGTCAAAGTATAAAAAATATGTTTGCAATAATCGTATCTGTATATTTATTTTATATTTTACATTATTTTTTTTTTGATTTATTTGATTTATTTTGTTACATACATTTAAAAATTACAGAAATAATAAAATAATGTAGACATAACAAAAAAAATCCCACATAGGCAAAAGCCAGTGCGTGGGTATACTAATTCAAATCATAGTTATAGCTCTCTATAGTTACATTTTACAGTATAAGGTACATTTCAAATTAAGTAAAAAAATAATAATAATAATAATAATTTAAAAAATATATATATTATTGTTATTATTATTTTTTCTTTTTTTTTTTTTCAAATTCAAAATCACAACAGATAAGTTAGTTATTTTTTTAGAATTTAGCACTTATAGTATGAAGAGGCTGGTATCTTTTGCTTTTATCCAGTTTTTTATTACATTTTTGTATGTATTTAAGGAAGTTGTATTTGAACACTTAAAATGTAATGAAAGTGAATTATACATTTTTGGGGCAATGAAGTATGCATGTCTCTGCGCAAGTCTAGTTTTGCAGAGAGGTACCTCCAGTACATTATTTATTCTGTTGCTGTAACGATTTTCATTTTTTGCAAATAGTTTACTTCGCGAAAATATGTACTTTAGGCACTGTATACAATATTTTTTTCTTATATCTAAGAGATCAGCTTCTTGGAATAATTGTATGGAGGGGTATGTAATGTTTTTATGCAACATTATTTTTATTATTAATTTTTGAGATATTTCTAATGGCTTAATATGAGTATTATAAATACCCCCCCAACCGATTATTCCATAAGATACTGATGACTGAACCAATGCATGGTACACCAATTTCATTATTTTTATGTCAACTATGTTATTTAATCGTTTAAAAATGTAAGTTAAATATCTTAGTTTATTTACAAGCTTTTCTACATGATTCGTCCATTTGAGTTGGCTATCTATTGTAATTCCTAAATATTTGACTGTATTTCCCGATTTCATTT
The DNA here is from genome assembly GCA_022651775.1 of Drusus annulatus. Classification (NCBI taxonomy): domain Eukaryota; kingdom Metazoa; phylum Arthropoda; class Insecta; order Trichoptera; family Limnephilidae; genus Drusus; species Drusus annulatus. The sequence continues at coordinate 229,750 of JAGWCC010000274.1, forward strand.
CTACACAATTAGAGCATAAAATAGGGTTGCAGTTATTGTTATGGAACCTTATATTTAGGTTAGTTAGAGGTGCAGCCTTTTTGGTATTATAGAATGGAATATAAATAGTTTTTTCACAGTTCAGAGTTAAAAGGTTTTGGTTGAGCCATTCTTTGACAATGGAGTCATTTTCAGTGACTTCGTTCCAGGATTTACCATGTACTGTGATTGCAGTATCGTCAGCATATGAGAATAGTTTTCCCGAAATGTTAATATTACAGAGATCATTTATATAAATTAGGAACAATAACGGGCCGATAACTGTTCCTTGTGGAACCCCATGTCTAACACACTTTGGTTTACTAATATGAGCACCAATTTTTGTGCATTGATGGCGATAAGATAAATATTTTTTCAAAAGGGAGAGACAGTTATTTTTAATTCCTAAATTATTAAGTTTTCCAATCAGTATATTATGATTGACGGTATCGAATGCCTTTTTCAAGTCTAAGAAAATTTTTAGGCTTTTCATATTTGAGTCAAGATTACTGTATATATTTTTCGTTAGATTAAATAAAGCATCATCTGTACCAAGACCTGATCTAAAACCATATTGATTTGGGGACAAAAGTGCATTGGACTCAAGAAACTCTAGAATTTGTATCTTCATAATTTTTTCTAATATCTTAGCAAGTTGGGATATCAGCGATATGGGTCTGTAATTGTCAAGTGTAAAAATCGATCCAGATTTATGGATTGGAACAATATTTGAGAGTTTAAATGCGTTTGGGAATGTGTTTTTTTTCAAAGCAAGAATTAAATATATGTTGCAGAGGTAAGGATATATGTTGTTTAATAGATTTGATTGTGAGGCAGCTTAATTCATCGGGTCCATTGGCTGTATTTGTGTTGAGATTATCAATGTGTTTTATGATTTCCGATTCAGTTACACGTTTAAATTGAGATAAAATAGGAGTATTTACAGAGTGAGTGTTAATTAAAGTAGGTCTGGACTTGTTTCTAAATGAAGGATTATTATTTATTAAATCTGAGGCAACGTTTGTAAAAAAATCGTTGAATTTATTTGCAATTTTTCCCATATCCGTAATAACTATTTTATCGTCTGTTACAATTTTTTCAGGCAAAGTTTGTACTTTATGCTTTCTATTTGCGATTTCGTTTATGACTTGCCACGTTTTTTTAGAATCATTATCGGCTATTTGTAATTGTTTAGTGTAGTATTCTTGTTTACACCTCTTTATAAGTATATTAAAAAAAATTCTATAAATTATATATTGCTGTTGTAAATTTGCATTAGGTGGTATGTTGTTAGTCGTACAGTATTTCTCATGTTTTTTGTAAATTTTGTAAAGCTTGTTCCTGTGTAAACTTGAAATTATCAGTCCACGCGTAATCCATGGTTTAATTTTTTGTGTTTTCTTTTGGGTGTAGGTGTTGGTTCTAAACTATTATTTATATTATTATTTAATACTGAATAAAAATTGTTCAATGACTGATTCGGGTCATCGTTGTAGATAACTGTGTTCCAAGTTTCTTTTTTTAGATAATCATTCAGAGTTTGATAGTTGATTCTACTTCTTTTCACGTGTTGGTCTTTAGTTTTATTATGATGTTTTAAGGTACTGTGACTGAAAAATGTTGGGTAGTGGTCGGTTATATCAATTTTTAGAATAGCTGATCTGGGAATAAAGACTTTATTGGTTTTTAATAATTAGAACACACAAATTAGAACATTAATAATTAGAACACACAATGATGTGAAAGAAGATAAATAAATTAATTAAATAAAATGATGTTCGATGCTGACAGGAAATATTAAAATCATCAAAGGCCGGGATTTTTGATTCCAGTAGCAGCAATAAAAAAATCTCCTGTGTTTTTTTTATACATATAATTTGATGAACATATATTGTTTCAATATTTAACAATTTATTAAATCACGATGCGAGATTTATGCATGTTCTACTATGAAAATCACACATATACTGTATGCGCGACAACTTATTGACAAGAAGTGGGACGAATTTTAAAATTATGTTTGATATTTTGTTCGCTCTTTTTCATTATTTGTCATTTTTTATGTATTAAAAACATATTGTTTCCACTGGATTACCTTACAAACATGGTGTTCAATTTTGCGGCTGCCGGACCCATATCACGGTTTTTATTTGATGATGGAATAATTTTCTGTTGTATTATTTATATTCTACTACCAGCGTCATTCATGTTTTAATACCATTCAATGCGTTTGGCTACAAGGTAAAAATGCTGAGTGGTAAATTGTGTAGACAAGGAAGTATTGACCTACCGTAAAAATAATTTTACCAAAACAGACAGCTGTCAAATGTCATCAACAAAATTCCCCGAATAAACAATGGACAGATTCAACTTTATGAATTCATACGAGAATGAACTGTAAAGTAACTATATTTAGTATTAATTTTCGTATAACAAGACTGCGTCTTAGGGATGTACATCTAAAATTAGCTGTCACTACTTTTAAACCAGTTACTAATAGCCATATGAAAAAGTCGATAGCGGAGGTGTGGGATTTCATTAATATTTTTTTTATTTTACTAAAAAATTACATAATTGAAAAATAAACTCCAAAAAAATATATTACTGAAAACGAATTCTGAAAAACCAAATAAGCGCAAAGTCACCTGTACAATGTCGCCGTGACAAAAATAGGTACTATCTCTAACGGTTCATTTTCACCTTTGTATGAAAATGACAGGCACGGTGATTGGTTGTAGACTTTGCTTCTCATAACTTTACGTATAACACTCCATAGAAAAACAGACTTTACGTCTAAATAATCACTATGCAATACGTAAAAAATTCTGTGACAAAAATCTACTCCTCATACATGTACGCTAGTCGTTCAATGCACAGCGATGCTGCCAGCGCAATAAAAAAACATAATTACCTCATGATGTGGGTAAATTGTATTTGGGTATTTAATTTTGTAGTGTGGATATTTAATAAAATGATTTGGGGAAATTTTGACATGATTTAAAGAATATTTAAAGTAAATTTAAATTAGATCTTTATTTTTACGATGCCCCTTCAGAGATATCGCCTATGTTTTTTGCACAGTTTGAACGTATGATGAATCTGGCGCTGACTTTATTGCCTCAAGATTGGCATTATTAGAAAAATTGAAAAGGTCGCGCATCTTATTCATATTGGGACATTTATTTTACTATTAACTAAAAAAACAACTGCTTAGAAAAAAAAGGGATCAAGTTTTAAAAAATTACAGTATTTTATTGTTTAAGCCATGCATAAATTCTATGCAGTTTTGAATCATGCCCACTGGAGTCCATCCGTCTAGCACATGTGGGTTCTCTATTGACAGAAAGAGATATCGCAGCTTCTATGATTTCTTGAATCACGAGAGTTATAGGAGGCTCGGGTATATCTGGTATTATCGTGGTGACGGTTGACGCAAAAAAATCCATTGATGAGTGGGGACGAAAACTGAGAAGTACACTTTTTTTGTTTTTAGGGGTATTGCATGCTGCGCATAAGTAATATTGCTGTCTTCTAAAAGAAGAAGTAACGAATTTACTATTTTTTCAATCCATTTTTTTTATATCTACAAAATAACCACTAACGACGCCACTGACCACAAGTGCAGCTTGTAAAGTTGTGCAACCGGCACTGGTAATTAATGTCCAAATAACTTTTTTTATGCACATTTACCCATTAATTTAACATTTATAAGCATTTATTTAGATAACTACCGATTTTCATTTTCTTGGCATGGCATCACTGTTCCATAGACAAATAATTTCTGATATAATATATTGCGTTGATTGTATTTTCGGCCGGTGTCAAATGTGATAACTTTCATTGAGTAACATAAATTTCGGTTCATATTATTTACACCAGTAAAATCTATGTCAACCGCTCAAAATGTGGAAACTTATCCAACGTAATAGTAAGCTGTTTAACATCGCCCACAATTCTCAAACATTTGAGGTTAGGTTACAAAACACATCTCGATTTAGTTTCGCCAAGAGAAATCATCACATTTGGAATGGAAGGCAGCAATATTACTTATGCGCGACATGCAACACCCCCGCAAACAAGAACAAGCGTACTTCTCAGTATTCATCCCCATTCATTAATGGATCCTATTTTGCGTCAACCGTCGCCTCGATAATACCAGATATACCCGAGCCTCCCGTAGCTCCGGTGGTTCAAGAAATCGTGGAAGCTGCCGCATCTCTTTCTGCAAATGGAGAACCCACATTTGCTAGTTTGGGCCTCGGCGGTTGGACTCCAGTGGGGATGATTCAAGACTGCATGGAATTTCTGCACGTAACAGTAGATTTGCCATGGTGGGGAGCAATTATGCTGGGGACTCTGTGTGTAAGAACGATCGTTTTTCCTTTGGTCATAATGGCACAACGTAATAACGCCGTAATGAACAACAATTTACCGCAGATGCAAGCCATTCAATTGAAAATGTCAAACGCAAGACAGTCAGGTAATCAGCTAGAGGCCGCGCGATATGGACAAGAATTAATGATCTTTATGAAAACGAAAGGCTTGAGTCCCTTTAAGAATATGTTGGTACCCCTGGCACAGGCCCCAATCTTCATTTCCTTCTTCCTCGGCCTCAGAGGAATGGCTAACACTCCGGTAGAAAGCCTCTCAACAGGAGGCCTCTTCTGGTTCACTGACCTTATTGTGCCAGATCCCTTCTATCTTCTTCCTGTCATCACCAGCCTCACCCTCTTGGCTACCATTGAAGTGGGGACTGATACCGTGCGCATGAATGCCTCGAACATGGGTCTCCTGAAGTATGGTCTTCGTGCTCTGCCATTCATTATGTTCCCCTTCATTATGAACTTCCCCGGAGCTATTCTATGCTATTGGGTGTCCACCAACTTCATATCGCTGGGACAGGTAGCTGTGCTGAAAATACCCCGTGTCAGAGAATACTTCAAGATCCAAAAGTTAATTACCCACACTCCAGACAGTCTGCCCATAAAGAAGAAAGGCTTTATAGATGGAGCCAAGGATTCCTGGACCAACATGAAGCTGACTAAAGAAATGGAAGAAAGGCAAAGAATTGATGAAATTCTATTTAACAAAGCGGGCAAAGGGCCATTGCAAAAGACATACAAATATGATCCCACCAAGGTTATCCAAGCAAAAAAGGTTGACCGATAAAACAATAGCATTTTGCTGACTGTTTTATGTGTTACTTACAATAATCCTCTGAATACACCCCTTTTATAAGGTGTGCCACTAGTTTTGTATATTTATTTTAAATACATTATGTTCTTAGTTTAAAAACCCTTTTTATTTAACCAATATGATATCCTCGGTGATCTGTGTTATTTTATCCATTTAACTTGAAAATTATGAAAGTTTTTAGTCAAGAATTTTTCACGACTTCTGAAAGATATCCATAAATTTTCTCACCCTGCTGCTCTGCAGTCTGACTTCATCATGCTATTTCATAGAATAAAAAGTATTTTAGAGAAAGGTTTACGAAATTTAATTATCTGTTCCCCTCTTGCTATTGAGGAAAATTGGCTTTCATCTCTAAAATTGAGATTTGATTTTTCTACAATGATATTGGGATATGACATAAGAGCACAGTTGCCCATGAAACACTTGAGATGAAACCATTTTAGAAATCTACCCAGAAAACATCATGATACATACTGAATATCGGGAAATAATAATTATAAACACGTAAAATACAAATCATTTAATGGTATATTTATAAATTTTCTTAAATTGACAAAGTTCTTGACACATTTGGTTGCTTTGTGCGCTTTTTCATATTTATATACATTAATTTGAGGAGCAAATATTTTGAAATTCATTCTATTGCTTTAGAGAATGTATTTATTATGGCACCAATAATGTCCTGTTATCTATTATTAAGGGTGTACCTTTTTTTGGAAACCATAATTTACTCTTTTTTATTAAGCTTAATGCTTTGCATAATTCTTTTTATTTTAGTTTTTGTGGAATTAAAAACTTATCCAAAAATAAATTTGTATAACTAGTAAAAGAAATAAATATAATAGGTTGAACAAAGGCAACTCGTCTGCAAGTTCCATCTTTTAAATCTTATGGGAGTTTGTTAGTTAAATAATGGAAAAGTTCTGTATTATAACCCAATAAAGAAAATTGTATTATTAACATTAAAAAATTGCACCTAATTCTTTTTTTTTTAAAGAAAAACAAAGATTCTCGGGTTACGAATAACCAGACAATATTTGAAAAACTCCTACTAACAACATTACAAGCGGTAGATGTTGCTTGTGCAATGATGAAGGACTTGGCTAGCAGAGGAATTGAACCCACAATGCCTGATTGGTAACCTGACCTATGTCTCCACTCCGCTACTAACCGGTCAAAATTCGATATATAAATATAATAAAAGGAACATAAATGAAGTATTTCTAACTTCCGTTGTACAAACTGGTTTATTATAAACCATGAAGGTTGTGTTCAAGAAAGGGCCCATAAAGAAAATTTTGATTGATTTGATACTAACAAGATATTGATGGTTGTTTTATTAATACTGACCAAGCTAATAATAAACCTGTCAGTGATGCCACCAATTATGCATGTATGTATGATGAAAAATTGCTTTCTTAACTAAAACTAAGCAATAGTGAATGAATAATATATCAATGTCACAGTCTGCAAATGTGTTAAGTGTGATATGAGAATTTAACAAAGTTTACTTTAAAATTAAAACACACTAGAATTATAGCACGATAATTAATATTGATGTTAAAATGAATTAAGTCATGTTAATTTCCTACGAAAAACATTTTATTTACAAATTAAATCATTCTCAGAGATGCATTACAAACTTGGCATAATTATCCGGTATCTTTATTTACATAAAATTGCACTTAACACATTTGTGCACTATGCCATCGATATTTGGTAAGGCTTTCGATGTGAGCTATATTAGCAAAAAAATATTAAGAGTATACTATTTTGGCATGATGAGCTAACTCGTTATTTCAATATTTGGAACTTTGTCAGCCCTGATGTCCAAAAAAATAAAGATCAACACGGCATTTCAACTCACTATTGGCAGTGAGAAACCAAAAATATATTGAAAGCGAAGATCTAACGAAGTACATATCATCCCTGTTCAGGCAAAAGTCACCACACAATGTTTAGAGATACCGCAATTTGAAGGTACAATAATCTGTCAACTGTCAGTATATTTTGGTCTTCTATTTTTTTTTTTTTTTAAAACAGTAAATTGGTCAATCACTCAAACAATATGACGACACGGACAACCTCGAAGTTCGCATTGAACAGTACCATCAATACTGACTCCTACAACTGCTGGACAAAAAGTGTGAAGAATTCAAAATTCAACTTCTAGAAATTAGATTTATATATTTTTTAGGTTTATTAAGTTATATTTAAAGTTTATTTACTTATAAGCATTCAAATAAGAGATTTTCTCCAAATATCGAACTTTTGTGTGTGGTTTAGTGATTTTTGGCTGAACGGGGACAATATATTGTACAGATATGGGTCTACTCAAATAAAGTCTTAAATGAAAAATGATTCTTCTTGCTGTTCTGTTTGCTACAAAAATATTTCTTATAGGTAATACATAGCACATTATCAAAATAACAACAAAGATTTATAACACATTCATAATTAAGCTTAAACAATATTAATGATACAGCGGATGAAATAACCATTGGTCTGCTGAATTCATTTATTTTATATACCTACTTTAAAACAAAATAAACCACACATTCAATAAATATTTGCATTTTTACAATTTTATAAACTTGCACAAACACAACAACTTGGGTGTCCCTATAATCTAATAATCTGAGTGCAACTACATACACAAAATGTCAATCACATTCATAATAGTACGACATTCAAAATTTGACTTTCAGCCAAGTTCAAGAACTAAAGATTAGATTAGAATAATGTGCATTGCAACGTTGCATATTTACTCAGCATTTTCTCAAATCAAAGAACAAAAACCAGCACCTCACAAAACATTATTTGATAATACTTGAACATGCACAAAAAATAAACATATAGCAAAAATAATTTTGGTTGCAGTTTAAAGAAAACCATTAATAAAACATGATCCTTTGTGGTTTCTATATAAATTGGTGAAGAATTCAATGACAAAAGAAAAATGATGAATTAAATTTTTAAAATACCCTTTCAAAATCAATTATTCATAAAGAAATTAAAATATATATTTATATATTGTAATAAATTAAGAAACCTTGGGCATGTCTTGAAAAAAACCTTTATTATACGACTTTTAGAGAGCTAAGGAAAAAAAAACCTTTGTGCATTAACAAATAAAATTGTGCAATTGAATTGTGTCTCTGAAAGTGAAAGTTATTTTGTACGCTATTGCCTATTACTTCAGTTATTTATCTATTGTAGTTAATTTATTTACAGCAATAACTAGCATCAATTTTTCATCGCACCATAATGGATAATATTGTAATCCAAGCTCACTAACCTCGAAATCTAAATAATTACAAAGGTTTTTCCGATTTTATGTAAGAAATTGAAAGTCTTTAAAGCTTACTATTATCATAATATATTTTGTAGTCAATTCCAATGTTTTAATAAAAAAATCATACTGTCATCCACATTCAATCGTACAAAATGTGAAAACAGCTATAACAATTGAGTTCAACAAATGTTTCTATCATTAGCTCACAACTAAGTTATTATCAAAGATAACTTGTGTAACTATAAATATCACTGTTGCAGTAAAATTTGCTGATATAAAATAAATAAATATAAAACAACAGTGTTAAAACAATCACAGAAATAACATTCAATAGGGTTAAAGGGGACTGCCTAAACATTCAAATGCTGTTTTTTTACTCATCTCATCATTTGCTGCATAACAAAGTGACATAAATACTGAAACAATATTAATGATATGTATTGAAAAAACACATAATAAAAAAAAGGTTGTTGCCACAACTAGGATATGAACTCGAGACCTTCCAGTACCCAGGTGTCTGCTCCAACCACTGAGCTATCACGTCAACCTTCAAACCTGTCAAGTTTCTCTTATATACATGATTTATCACTTTCATTATTTTTATGAAATATGTTATGTAAAAACTGGGTTTGATGGGAACAATTATTTAGGTTATCTAAAGCTTCTTATAATTTAAGAGAGTAAACAAGAAACAACTTTTGAATGTGAAGACTGCTCCCTTGAAAAGATGACACCTGTCGAATTTCACTTACAAGTCAAACATCATCATTGCGAACCATCACCGCATAAGTCATCCTGGTAAGCTATTTGACAGCGGTAATAATAGAAATAAATCAGATTTTACCGGCGTATACTTATAGTGCTAAAACGATAATAGTATCACTGTAAATCTCCAATACACCTGGATGCATAAAATCACAGTTAATCTCAGTGGCAGTTAAACATATATCTCAAAGCTACATAGCTCATGATGGAAATGACTTTGCGACCTTAAAATAGTTGCGTTGACCTAGAAATTCCAGACAGAAACAGCTGAACTAACCGGATGAGAGTTGTTTGCTTCAACAAATCGATAGGTTTTCTGTTTCAACTCATAGATCAGTTAAAAATACAAAAAATATTTATTGCTGTAATATTGCAGTTAGGGATATAACAATACCATTACAGATACCGATATATCGGTATTGCCGATGTGTCTTTACCGAATAAAAAGGATGCGTTTTTTCACGATAGCCATTTTCTATCCTGCGACTTTTGCTATTTCTCTGCATTGGTCACCCGGTACGCCACGCACCTTTCACCAAATAACCTTAATCATTTCTGCTTTCCAAACAAAACCTTCCGAAAGCCAAATTTAACTATTAATTTATTTACATTACAGCTAAAGCAAAGTTAAGTTTTTGTTAATGTTCATGTTTCAATTAATCCTTTATAAATAAAACGCCAATGTTTGCTTTGTTCTACTTTGAGTTTGTTTGGGATTCTAGTTTTATTTTAACATTTTCCTTCCAATTTTATAAAATTATTTCCAAATTAAATCAAAATATCATTTATATTCATCTTCCAACTTACCCTCTTTTATAATTAAATACTTTACTCTTTTGTTAGCAAAATTGTAATCTATCAAGTCATTGTGTACTGGTCGTATTGGTATTAGCATAAATTGACTACAATAATCGGTATTGGTATCCTATCGGGAAAAAACAAGTATTGTTACATCCCTAATTGCAAATTTTGATTTTTTTCTCTTCTGGAGAGTGGGTAAATATGACTTATTCAGGGATGGATTTGCACCGAAAATATAAAAAATAAAAAAAATATTGTCCTATGTTAAGAAATAATATTTTTTAAGGTTTATAATAGTCAGTCACCTCTCCACTTTTTGTGAAGTTGTTTCAAATGGTTGTACGCTCTAAAGCTTATGTTGAGGCTTGGCATTACTTCGTTCAGGTTATTTTCTCCAATGAGGCTGAGTCCCCCTAATCCGAGATAGGTATGCAAAGGATCAGAATTGGTATCAGGCCACTTAGAAAATCCTCCCACGATAGAATCTTGAGTATCTAAAACATATCTTCTGTTCGATTCGAAGTTCGTCAACTCGAGTATTCCTAACATTTTGAGAGTCGCACCCATCCAGAAGCTGTAACAAGTATCGACAGGTTTGTTTGGTCTTCCTTGGAACCCGTCGACTTGTCTGTTAACGAGCCACCTCTTGAGTCCATCGGTTTGCTGAGTCGACAGTTTGTCCAATTGATTGCTCAGGCTGAGGGTTGCGATTGCGCAAAACGTTGTACCTCCGTGGGATTCTAACTCTGGACCTTGACCGATTCCAAAATCGTAACCCTGAAATAATTACATCAATATGTGCATAAATCGATTTTGTATTTAGGGACTGATTCTGTAATCGTAAACTTGAAATGATTACATCAAATAATGGTCACGTCGATAAGAACATAAATTAATTTGTATGTAGGTTTTTAAATTATAACAGTAATGGAATTTTGATGTTATTTAGATATTTCCACGTAATCTTCTCTTGTAACAATTTATTCTGGCTTTGCGCGAAACTCCAAGGGGTGATTATTTCCATAAATCTAAGGAAAAGATACTAACAGTTTTTTTTTTAATGAGGTTCAAATAATAATCACCTGAAGTTTCACGATACTACTCTGAAACACAGTGTATATATGCACAATAATAGCAGAAAAATTAAATAATCGCAAAATAACTTTATCACAAAAATTTATTAAAAAATCACTTCCACACTGTAAAAACATCTTATCTTTTTCATCAATCAACAAAAATAGTTTCCAATTCAATAAAAAATATGCAATCATTGTAAAATAAAAAATGGGATAAAAAATGATCTTACAATGCTGTCGATAATGTATTTGGTGGCCTTCTCAACATCGAATCCGGACCAATCATCGAGAATATAGCTGATGCAAGCCGCACAGTAGAGAAAGCGCATATCGGCTTCAGTCCCAGATAAAGTTGCAGAATAATTGCCTTCAGGTTTTTGCAAACATTTAACTCCTGCAATGTGAAAATATTGAAGTATGAATCACATAATATGTACTTGCAAAAGCATGGCAGTGGAATTAATGTTGTGTTTAGATTATCTTAGATCATCAACGAGATTATACTTCAGGTATGAGGCGTGATTGTAAATGTCAGATATTAAATATCAGTAGATTAGGTTAATATGTCAGCTTCCTAACACGCATGTTTTTAACACTAAAATTATATAAAATTCTGATTAGTTAACAAAAAAGTTTGGGTCGTGAGATTTATAAACATTATTGAAAAGGTATTATTACACTTTGTAATTTTTTCGTTTTTGCCATCCATATTTCTGTGACATTTAGGTGACGAGGTATAAGTCACGAAATATCCGAAAATGGGTAAAGTATGCAGTTCTACTTTAAAAGGTCTAAGGGAAGTCGGGTAAAGAGATACAACTCAGACATAAAATTTTGTGCATTTATAATTTATACATACAAAGTAGGCAAAGTCTTATTCTAAGAAATAAAGGTGGTGAGAAATTAACTTTGCTTCTCCCGAACAATTATAAAATTGTGACATATACCACTTCACATAAATGCCACAGATTTACGAGTGTAGCAGAATTTGGCTTATCTGGCAGTGTTTTTTTTTATTGCAAAGTAAAAATGTATAAAACATGTGTTGATTGTAATTTCAGAAAATTAAAATAAAAGTTTAAATGTCAGAAACGTATTTGGCTGAACTCCGCATATTTTTCACGTGATATTTATTGATTTCACTTAAAGACAGCTATGGGGGCAATTAGAAATGTTAACGTTCACAAATAGAAATAATTTATTAACAAATCAAATTTTTAGGGTTGGGCTAGTTCAACCTTTTATATTCAACCCATACTCTGATATGCGCAAATAATCCATGCCCCAGGGCTAAGATCATAACTTTTATACATTTGGAATGCAGTGAAAGATTAAGTTTAAAAATCGTGGTGTTCATTTAAAATTAATTACTCTTTAAACTATATTTCACCGATATTTATTTTTATTGATTTCCAGTGGGGTCATTATTATCCATTGTAGAAAAAATAAAACCAAATATTGCAAATTTATTGAAATAAAATTCAAATGATCTTTGAACTTATTTATACGGTAATCTGAACATACCAGCAATGATAGCTTTCTTATGCACCCTTGAAAGGTCATCTCCGAGGATGATAAGGCAACACAGTCCTGTGTAGGTCATGGTGAGGTGACCGCACCTGTAGTGCTTGTTGCAATCGTCCAGTTCCATGTTCAGGGTAGAGGAGCCTTGGAAGCCACAGGTGCTCATATCTTCACCTGGAAGGTCACATATATAAATAAATAGATAGTATAGGTGCTAACTTGGCGGTGGTTAATAGTGCGCTAGATAAAAGCTACTAATATAAGAGTAGTACAAATTCTAAGATGTGACTTACTATAATCAGCGAAGTGGCATTTGAATAGTAAGCTTTATTGCTGCTATCTCTGTTTTTATTTTTACATTTTTTTTTTTTTTTAAACTGTACAAATCATATACAATCCTTTTTTATTCGTCGATGGTAAACTATAGATATAATTTCTTTGTTATTAATGCACTTTTTCTACCTACGAGTATCTTGTGTCTGATTTTTATAAAATGAGTTATTTAATTGGAAAATGCAAATAGAAAACTGAACCAATTCCTGAAGACTATATTTGTATATGGAGGGAAAAATACAGACATTCAATGCATGTATAAAGAGCTAATGACTTAATATTAATACATGAGGAAAAACACACTAATGGCGCTGAAATGAAAACTTGTTCCGCATGGATTTACTAAGCCCCACTGATACGAACCACTGCCAGAGGTGCCGGTTCTTCGAGAGCACCAACTGTCCAAATAACTGTGGCACAGACACAGCATACATTCCACAAACATGTCTTCACAGTGATGTTACATTGTTAAGTGAATGCATTAATTTTAATTATTTAAGACTTACCACTATCACTCGGCAATATTTGAAGCCTGTATATCCATTCAATTATATTAGAAGATATTGTCGGCGATATGGTAGAGAGGGATGAAAGCGAATTCAATATGTCCAGACCCGAAATTGAAAAAAATGCCAGAGTTAGTCTGAAACCAAAATAAATTATTTATTAGTTAAGAAACGTTAGATTCTCGGTAACTCATGTGATTGAAATTCAAGGTATTATTTGTCAGTTAAAGATCATTTACACGGTTTGATGACTCACCTAGTAGTGTCGTGAGAAGATAACCCAGAAGGCAAAACATTTAAAAATCTTAAAAAATATTTTACGTGTTGCTTGTAAGCTATTGCGGGAATTGAATTATCCATAGTTAAAAATAAAGGTTTAACCTCCATCAACTCACGCCTACGCAATCAAAATTAAAAGGAACGATCCCTGATCATTAAATAAAAACACTGTTCAAAGATGAAGGAACGGATACATGTTTGTGTGGAGTTTTAGTAATTGAAATGAGACTCGCAAATCAAACTAAACGACCAGCGAGCAGGCGAACTTTCCCAAGACAAGTCACGGACAAATTTGACAATTCACATTTTTTGACAGAATAGAATCCAATCAGATATCAGAATGAATGAACACAAACTTTTTTTTTGTTTTTTTGGCTGTCCAACCTTTTTGCAACATTACAAGAATTATTAACTGATTTTCACGACTGGCAGCATTCATAAAGCCAAAGTAAATTTTATTGAAAGAGGTGTCATTATTGTTATTCTATCTGTCAAAATGTCGATACTTGTTTCAATGTTTCAATTTTAATGTTAACTTTCAATAGATATTTTTGCACGTTCTAGTAGTATTGAATTTGAATCATGGAATTGTGCTGGATAAAGAAAACCGTTGGGTATGTATGGTTTTTATTAATTGAGCTTGCATTAAGTTATTCATACACACTACGACAAAAACGCGCCGTACAGACGTTATTAGTTGTAGCCATGTACAACTTATGACCTTTTCAATACAAGCCTCTATTTTCCCATGAGCCTAAACGGTCATTAGGTGTACATGGCTATAACTGATAACGTATTCAGATCGCCTTTTGTATATAATATTTACACAGAGCTATCATTTCATGCAAACTGTTTTTATCCTTCACTTTTGCTTGATATGATTTAAGATTCTCGAGGCCAAAAGTACTATCTTGATTGATTTTTGGGCTACATATTATGCCGTGTTGCACTTCTTCCCCTGATGATGGACACTGCAAGGCTATCTTAAACATTGTCTCAAGGAGGAAAAGCAACGCTCCGTAATACTCCAAAAATCAATCCCGTTAATTTCACCTCGGTTTGTCTTCCTCCTAGCGCCTGTTTAAAGTTTTTTTTCACTTCCACCCTACAACAAGACTGCCATTTAACATTGAAACTTTATAATATTCTTGTGTTTCTTCTTTAATAAATTATCATAACACATTTTCACACCATTTATATCCTAATTTCAGGTTACAAAGTGGCATCGAACTGATTAATAATACTGATAAAGTCAAGTTTCAGCAACTGCTCTCTCACATTGTGGACCATATCAATGAAAGAACAGACTCTGGCCTCTTTACTGCAAATGAACTTGTATCATTAGAAAAAGTACTAAGTCTAAACTCAAACGAAGTAACTTTGCTAATCAAAAGCATAAGACATGTTATCAAAAGGATGACCAAATTCATAATGCGTCCAATATTTATAATTAATGATCTCACAACTGTACTAGAAATGGATGAAGACAAAGCACAGTTATTTGTTGATAAATATAAACTTCTTACGAAGAATACAGCAGATGAATACAACATTACAAACCTTGGAGAAATTGAAGACGTGACTAAAACATGTTGGCAAGTTAATTTAGAAATGGCATCGAGTAAGAACCCATTGGAAAGAAGTACGAGTGTTCTTGTTAATTTTAATACCAACAAAAGTTTTGACTCTCCCGTTGATAAGCATTGCATTGAATTCAACATTGAAGAACTAAAAAACTTTCACCAGCAAATTGATGCGATACAAAATGAAGTCGATAGCGTTATAAATAGCACTTAATCTTTTCCTTCACAGATATATTTATATTATGTACACAATGTATATTATTTGTCATATTCCAACTTAAATAGATTGTGCTTTTATTTTTGTAATAAACCAAAAGATGTTTATAAAAATGAAGCCAATTATTATTTTATTCATATGCATATATCGTCGCTGGAAAGGCAAAAGGGCTTAAGCGACACTTTGGTCAAAAATGAGTTAAACATGCAGTTTTGATCAGTTGTTTTTTCTGCATCGAAGGATGCGACTCTCGTTTGATTCTGAAGAATTTTGTGGCCTTTCAGCCATATCAAATATATTTACCATTTGGAAGCTTGACTCAAGCGATACAAGTTTGAGACTTTTTTAGCTTTTTATTGCTTCAGGTAACTCAGTGAGAACATTGCGTTACCTGTGTTTTTTTTTCAAAATCCAACCAGGTACTGAAGACTTGTTATTTTTATCGTGAAACAAAAAAACGTTAAAGTGCTCTGGTGTAAACTTACCAAAATGGCGCTTCAGCCCTTTTGCCTATCCAGCGACGATATTTATTATAAGAACATCAGGAAAGGGATAAGAAATGAAGTAAAATCTATTTTGTATCATAAAAATAATTTATCAAAAATAGGTTTTTTCCTTAGTATACTAAAAACAATCTAGTTTTTTGTATTTCCTGAAACAGTACCAAATTAAGTTAGTTGTTATAAGAACTTCTAACTACTTATAAATTAGTTAAAAAAATATAACAGTAGAATATTAAGTTTGGCATTATACTGTTTTACATCTTGGAACTATTTTTGGCCATATCGAACGGTTCGATTCCTTTGTAAAGTGTTGAGTAAACATCAGTTCTGCGCTGTTTGGTCGTCGGTATTTGACTGCGTACTTCATCAACAACGGATAAATCTGTAAAAAAATATATTTGGAATTTATTTAATTTTGCTACATTGCAATCTCGATGAGTTATAAAAACTCATTTTGGGACCAAAAATATTTACATTACAGAGAGTGACATAATAACAAATTTTAGAATAAATCATAACTATACGGTTCAAATTATAGTGAGAGTTAAGTTAAAGAAAAAGATACAAACTAAAGTAGTAATTAAATAAAACAATAAGCACTTCAAGTAGACAACTTTAAGATTGACCTTGAAGTGCAATAAATGAGGATCTTAATCTAGGGAAAAACACATGATAAGATAAATCGATATTGGTTATGCATTTTCATTTTTAAATGAATTTAAAAAATATTCTTTCAAAGCATTATTTTTAAATGTTTTATTTAGTTGAGGGTTTGATGTTAGTATGAATATACTAAATTATTTACCCATCTATCTATGGTATTTTGAAGATGCACATTTATATTCACATTTGAAAGGCTTCTGTCTTCCATGTCAATGCTTAGTTTCGTGTCCAGACTTACATGCATATAGCAAAATAGAGAAAACGTAACTAAATAAATACAAAAAAATAAATTAGTATTATAGAACATATTCTCACCAACATCAACCACCAACAACTCATCATCATGACCAGCTTTGGCGACGATCTTTCCCCAAGGGTCCACCAAGGTGGAGTGTCCCCAGGCAATGTAACCGGCTCCGGACCCTCGTGCCGGGCTGATGATCCCCATAAACAGCTGCAGGTCATTGGCCCGGGAGCGCGCCAGCAACTCCCAGTGGAGGGGGCCTGTCGTCATGTTGAAAGCGCCGGGGTATAGCAACATGTTGCAACCTAAAATAAAATGGGAATGATAAACTAAGGCTGGAATAAATTAAACGCAATTCACCTATGGTGCCAATGTGTCCCACATTGATGGGAAGAAGGCTTAGATACCTGAGAAGATACCTGCTTAGACACTTTTGTAACCAGGAAAATACTTTGACAGCTATGGCGAACTTCGTTAAAGGGACTGGGCCACCGTCAAGGGAATAAAGTAAAAGATAAAACATGGGAGACAATAGCTGACTTATGGTTGGTGCTATGCAAACCAATATTCCAACCTCCATAACAATAAGGGCTGAAATATTAAAAAAACACTTGAGTTCTAACAAGCATAAATCTGCATTGCTAGAGACCATGGCACATCTGAGGTGTAAGAAATTTATTTTGTTGACTGATAAAATGATGTATTATGTAATCCTTCTTAGAATATGAATTTATGGCATGGCCCATGTAATGTTAATTGTGCAAGATTCTTCTTACATTTGGTACATTCAGAAAGTGAAAATAAACTATCTTAACATAATAAACACAAAAAAGTTACAATCAAAGTTAACAATCCATATCTGAAATGTCATGACAACCGGAAGAAGATTATACTAATCTCTGATGAACAATTCTATTGTGGTTTACCACACTTTCATTATGAATTATGACTCCAATTTCAAGCGCGCTTAAATATTGACCTTCACTAGGTCAAAAACAAGAAACTTATTCACGTAATATGGAAACATGATTACAATTTAGACAAATTTGATAAAAGGAAGAATTGTGAAGTATATCATCGTAGATACAGCAATTTGTTCAAGTTGCCAAAACCTGAAATGTAGTTTTTTAAATTATGCAGACAAAAAAAGATACATGTAGTTACAATGACACTCAGAATGCTAAAATATAATGTATCTACTACTATGGTCTACTAAACTTAGGTTAACTATGTTTACTCACTTTAATCCATTATTAAGACTCCCTTTAAACGTTTTTGATCTGCAATACAGTACATATTGCATTATTCACCAAAGAATTGTTACACCCCGATTAAAATGAATCCTAATACAAAAGTAAATATTTGTGAATGTGTACATTTTTGGATATTTAATAAATAAAATTAACTACCCATATTGGCATAGACTCTTGCCATTTCCTCAAATCTCAGGTCGTAGCAGATACCCAAGCCAACCTTCAGATTTCCGATGGTAAAGGTGTTCAAAGAGTCTCCAGCAGAAAGAACTTCTGACTCGACAAAGGTTATTTTTCCAGGGATATCAATGTCAAACAAGTGAACCTATAAGGTAAAATATTATCTTATTAGGAAAACGATAATCATTAGCTCAAAAGATACAAAAATAGTGATGATAGTGGTAGATTCTCTCAGTATTTCCCTGGTGAAAGACTACCATTCAGAATCTAAACATTCCTTGAAATGGCTTTAGCTGTGTTTGGTGACTAGATCTGAATATCCAGGTACTTCCCCACCTTTATCTTCACCATCTCCTTCTCTCCACACTCCTTTTAGCCTCACAACATATCCTAATTGGGGATGCCATAGTCTCACTATCCCAAGAGAGTTGGAAGTAATTGGGAATTCTTGTGCGGAATTCACTTTTTTTTTTTAAACATGCATGAAGCAGAAAAACGCTCAACATGCGCACTATGACATCGTAAAATTTGCCTTCTGTCTATCATATGTTAATCTGTTACCTTTCTATGTTTAGCGATGAGTTTTCCCTTGTCATCCCAAACCGTGCAAGTGTTGTACAGTTTGCCATCGCTCTTCTCTGGTATAGTTCCTCCAACCACAACCATACCAGTTTCTCTTGCGGCACTGGCTAATGCCTGACACGTTTCTCCGCTGGGGATATCCTCGGAATACTCCTCAAAGAATTCTAATAAATAGAGAAAAAAGATTCTTACAACAATTCTTTTCAACTAATACAAAATAACAGTTGTTTTATCATGATGTAAGAGTCCCACTGGCACCGGCTAAGTTAAATATCCAAAATTTTGTAAAGCATAGATGAAGGAGAGCGGGGAGAGGAAAGTTGGTAAGTACCTCACTATTCTAACCAAATTTAGCTAAAGCAGTTTCAACCAATATTTGAACTCTCATAATTTTTTTAAACATGATATAAAAAGGGTTTTAATGTACACAAATAACTATGATAAGCATATTTTTGCCAGAAAACAATGTTAACAGGCAGCATTAAGAGTACAATTTATTGTTTTCAGCAGGATGAATAATCAGAAAGTCTAATCAAATAAGATAAAACAGATAATTTGTAAACATTTATTAAAACAATGGCAGTAAATTATTGCTTTATTTGCATAAACCGTAGCAAATTACTTGGTCAACTGATAATACAGTACCTGATTAATGAAATTTCTATGGGAAAACTAAAAAAAGTGTTTGAAACTTTTTGTTTCTAACTCAGTTGTTTGTTTATGATTATTTCGTGAATGCATAAAAAAAATTGTAGCTTACTCGTTCCGTAGGGTGAATTAAAGCATTCTGGAAGGGCAACTAGCTGAGCCCCCTTGCTTTTAGCTTTGTGAATTTGATCCACGGCCCTAGCTATGTTTCTTTTTTTATCCGAGCCGACAGCCATCTGGATAAAGGCAACACGCAACCCTAAAAAAAAACAATTTAAATACATTATTAGTCCATCAATGAATATGATAACTCTCTTCTATGAATATGATTAAAATGTCCAATTATCCAAAAAATTAATGTTGGATTGGGAACCCATCGCCTTGACACCTCCAAGCCTCCCCGACCTGAGCTACTTAGCGGCCTCCGTCCATAGCAGGGCTAGTAGACTACTATACAACTTCAGAGGCTGTGCGAGGATAGGTCCTCGCACAGCCTCTGAAGTTGTACAGTAACTAAGTCACCCCATTTGCGACTTTTCTATGAAGAGTAGCAATCAATTTAATAGCAATAATACAAATATATATGAGGGGCTTAGAAGCAAAGGCAGCAATCTCCTTCATTTTAAATTATTTTTTAGAAAGTTGATTTAACGTTTAATGCACTTTTTTTGTGAATATGTTGATAAATTTAGAGATAATTGTTCCTAGTTTAATGTGCACTAACATTTTTGTACACTTCATTCTCCATTTCTTTATAATAATCATTCAAAAGTTGACAATGCTACAGAACCGTTTTTGGAGATTGCTGCCTTTGTTAGAAGCCCCTCATATGTATTGATCAATTTCTATATCATGATGCAATGTATTGAAGCGATTTGTTCTGATTTGAAGAACTGGTAGTAAAATATATGGAACAAATTTTATATTATTATTGTGCGGAGGCCTATTGTTGGTTTGAAAGTGCATCTAGGCATGAGGTATGATAGGAAAAAACATATTAAACAATAAGTGACAGTGCAATATTTTAAGGTGTCTTAAAAAACATCAAATATTTAACTTATTCGCCAGGCACTGGTGTTTGTTTAAAAAAAAAAATAGAAATATACTGCGTAAACCCACCGTCGGTAAAAGAATGGTCAAATATAGGCTTCGGCATCGTGCAAAACCTGGGATGTGCAGCATCAGTTGAACTGATATCTGCCATTTTTTCAAACTATAATATTACTATCTTATGATTTAATAAACTCAACAGCACGAATTACCTCGCAAGAACATTTCACAGCGAATTGTGGAAGCTAGGGGTAATTTTTCACAAGTGAGAAAATCAAGCGGTAGCTCAGATGATATTTTAAAAAGTTATCTCAATATCAGAAGTTGCTGAAGTGTGAAGTTATCAGTTGACAGTTTGACGTTTGACATTTGCAATGCAAAGATCAAATTATTTAATTATTATTTGTATTCTTCCCGCCCTTACGTATTATTCTAAATAATAAAAATATATTTTTTTTTTACAAAATATACTAATGCGGGATTAACAAATACGTTAAAAACCGACTCCATTTTCATACATTTAATAATAACAGTAATTAATGAAATTAAAAATATTTAAAAAAAAACAATAAAATATTAAATTACTGAGAGATAACAAATATTTAAAAATAAGTAAACGATTTCTTGAAAAAGCATGCAAAAACATTTTTAAATTCGCTCATGGAAAATCTTTTTTGGCGGTCTCCTATCTCTTCAAAAAGCTATTAAAAGAGAATTTATCTATTCAGGCAGTCATAGCATTAATGGTGGCATTCTTGGATTGGCCTAATTTGAGCCATAGGCTTCCCATGCGGTGGTAGAAAAATGCTTTTAAAGACTGCACTTGTCTGTTCATGAACATAATATTATAATATTATTACTATTACAACTTATTTTAATTGGCAAGAAAGCATCATATTCTATTTGCTTACAATAATCAATAACCGTTACTTTTTTAGCATTTCTTATGTATAGATAATTTTAATGTCCAGATATTGTAATGAAAAAATAAATATTTAAATGTGTTTTTTTTTTATGAGATGTATTTTATAATATATTATATAGTCACTTCAATGTGGCCATTACGCAACTTTACTATTTCTATTTATCCATAGAAAACTAAACATAACCCCAAAAATAAAATATTTTTATCTGTCAGTTGAATGGGGTATTCGAGGGATGCCGAAACATTATAAATAATAATGTTTTCCCTCGTCAAACTTGTGCAAAGACTCTCCATAACATCTACCATTACCAAGGTCTCAAAATGCGACACGAATTTGACCCAATTGAGGTTCATACATAAGCCTCATCTCAATGTGAAACCGAAACCTGGTTTCGGAGTGGCTTACAGAAGAGTAGTTCATTATCCTGAAGAGTACACCGTTAAACCTCTAGAAGTTACTAATTTAGCAGGAAGAGATCCCGTATCTGGTAAATACATAGTTACATATTATCAACATTTAGCCATAAATTTATATAATTAGATACGATCGAAGTGGATCCGCTCAACTGGAGCCGGCTTGAACCACAGTTCGGCCGTATTTCTAGCCGAACGACTGCGCTGAAATTCTGATTTTCTGCTAAAATCGAGGCCAAAAATAACACATGCAGCTTAATAAAGTCGATGAAGTAACTTTCCCCGAGAAAAGTGTGTTTTTATTTCATTTAAATAACTTCTAGAATAAAAGCAAGAATACGTATTTTTCCTAAGAAGTTCGCACAACACCACGGTCACTAAATAGCTTTAATTTTTTCTGACCATTCAAATCACCACACTAAATCTAATGATTTGAATAGCCAGGTACTTCCCAAGGTTCCTCAATTGGGGATGATGGTATGGAGTCTGTCGGTGAGTCTATGGAGCCTCACTGGCTCCGGACAGCTGTGCAGATTTCACCTAAAAAAGAGCAAGTTTCAATCATCAGATTTTTTTTCCCTTCTCTTTCAGTAATTTACTGCGTATTTTATCTCTCAGATGGGATTTTACTAAGCCATCATAATTTGTTTTCAGGGCGTGTTGTGGCAAAGGGTATTGGTGGAGGCATCAAACACAAGTTTCATTGGGTTCGTTGGATTCGGGATGGACCCGAAGAAGGGCCTCCCAGGGAGGAGAAAGTCATTGAGGTATTGTTTATCAGACTATTTACTTACAAATCTTTAAATATAACTAATTAGATTAGCCACGTACAAAAGAAAAGAGCTGGGTGTTACTGTGTTGCATGTGTTGTATATTTCCCAACGCTCTCGCGGCTCGTGAAGCGTGCGCTTCATATGAACTGTTTGGAATGAACACTCGAGACTCATTAAGTATGGGTGAAAACTTCACGAAAAGATGAATGATTTACCATCGCTACCGGGTAGTAACCATTAATTATGAAGATGGTATGGTTGTGTAAATAGCCCATTCCTTCGGGACCATTAAATTCAAATGAGAAAAAGACAATTTAACTTAAAATTAGATTAATTGTGGAGCGAAAATATATGTGCATTAAATAAAGACTGATAAGAGAGAATCCGACATTCTTAATTAAGGTAAGTGTACTAGCCTCGGAAAACAAAAAATTCTCCATTCTCTCCTCAAGAAAAAACCATGCTCACATACTTGCACAGTGATTTATTGTTTTAGTTTTCACTGGTTTTCACTTTGCAGTTAATAGTTAAACACTTCACTGGTATTATATGCACTTCATTGGTGTTTACAGCCGAGCAGAATTAATTTTATTATGCATGAATGCATCAATTCCATAATTACGAATGGGAAAAATAAATACCACAAGTTCGTTTTTCTTGCAGGGTAGAACAGGATCTTGTTAACAACTATTAATCTTATGAATCCGGTTTTTTACTGTACCATAGTATATAATGTACGAGTATATCATTATAATTTTCGGGTCGGGAACCCTTCGCTTAGAACGATGTCTCCTCGCATCCCTGTCCTGCGCAACTTTAGCGGCTTAAAATATAGTATTATTATATTTTCAGATAATCGAAGATGGTTGCAGAACCGCTCACATTGCTTTGGTAGCAGTTGGCAAGGATCTTAAATACATTTTAGCCACTGAAAACATGAAAGCTGGAGACATCATTAAGACCTCAAGACATTTGTCCAGAATTCCAGGTAAGATACACACTTTTTAGATATCTTCAAAACACAATCTATCTAATTTTATCATTTTGTATTATTACTTTTACAATTTTATTAAATATAACTTCTAAATTTCTAATAAAAATTGGTTTGTTTTTCTAGTGCGGGCCTCAGAAGGAGATGCCTATCCACTGGGATCACTTCCTTTTGGTACTTTAGTAAACTGTGTGGAGAAATCTCCAGGTATGTTAACTAGCGATGGGAAAAGCTTCACAAATTTGTGAATGCTTCACGAATTGATGCTTCTTCAAAATGAACCCTTCACGATGAACCCTTCAATTGAAGTAACATATTAATCACAGCATTCCTCGGGGGGGAGGGGGGGGGGGTTAAATAATAATATTTTCGGGGCAGCTCTCCCAACCACATAAATTGATGTATGTATGTGCATTATTCTATGGCAAAAATTATAGCTTGTAGAAAAACGATGATGAATTGTCTTTTACTGGTTTCTCTTCTATGGTTTACGGGATGACAGCTGTCAAAATTGTTTGAATCTTAAGAGTGTTCAAGGTTTGAATTGAAATTGTTTCATGACTTAAAAGGGATGATGTACAATGAGTATGCACAAGGAACTTGCAAAAGCAAATGAAGTACTAGCAAAATTTCCAGTTTCTGTAAGAGCGATATAAACTTCTTTCAGGGCTTGAGATACGATTTGAATATTCTTACTGTACAGTACTCAGTTTGACAGTTTGGTTAGCAATAGGCTGAATATTGCGCAAATGACGATTCATATTAAAGGCATTTCCCCCCCTTTATGGATATAACTTCAGAACAAAAGTTGCATTTGGCCTGGTAAACCTCATCTTCCTTAAAATAAACCCATATTTCACTTTTCTTTCTCGTTGAACGGCCAGTCATAATTTTAGGTAGAGATTGAAAGGTATGTTTGTAAGCTGAGATATTATAAAAGTTCAACAAAATAATTCGTTCACAATTCAAAATCACCAAAAAACACTCGGAAAAACTAGTGTCGTATAGACAAAACAAGCAAAGAAATCATAAGCAAATGTCACGAGTACGTGCGAGGGAACGGATAACTAAAAAGATACTTCATTGCTTCATTCATTCTTCGAACTAAAATCGAAGGAAGAAGGGAATGAACAATTGAACTGTGGATGATGCAATATTTCAGTCTTTCGAACGAATGAAAAATTAAAGTTCGAAGTAGATGCCATAGATTGTTCAATCGGAAGTACCAACTTAACCAACTTCAATTGAAGTATTTGTTCAATGAAAAATGAATGAAGTTGGGACTGCTGTCAAAAGAAGTACTTCTTTGAAACAGTTCTTTCAAAACTGTCACAACGCTAATGTTAACCTTCTTAAACCGGTAGATAGATGGCAGGTTAATGTCAATAATAGCAATCTGGTAGGTTAATATTGAAAAAAAAACAAGTACAGTGGAAAGTCTTTTTACATTTCTCAATTGTTAAATAGAAGTTAGTACAGTTGAACCTCCATTATTCAGAATTAATGGGGGTAGGAAAAAATTGTATAATCAAAAGGAATTAAAAAAAAAAAAACGATTATGAATACTTTCTGTTGAAATGTAACTTCACATGCCTACGTTAGACGTTTGCACATAATATGTCTACAAAAAATCAGAATGTGTAGGACAGATATACACTCCTTCAGCAATTTTCTCTGTGTTTTCTCGGTCTTGTTCTTCTGAGGGTAAGTCAGAAACTGCATCATTTTTTTTTATAACAGACCCCGAATGCATTTGTCTTAAGATATAATAACAACAGTTTTTCACATTTCATTATAACTGCCATCTTCAAGTCTAGGGTCAATGTGCATTATTTTGAAGGTATAATAATGATATTATTTATTTGAAGGTTATGGTGGACTTTACGTCCATGCAGCTGGAACTTCTGCAAAGATATTGAAGAAGGTGGATGACAGAATAATCCTCCAAATGCCATCCAAACACACATTCAGTTTCGATCCCCTGTGTATGGCTACAGTCGGTAGGTTATAACTTTATCTTTGGGTAAATATGAAGACCTGCACATCTTACTAAATCATTGAAATCTGTTTGTAATTTGAAAAAAATTTTAGTCCATGCGTCGTTTATGAGAAAGAAGGAGGTAGCAACTGAGTTATTAGCAGTATGTCTATAACAATATGTTAGCTTCACATTTATGTACCGATCAACTGGCTTTGTCGAACCTTCTAAAACTGTTAGAAGAAGGTTTCTAATGAATAATAATATTATGTATTATGTTCATCTTATTGGCAGTTGCTTTTCCTCTCAAAGATATATTATTATCAAACAAATACAAAAGAACTAATAAATGTACATCATATACTGCATATTTTTACCAATATGTTTACAATTTCTAAAGAAATGTTCCTTTCTTCTCTTATTTTGAATGGTGAAAGACAGGATGGTAGTCTAGATGCACAGAAACAGTTGTGTCACAAAGTTGTCCATTGATCTACAGTGGCATTTATTAAAACAAACAATTTGACCCGGTTACACCTCCGACAGTCCTTGGGAAATGTCACTGAGAAACAGAATTTTGTCTTGCTTATGCCTACTTATTGTTTTTAGGGAAAAAGGGACAACAAGTAATATATACATTGTTCGAATTTGAGTGTTGAAAAAGTTTTAGTCTTTTTATTTCATTCGACTGGAATTTTCTTTTCTGAAGTTGAATAACAAGCTTGAAACATGCTGTATGCAAGAAATTCATCCATATGATTACTGTGTTTGTGTCAACTCTGGCTGCGATCCTATAAAAAGTCTATTCTGGAGTCTCAAAAAGTTACCACCAAACTTACATTTTCCCCAGTATCTGTTCAAAACTCTAGTAAAGCCGGAGAAGTATTGTTAAATACATTCCTTGGTTTCTTAGTTCAAAGCTTGCTATTTTTGTTCCAAGTTTAGCCAATAGATTAATCATCCATAAAGCTATGCCTATACAATAAAAGTTTTGTCAAATTACCTTTTAAATTGGGATCGAAATTTGTTTTAATTTAATCTATCTTCCAGGTCGTCTGTCCAATGTGCTCCACGGAGTAACGCACATTGGTTCTCCTCAGAGAAACCGGTGGCTGGGAAACAGGCCCCGCTCTGGTCTTTGGCACAGGAAAGACGGTCGCCATGGTAGAAAGATCCGCCCACCAAAGCCAACCAAGTTTATTGAACATCCCAAAGCTCCCAAGGGAGTACCCATCATTTTCACCATGCATGTTTGAGCATTTCTTGTTAGAATTCTTACGATTAAATTAATTTAGTAACATTTTTGTTTTCAATTTTTTCACCTCTTTTAGTTAATAATTCTTTTTACCTTGAATATGGATAATCTTGGGTCTGATTTTCAAATGAATGGATTGCTATAGATATGAAAATCAGGTAAATAATGTTTAAAAAAAATGCATTAGGTATTGGTACTTTATTTTCTTAAAACAATACACAGTGAAATAATGATACATAAGATGTTCAAAGTCTATTACATAATGGGTAAAATTGTATATAATTTTACAAAAAATTATTTCAGGCTGTGTAAATTAAATAAATAATACGAAAAGTAAAAATAATTTTAAAAAGTACTTTTATGAGTTAAACTTAATTGTTCAAACTTTAAAACTTTTCTTGGCTATCTCGACATCAAGTACATGTTCACCAGCTGGGTTTTCCAAGATAAAGGTAACTTGCTTACCTCCATTCTCAGCATTGGTGAATTTACAAAACGGTGCAGAGGATGGAACATCTTTGTTAGATGGTTTTGTTGAAGAGATGATTATGGTTTTACCCACTGCCTTCGGCAGATCTTCGTTGGTCAAGGGTTTCTCCCCAAACCATAAACTGAAGTTTATTCCATACAGTCCAAAGATAATGGCAACTTCTTCGTGAAGAGTGACAACTGTAACGTTTTTTCCTCTGAAATCTTTCAAGAGAACCATTCCTTTGGTGGAAATAGCGCCGTATCTGGGGCATAAACCAGATAGTTCCACATTTGCCCACGGGAGAACTGGTAAGACGGTTTCAACTCGAGTTGTTATGATCAGGTTCAACTTTACACCCTTCAGTTCCTGGATTTCTTCTATTATCGTGCTGTAAGCGTTCTTAGTCAGTTGCAGAAGAGGAGCCTTGATTACATTTTCAATAAAGTCTTTGTGCGAAGCAGCAATGCGGTGAATGTCACTCTTCACATCGTTTACTGAATAGTAGACGTTGACTTCATCAGTGGGAACAAGGTGAGCCTTCTTTCGTAGTTTCTGAACTCTGTTGATGATTTCTCGGGCGATTCCTTCATCCATCATCTCTTGATCCGGAGATACATCAAGAAGTATAAGTACATCATTGTCGCTGTGTGCCTCGTATCTCTCATTTGACCCTGTCATTTGGAAGATAAATCTTATTTCAGCTAAATCTATTTTGTGTCCTAATATTTCAGCAAAGCCTCGGGATATAATGGCTTGACATTGTTTATCTGATAAACCCTTGATTTCCTGGGTTATCGCCTTGAAGTCGCCCTTGAGTCGTGCTCCCAGTGTTTTGTGGTCTGGTTCAGCTCTCAAAGTTACGCCGTATTTAACCTTATCTGAACTCACCGTGATCTTACGTACATTCATCTCTTCAATTATATACTTTTCAAGAGACAAGATGTCTGTTAAATATTCAGGGTCTTGATGAATAATCACAAGCTCGGGTAAAGGATATTTGATCGGGATGGTTTTCCTGTCTCTTAAAACTCGTCCCAACTCAATAGTATTTTGCATTCTCTGGACGGCTCGTTCAATGTTAAGATCAACTAATTCTGGACAAGCGTTGGGAAGCATAATGTAGTGAATACTGTCAACTCCCTTCCCCAGTGTAATTTTACTTAGGGTTTGATACATCAGCTCTGTCAAAAATGGGGTGAAAGGAGCCATGAGACTGATCATATTCAAAAGTACACTGCACAGGGTGTTCAGGGAGATTTGACAATCCCGCGGTGATATTTCACCCTTCAACCTTTTACGGTTCATTCGCACGTACCAATTGGTCAAGTTAGAAATAAACTTGGTCAAACGGGGAACCACAGTGTAGAGCCTATAGGCGGCCATCTCCTGCTTGACGAATGTGAGTAAGGATTGGGTAAATGAAAGAATCCATTTATCCATCACATTTTCCGATTTGTGAGTCGTAGACATGAGCTTTGCGTCAAAAACGTAATCTATTTTATCTTCTTGAACGATTCTCTCAACGTTCTGCATCAAGAATCTGAAGGCATTGTACCAAGGCAGGAACACATCCTTTATGACATCCCTCACACCTTCCTCTTTGAATCTTAAATTTTCAGCTCTGACGACCGGAGAGTTAATAAGGTAAAGACGTAAAGCATCAGCCCCGTACTTGTGGACAACTTCGAGAGGATCTGGATAATTCTTCTTTCTCTTCGACATCTTCTGACCATCAGAAGCCAAAACCAGTCCATTAGCAATAAGATTCTTGAAAGGAGGTTTGTTGAACAGTGATGTAGAGATAACTAACAAAGTGTAGAACCAACCCCTTGTTTGATCAATACCCTCGGCAATGAAATCGGCCGGAAAACAATCCTCAAACTCTTTCACATTTTCGAATGGATAATGCTGCTGGGCATAAGGCATAGAACCTGACTCAAACCAGCAGTCAAACACTTCAGAAACCCTCTTCAGTGGAGGCATTCCAGGTCTACTGGAAGGTATTTCCAGATGGTCAATGCTCTCTCTGTGGATATCGGTAATGGTAGCTCCTGTCAGCTTCGACAACTCCGCAATACTTCCAATGCACAAAATTTCTTCACCATCTGGCGACATCCACAATGGGATAGGAGTTCCCCAGTATCTGTTACGGCTGATAGCCCAATCCCGAGCATCCCGAAGCCAGTTACCAAATCGTTTTTCCTTCACAAACTCAGGAACCCAATAGGTTGATGCATTGGTTTCCAACAGATTTTTAGACATGTGTTCGACGCGCGAAAACCAAGATGGGACAGCTTTATAAATAAGTGGCGTTTCTGATCTCCAGCAAAATGGATAACTATGTTTAACTTGTCCACTTTGGATAAGCCTACCGCTGCTTTTCAACAGCGCAATAATGTTTTTATCGGCATCCTTGACATGTTGGCCGACAAAGTCTTTCACGGGTAAAGTAAATCTACCACTAGCATCTACTGGACAAATTGGTTCCTGATCTCGGGAGATGATTCCAGCTGCGAGACACACTCTGAAATCATCCTCTCCGAAGTAAGGAGCTTGATGTACTATTCCAGTTCCTGAATCATCAGTAACGTAAGTATCTGTCAAAACCTGAAATGCTCCTTTAGCGGTTTGATCCAAGAAGTAATCAAACAGCGGCTTGTACTTTAAACCTTTTAATTTGGTTCCCGGGAAGGTGTCGAGGATTGTGTAGTTATCAACACTCTTAAAGATGGCTTCAGCTCGTTTTTCTTGAAGAATGTAAACTTTGTCTGTTACCTTTTCTTTGATCTTGACATAGATAAGATTAGGGTTGACGCAGAGTGCCATATTGCTGGGAAGAGTCCAGGGAGTGGTGGTCCATGCCAAGATGCTGGATCCATCTTCCAGAGGGAAGGCCACTACCACAGCAGGGTCTACAACCTCTTTATAGTTCTGTCCAGACTCAAAGTTAGACAGGGGAGTGGTGCAAGCAGTTGAGTAAGGCATTACCTTAACTCCTTTGTAGACCAAGCCCTTATTGAACATCTCCTTAAATACCCACCAGACTGACTCCATAAACCATGGATACAAGGTTTTGTAATCATTCTTAAAATCTGTAATGAAAATTGACAAAAAGAAAATTAGATGTGTAAACTTTTTTAGCAGCGAGCAAGATAATTATAGTATATTTCATCTTACACCTCTCCTACCGAGGGTTGTACACCACTTGTTGATAATTTAGAGACAGTCTACTCTAAACAATTAAGTTATACTACAACTGTTACTTATTTTTCCCCCTTTGTATTTATTAATAAACATTTTATGTAGTTATTCATAGATAAAAAGTTCGGTCTTGCAATATTCCGCATCATTACAAAACATTAGAGGAGAAAAGACCATTACCGATCCATCTGCCCATCCTGGCGATGATCCTCTCCCAGTCATCCGCGTATCTCATCACAATCTTCCGGCACTCCGCGTTGTAGTTGCCAATGCCCATTTTGTTGACGTCATCGGGACCCTTGATGCCCAGATCCTTGTCAATCTCAAACTCGACGGGAAGGCCGTGGCAATCCCAACCGAAGCGCCTCTCTACATGGAAACCCTTGAAAAACATTTTTAACAAGTCATTAGGAACGCTGTAATAATCATTGCTAAACAACCAAAATGATACAGACAGAATGTGAGATTGATCTAAAGAACTTATTGATAACATAAAAAGTATGACAAAGTTATTATTTTTAGATCACTCTTAGAAAAGAAACGGTAATATTATAAAGATGCTGTCAATATGTTAATATGTTGAAGACGAGCATACGACAGTATACACAGAAACAAACTATGGTATATTGTAATAATAGTTTATTCATGAGTTATTACGGAAAAATACATCAGTTGTTTAATTGCAACATATTTCCTTACTTGTTGATGGGCATATCTCGTGACAACATCTTTAATGGTTCCTGCCAAAATGTGTCCATAATGAGGAAGTCCGGTAGCGAAAGGAGGTCCATCGTAAAAAGAATACCTGAAAAGCAAGAAGAGAGGTTATGATTTTGTACCGCAATAAGATTGACAAGATATCATTGAAATAGAAATATACCTCGGTTTCCCTTTGGATTGTTTTAGACATGTGTGGAACACATCAATTTTCTTCCAGTGATCCAGAATACGCTCTTCTTCCTGAGGGAAATTAATATTTTCCGGAACCCTGTCCACCTGGACCGGCATGATGAAAATTGCAATTTTTTTTGACGTGTTGGTGTTGCGTTCAATGTTGTCGTCAGCCAAATATACCATAGACAAAAAATATTTTGGTAGATAGGAATTTTTTTATCGATATATGAATAAGAGTTCGATTCGAGAATGAAGAATTACCATCCCTATTACCTAGGCCATATTTATTATTATTTATGAAAATAGCGGCCATGTACATTTGCTAGTGTCACTCACAAACTTGTTTGATTGTTTTTCAATTCAATTCGTAAAAATGGGTGAATCCGATCTTATGTACGGCACTTCCCTTTCCTTAGAATCTATGAAAGTAATAGCCGAAAGTATCGGAGTGGGATTTTTGTCAGACGAAGCCGCGAAAGATTTGGCGGATGACGTTTCATACAGGTTAAAAACAGTAATTCAAGATGCCGCCAAATTCATGCACCATTCCAAAAGGCAAAAACTGTCCACTGATGACACGGATCACGCTTTAAAAATTAAGAATATTGAGGTTTGATTCATATACTTTAATTGTGTTCATTTTCTGAGACGCTGTAAACAGCACATGGGTGTTGTAAACACTACCAAAATCAAAAACTTTTTAGTCCATCTATTTTACAAAAAAGTTATCTTAGTGATACTTCTGTTTCCAGCCTCAGTATGGATTTTACCAAGTGGATTCTCTTCCGTTTCGTTTTGCATCGGGTGGAGGAAGAGAACTCCACTTTATCGAAGAGAAAGAGCTGGACTTGAACGAAATCCTATCTGGAGCTGCCCCTAAAGTTCCTTTAGAAGCCTCATTACGTGCCCATTGGCTGTGTGTTGACGGGGTGCAGCCAACTGTTCCAGAAAATCCTCCACCTCTCAGTAAAGAAGTTCAGAAGTTGGAATCAGTGGACCCCATCTCTAAACTTAATAAAACGAACGATAAGGATGCCGCAGGTAAATCAGTCAATCATTGTTTGATGCCACGTATCAATGCTGACACCAGTGTCAGATTTCCCATTAAGTACATTTACAAATCATTTCGTTGAGCATTTGTCATGTTCATCTTCAAATATTGATTTGATTTACCAGTAAAAGTTCGAAGCAAAAGATTCACACTATAAAGTCGAATGTTTTCTTCCATTTCCTTTTATTAGGAACTACTTTTAACTTACAGTTATTTTTTGGTTAAATTTTCTTTTACATGTATCTTTTCATACTTCATTGAAGTTTTTTCTCACTCGCATACAGTCTTATGTTGCCCGTCGATGTGTGAGTGTTGTGGCGTGGTTGGCAACCTGTTTTATTATTTCGTTTAGTACCTTTTACCATGTATTATAAATAATGTAATACAAAAGATAAACAAAATAGGATACGAAAAAAACCAGTTGAAAATATTACTACTTACTCAAACTTACTCTACCTTCGAACATACTTTTTTAAGTGCAGCTTATAGGACATTTAGTTTGACATTCTGACTTTGTCAATTTGTGTTAGTTTTTCAAACTGATGGTTATATCAATCAATGTTTGTTTTTCCAGGTAAACCGGGAAGCGGTAAGATGCATAAGCTCCGCAACGTGGAAACTGTCCACGTCAAGCAGCTGGCCACGCACGAACTTAGCGTGGAGCAGCAACTCTATTACAAAGAAATTACTGAGGCTTGTGTCGGCTCCGATGAAGCAAGAAGAGCGGTATGTAGTTTACCATTTTTCTATGAAATAATTTTGGTTTTGCAGTAAACTTAGATATCCTGGGAAAAGCTGCTCCAATATTAATATATATAAATATAATATTAAAATTATGTAGTTGATTAAATGACTGTGGAATAATTATATGATGTAGATAAAATTATCGTCTTAGTACCGTCAATTCTAAATACGTTTTCAATTTATGGAAAAATTACATCTCCACTGGCTCATATACATTAATACACTTACTTATTTGACAATTAAATGTTGTGTTTATTTTGGTAACTTTGCTAATTTTTTTTCTTATTTGGTATCAAGTTGACCAATATGTTGTCCGATGACTCCACTGTATAGACTCTAATGCATGGCATTATTGGGTTCTTTATAACCTCACCACAATAGATATTACCTTCATATGCAAACCCCAATACAATCATAAAACTCACACCTAGAAAATACAGATATACATTCATACACAATATAATATCAGATTAATTAGTACTCGTAAACAAATATGTGTTATCAATGTGATTGTAAATATCATGTATTGTAGTATTTAGCCACCTTGTATTGTAGGCGCCGTGGCTTAGTTGGTTAAAGCGCCTGTCTAGTAAACAGGAGATCACGAGTTCGAATCTCGTCGGGGCCTAGGAGGTACAACATTTATCTTCCTTGATTTTTTTTTTTCAATTTTGTTTTTATTTTGAATCATAATTTTATTAGTAATGTTATTGTTTGTTTTTTCCTTTGAATATTGCAAGGCAATGTATTCATCTCGATCTGTTCAAACAATATCCATACATATGTAGATATTGTAATAAAAATAATTGCTTGTTGATTGATAAAAAAAAAGAAAGAAAATTCAAATCAATATTTTGAGAGTTATCCATTATTTTCTTCATTTTTCACCTACTAACTTCATAATGTTACATTCTTGGCACCACTCCAAATAGCTGACATTTGTATTTATACATACTATTTTCTACCACGTGTTTTCCACACAATATTTACTTTTATAGCAACTGTTCATACGTCAAAAATATTTGATTGTTTTGTTTTTGGTATCAATTTCAAACTAATGATTTATGAGTAATCGGCCAGAACTAGAGCTATACGTACCCCAGATGGAAAATACAGGTTCGACAAAACCCAAGTATATAAATATAGTTAATAAATATTGTTAATACCACTTAATTTATTCAAATTTAAATACCTGACTAAATATGTGTTATTTTTAACCACAATGCAAAAATCTGTTTGTTGGGGCACCAAAAACACTAGAGCGGTAAGTTTTGGAGTTTTGAAATTTACTGAAAGTTTAATAAAATTAAACTGCGCCATCACTTTTGTAAGCAGCTGGTATGAAACTGAACAAAAATAAATTTCTAATAATCTGCGCACTGTAGTATATTTGCCCATCATTTTGTTTCAGGAAGCTCTGCAATCCTTGGCCTGCGACCCCGGTCTCCACGAGATGCTGCCGAGAATGTGCACCTTCATCTCCGAGGGGGTGAAAGTCAACGTGGTGCAGAATAACCTCGCACTCCTCATCTACCTGATGAGGATGGTGAAAGCACTGCTGGATAATCAAACTTTGTACCTGGAAAAATATGTAAGTGCTTAAATTTTCTGATTCCCAACCTTCCTCCCCTGTCTCCTACCCCTCCTCACCTCCTTCACAAGATTCCCCAACTTGGGGTGACCAGATTTGAATAATCATTTACTTTCCAACCATCCTCTTTCCCTCCCCACTTTCTGCAGCGTCACTACATTCCCCAAATATATAGTCCCACTAACTCTGGCAGTCAATTTACTCTATATCTTTTTCCTTTCAACTTCATTAAAATCATGAACTATCAAGTTTAAAAATACATATTCATTGAATTGTCAAAAACTGAGATATATTTTTAAAAAATTCAACGAGCATAAATGAGTCCAAGGAGTTGTATATCTTGTATTAAAAATACGATGAGAAACCACATAACCATATTAAAATACTTAATAAGCTCTTTCTAATCCTTTCTTTGTTTTCCCAACAGCTTCATGAGTTGATTCCCTCGGTGTCGACGTGCATAGTATCTCGCCAGCTGTGCATGAGGCCAGAGATGGATAACCATTGGGCTCTGAGGGACTTTGCCTCTCGTCTTATGGCCCAGATTTGCAAGAACTTCAACACTTCCACTAATAATGTGCAAACCAGAGTCACAAGGTGTTTATTTATTTTCATGTGTCTTATAATGAAAATAGTTTTACATTGTATTGTAGACCTGGTGGCTGATTAGCTGTCATGAGAGGTTTGTCATTTAGCAGTGATTTTGCCACGAGAAAAGTGAAACAAAGATTGCAATAAAGAGTAATGGTTTTAAATGTAAAAATTTTAAACTAATAATTTTTACATACACTACTGACATGAATATACTGTGTTTTTTTTTTTTTCTTAAAAACAACATTCCATAACAATTTTTTTTAACAAATCTCTTTTTGATTCCAAACCCCTCATTCTATAAATCTGCCATTTCACATTTAGTTTTCACATTTTGTTATTTCATCAAACATATTATCATTATTTAATTCGGACAACTGATGAACAGATTTTGTCACTCAATGTTGACCAAGAGGAACTAAAAGGACCCAAGGCCACCATAAAACCCAGTGCGCAAACACTTAGAAGTCCAATGCTTGAAACTGATACAAATTAGAAGCAGCTTGAAGAGGCTCTCATCGTAATGGATAGA
Source organism: Drusus annulatus (assembly GCA_022651775.1). Taxonomy (NCBI): domain Eukaryota; kingdom Metazoa; phylum Arthropoda; class Insecta; order Trichoptera; family Limnephilidae; genus Drusus; species Drusus annulatus. The sequence goes on from JAGWCC010000274.1 coordinate 265,878, forward strand.
CGGATAATGATGTTTTTTTTTTAACTTTACTCACAGGCTATTTAGCAGAGCTCTTAACCCTCCACCAGCCCCAGTAATTGAGGGCTCAGCTGGAAAAGATCTGACCTCCGCTGAGAAACTCCTGCAGCAGAATGAACGAGCTCCTTTGGCCTCTTTATACGGAGCTATTCACGGACTTTCTGAATTGGGACCTGAAGTTATCAAAGTACGCTAATTTATAAATATATTATTATATGTATGTACAGGTTTTTTAAACTGAGTTCAAGAGATAAAAATAACAAAATTAATATATTTTTTTAATTTTCTAGATCTTTTATTTACATATCTATTTTAAAGTAAATTTGTTGTTTGAGTAGACAAAACACATTGGATTCCCACCCGGGTGTCGTGGGTTCAATTCCTCCGCTAGCTAAGTCCTCCATTATAACACAAGCAACATTTTCCGCTTATTATTTATTTATTTAATTATATACACCCTCATGGGCTTTCACATAACATATGATATAAAACATAAAATAATAGTGACATAAAAAATAACAATGATTACCACCCAAAAACATAATTAAGTTGATAGAAATATTATAATGCAAATTAACACTAGTATTTTTGAAAGAGGTATGCTATTATAGCCTTCTTGTAACTAGATTCAGTGCAGTTGAATATATCTACAATTTCAGCAATAGAATTACTCACTTATGATGGTAGAAGGATTTTTTTCAAATATTATCAGGTTATTCGTAACCTGGGAATGTTTGTCCTTCTTTAAAAGAAAAAAGTAGTTTCATAAATAAATATAATTTTCAAATTGCTTGTTGCTTATTGAAAAGTACCTATATAAGATTAACAGTGATTTTGATCCATAAATTTTGTTTAATTTACGGAAAAATTCTTTATCAGTTGTTTTTGTACTACAATCAAATTCTTTCTCAAATGTCGTGTCACACCAAATACAAGGAAAAACACATACATACATATAAGGCTTGCAAATAAGAAGTTTTCATACCTACAAAGTTTTTTTTTTTTGATCCCTTGGAAAACCTTATATGTAATAGAGTTTCACTCTATTGATTGTAGTCTTGCTGACTTTGACCACAATTAATTTGATCATAATTATACTAACTATGTGTATTATTGATTCATCAGGTATTTATAATTCCCCGCGTGAAATGGATCGGGGAGAGAATAGAGGCCAACATAGATGCACCAACAAATGCAGACAGATTAGCCGCGGGGCACATCAAACATCTCCTGGTTAAAGTCCTCGCTCCTGTACTGAAAACTCTGAGAAATCCTCCCGACAATATCGATGATTACAGGTACCCGAGAGTTATTTATTTTTATTTGAGCAGTACTACCTACCTCTTCCAAATCATTTGTCAACTATCCACTAGGGGCATGCAGATGACAGAGGCTGAAGAGCTGTGCTAGAGCTATATTTTAAAAGCCACAAAATAAAATTACAAACTGTCATTTCAAACTGGCCATGTTGTTGAATTTTTATTGAAATTTGGTGCTTTTCAAAGTTGTTTTTCCAACAAGGAATAACTTTTTATAAAATGAATGTGTAGATTGATTCATTTGTTTAAAAAAAAAAAAGCGCGAATTTCAAAGACTTAATCTAGAAGGCAATATACGCATTCATGTTTACACGAGTAAACCGTGGCCCCAGCCCTAGGCGCATACGAATGAATGAATATGAATGTCACAAAAAGTTTCACGCACTCCTGTTATCCCATATACATCAGGTCTGTAAGATTGGTGTAAAATCGATTCAGTTAGTTGATTATTATAACACATTAGTTTCAGTATTTTAACTGAATTACTAATAATTTTAGACGAGAGTACGGCTATCTGGGCGCCACCCTTCACTCTACGGTGGCCAAGTCCCGCGGAGCTACAGGAGGTAACGCCTCCACCCCAGCAGCGCCCTCCACCCCAACCACTCCCCTGGCCGTGACGGTTGTGGCTTCCACGCCAACCATTCAGACGCCTATCAACCGCCCAACTACGTATACCCCCACAGGTAACATTACATTATTAATCACTTTTTTGTCGTTGTTTTATGGCTGAAATTATATACGTAGTTGCAAGGGGTGACACTCTCCAGAGGGCTCTTAAATCATTGACTAAAGAAGATTAAAACCGGGGAGCAACAGAGAAAGTTTAAAAAAATCTCAATAGTCTCGAAACAAGGGGCCCGAAAAATGTCCAGTAGAATAGGTATCTGGAACTCTTATACTATTATCATAATTTAATTCTAGTGAGCGCTAACACACCTGGCCGTACCGTGGTTGTTGGACCACAGACGCCATCGATAAGCCGAGCACTAGCCACAGCTGCGGCCAGCGCCATACAAGCCCCCACGCCCAAATATGTCTTTGTAACACAAAAATCTGCAGGCGCCAATCAACAACAACAACAAGTGGTGCAGCAAATACAGCAACAGCAACCGACTCAGCAAATAGTCATGCAGCAGCAACCGAGCCAGCAAATCATTCTGCAGCAACAGCCGAACATTAATCAGCATCAACAAGTTATAGGACAGCAACAAGGCATCTTCAGTAATATGACGGGACAGCAAACTATTGTAAGGCAGCAACAGCAACAACAACAACAACAGGTGAGAATTTCACAAACATTTTACTAATATAAAGTTTATCAGTAAACATTTTATCAGTGTAAAGTTTATTAGTGAACATTTTATTGGTGTAAAGTTTATTAGTGTAAAGTTTGTTAGTACACATTTTATAACCGTAATATGTGTTATTGAACTTTTTTTATTTGTCTTGCACCTTATTAAGTATTGACTCATTGTAGATTTTGTATAACTTAAAAAAATATAATTTTGTATGTATTAGGAAATAACATACTTTTCAAGACTTCAAATAATTATTATTGAAATTAATTAATCAGTTTAATAATTCTGCTTTTTTGAATTTATATTAATTTGTATTGAATTCCATTGTGATAATAATACTGTAACTTTAAACACATATTTTAAATGATTTAGTGTTTTAATCTAATATTCTGACAAAAAGTAATTTGCCATCTGCTCAAATTGATTTTTAATACAATTTTCTAGCCATATAATAACTAAAACTATTTTATTTACATTTTCAATAATAGTATTTCCCATACGATTTCTTATTTGCAAGTTTTATGTTTTGTTTCTTCTATCAAATAGTCCAGCTAGTGTAAAAAAACATGTATCTGCAAACATTGATCAATAGACATCAGCTTAAGTAACAATTAAGTATGAATAATGCGATTGGTGCTTAAAAATTCCGCCAGTTTGCACACCATTGAGTTAGTCATATTTTGATTTCTGTTCATATTGATAAAGCATTTTCAAATACGTATGATAAATAATATTCCAAACACTTTAGTCTCTATATTTAAAAAATGCTAGACATGTTTTATTGTTCATAGTATAGATTATAGACACAAAATGCTTAGGTGATTATTGATCTTAGCTTTAATTTTTTTGTACGTTTTGCATGCATTGTGAGAGTGAAAACTAACTAAATGAATTGATATTTACACTACATGTTTAAAAAGAAACTCTTTTTGTTTGTGTAATTATTAATAACATTAATAACATGTTCGTTAATAAATAATTCTCTAATACGTAATGTTATCCAGCTTGATTAAAATCGATTTCTTTTCAGTGTAATGCTAGTGACAAATTATGATTATTTGATAGTATGTTAAAATAATAATCAACCACTTCATACTGATTTTTTTACCCAAAAATACAATTTTTTACAGTTAATATTATTGAAAAGTAAGAAAATAAAACTATTGTTTCATAATCCCGCACTGGTGTGAGAACAAGTGTCAATTGGTGGTCAATTATATAACTTAATTTTGTGATATTTCACCCGATTTGTCCTTAAATTAGTAATAATATGTAATTATTTAGATTGAAGGCGCATTCTGACATTGGAGTAAAAATATTCGACCCTGAGACTTTTTGACATCGATTTATCTTTTTTAAATTTGAAATACAGTGAAACTTTTGTTTAAGGGTTTACAAGGGACCGGAAAAAAAACTTGTTATCTGAAAAAACTTTTTAAGCTGATACACATTGCCTATGTTTTGTCATGAATTTTTTTATTGGTCGTGCTGTTGTGCTTTACATGTGATCACAATTTGATCGAAAGCCGAAACAGGCCGAGAATCGGCATTTAACGGGAACCGTTCAAATGTAAAAATTTCGAAATTGATTATCGATTAGATTTTCAATCAAACACAACGATTTTGAAACACCCCAACCTAATGGCCGGTTTAGTAATGAGATTTATCGTGCACATACTCAATAATAGAGAAATTTGCTACCGTTTACTTTGTCTTATAGTTAAGTCACAAATTCTGACGACAATTTTTTTTTATTCATAATAGATTTTCACTAATAATGATTCTAAATGCATTAATACAGCAGGCACCCTAATCTATCTGGTAGTTTATATATTTAACTTACATTATCACCTTCAATTTCGGACAGTTTAAAACCCAAAAATGTATTATGTCAATTTATTCCCAGAAGTTATTTTAGTCATGTTACTGTACTTACTTAAATAATTAATGCCACAGAAATTATTTGAGTTGTGTTACAGTACCTACCTAGTCAATTCATGTTACATCAGTTGGTTAAGTCATGTAACAGCGATCAGTAAAAATTGTTTTGTATTCAGTCTAACGCCAGTTCTCCCCAGGCGTCGGTGGTTAAAACCGTAGGTGCGGTGACATCTAGTGGTGTGGGACAAAAGCTCGTCGTTGTGAGTATGCCATCGAACCCCCTGCCCCTAACCACTACTGTTGTGAGCCAGGTAAATCCACAACGGAGTTATTAATTCAATGGGCGCTTCCCCTTCTTCTATTCATCTCTTGATATAATATACACTAAATGAGACAGTCACCAATAAACATACAAACTAAATTGAACATTTAATAAAAAAGCACGGGTTTTTTTTTCACATCATATTTGTAAATGTATCGATAATTATTGACAAATGCCATTTTGTGTATTCTATATCTATGGTTTCATCGGACATGCTTTTATTATTTTCTTTTTTAAGTTTTTTTTATTGCTTACTATGTTTTACTGGGTTTTATTTTTTTATTTTTACGCTTTAATTTTTTTATTTTCGTGTTTTTATATTTTGTTTTTCATCATCTGTAATGCTTTCTATTAGGAATAATAATAAAGAATTGAATATTATGTGTCCTCTTTTCCTATTTCATCCCTATTTATATTTTTACTATTATAACAACAGTCTTTCAATGTTTTCATTTTGTATTTTTGATGAACCATAATTACATTGTTCTTAATTATTTTGAATACCTATATAAAAAAAAACTTTCTTAACAATTCCTCTTAAAGCTACTAAAAGTAACTTTTAAGCCGCTTCTCTTTAATATATATATATTTTTTGCTATTCTGCTTCCGTTTTATTTATAAATATTTTGGCAATATAAATTACCAATTTATTATTTAAAGCAATGTAAATAATATGAGGAGTGACTATTTAAAAATTGAACTGGTGCTAAAAATTTCAAATAATATGAAGTTTAAGATAAAAGTTTTCCATAGATTTTATCTTTCTTCTCTTCTTGTGATATTTTCAGTTTTGTAGCCTCTATAAACTGCACCCCCCTGCCTTTGGAGGAAAAATCAAAAAATACAAAAGTTACTCATGTAGTGGGGTGAGGCAACTTTACAGTGGTGTTCCTGTCAAAAAATAATTACATTTATAGATTTAAAAAAGAGATAGACCGTAAACTGAGGTCATTTATTAATTCAAGATAGACAATTTGACCATATACCTTCCACTGTGCGTACAATACAAATTAAACAATTCATATATTTTATTGCACAAGCTAACATTTCGGTCTTTTCAATTGGCGTCTAGGAAGATTGTCGCCAAAGGGTTTTTTTTTTGCGCAAACTGTAGCGAGTTTTAACCAGTGGCGGCTCGTGAGTTTTTAGTGTGCTAGAGTGCTAAGATTGAAAAATACGACATCGTTAGTGTTGCTGTAGCCGAAAATGATTTTTATTTTTTTTCAAGATTTTATTTTTGTAAGAAAATTTTCAGGATTTTTCAGTTTTGGTGGTGCACCGCACGGATTTCTGAAATATCTTCATACCAAAAGTTAAAATTTCGAAAAAAAATAAAAAATGTTTTCAGTTACAAAAACATCAATAATGACGTTTTTTTTCAATCTTACCACTCTAGCACACCAAAAAGTCACGAGCCGCCACTGGTTTTAATTAACTCCGATCTATGAAGGCATGCACTGATCTCACTAAAAACTCCTAAACGGTGAGCTGAAATTCGCACAGCTTTTTTCTGTAATTTTTAAGCTGGCCCAACTATTTTCAGCTCCAAACAACATTTCTATCATGATCAGCAAAAAAATTTAAAACAAAAAAAAAATATTAAAGTAAAGCTATGGAGCTTTGAAGTATCTGTTTAATTGTCAAAAAATAAGACAACTTGCCCTTTTTCGTTCCATATATTTTGCAATCATTCATTAAAACTCCGGCAAAAATGGGTGACTATTAGAGCACAAGACACTATCAAGATTATTTTTCCCTGCTTTATTATGTAAATTTCTTCTCTAAGAGATAACCGGACATCAGGAGACAAAAGTTATTGGTACAAACTAGCAGACTTTATTTGTGATGACTTGATATTGAATTGTTTATCACCTTGCAGGCCCCAGTGGCGGTGGTGCCCAAGCCTATCTTCATTGGGCAGGGCAGTGCCCCTCCCCCGCCTGAGCTGGATGATCTGTCTCATCTTGCCTGATCTACGGAGAAAAACTAATCCTCCCTACCCAGTAGTATGCCTTTACAGGTTGGTGAATAAAGAAATACTTAAAATGTGTGATCATTTAATGTACATTCAACTTACATCATCCTTTTTTTACATCAGCTATCATTCCTCAGACCACTCAAGAGATAAAACGATAGAAGCGTGTTGTGGGCGTGTCCGTGTGCTCGAAGTGAGCTACATGTTTCCTTACTTCTGATGAAATTGATCAAACATTTTCGAATATCGAAAATATTTCATGAGCAGACAAACAATTTATTGGCATGGTCTTAGGTAAATTAAAGACATCAGTTTTCTTTAAAATCTGTTTAGATCACACTTCTAGGGATTATCTGTTCAGCGCCCCAAATCCACCTCACAGCATCCTCAAAGAAGACAGGCTCTGAGAGCTACGGTTTCTCCATACAATCTTTTATGCTATCCAATGCAAAAGAAATTGACTTTTTAATAGAACATTATCAGAAATGGGGGTTGTGACAAATGGGTGTTTTATAAAAAAATTATACTAAATGCAACAGAAAAAAAATATCAATATACAATAAATATGAAATTAATACATTTTTTATAGTGTACACATCCCTTTATTTCCTATGTTATTTCTACCCCTAATAATAGGCAAGTTATGCTTAGAAGGGCAGATATTCTCAATATCACCCTAGTGAAATACCACCATTCAGAATCAAAACGTTGCTTGAAATGACATTAGCCATGTTTGGTCATTAGATCTGAATAGCCACGTGCTTCCCAACCATTTTTTGCCTCATCTCCTTCGCTTTTACACTCCCCGCAGCCTCATAACATACCCCAATTGAGGATGCCATATTTCCACTGACTCCGGAAAGTCGGGAGCAATTGGGAATCTTATGTGGTATTCATATTTAAATAAAAAGAAATTTAAAAAACGCTGAACTTATGAAATTATGCTCGTTTTGCAGGCTTATTATTAGCGCACCTGACTACTACAAACCAAGGATTAGTGATACCACAATTGCTCCATATTTACCCTTTGGAGCGGCACTTTTACACATACATATCACCATCAAACGCCAACAATTTCCAGTTAACAGATGGCTTTTGTTAATTTAACGCATTGGACTTTACTTGTCAGATAATGTACAGATACAATCGTTTTGATTACATTTGAAGTGTACTTTATTACTTAGTGCTGGACTAGTTTTGACAAATCATACTATATTTCTTTAAAGATGACATACAAATTTTAGTGTTTTAAGATATTTAGGTGCAGTGTAGATCAATGAGTTTTCAGTCACAACTGTTCCTTAGTTTAATGGTTATAATTTTTAGTCCGTTAGATAATCCAGTAAGGTATCTAAAATAGCATGCATAACTCATTTATAATGAATTGTTTTATTGGTCAATAGTAGCGTTGTGACCGCTTTGAAAGAACTACTTATTTTGGCAGCAGTTCCTACTTCATTCATTGTTCATTGAACAAATAGTTCATTTTAGCGTTCATTCATTTCATTAACTTCATTTCATTGAACAAATACTTCAACGGAAGTTAGATTACAAAGAACTACTTCAATTTGCAGCAGTACAGTTGTGAAGATGAACTTCAAACCCCATAAAGTACTTCGATCTAAAGGAACGTGATTTTTATTTTGGCGAGGAACCGGTTCCAGTTCTATTCAAATTGAAATCTCTACCGACTAGTACGTGTTTTTTTGGCGAGGAACCAGTTCCAGTTCTTTTCGTTTTCAAATCCCTACCGACTAGTACGTGTTTTTTCGGCGAGGAACCGGTTCCAAAAAGAACTGAACAAATAACCGGATAAATTCAAATCTCTTTTTTGCGAGTTCGACTTCAATTGAAGTGTTCATTTTAAAGAACTATCAATTAGTGAAGCATTCAAAAAACATTGAAGTTTTTCCCAACGCTAGTCAATAGCATCCAAGCATTTTTACAACAATAAATTGACACCAACACTTTAAAATTAGTGACTTTTGGCTCGTTCTCATGGTCTCGCCAAACTAATTTATATGGAGTAATGTTCTGTGCTCCAAAGACTAAACTTATGTACTATATTGTAGCAATAGTTAATAAGCCAATTATCTGCTATTTATTTACAATAACTTTTTTGATGAACTCTTTATGTGAAACATATAAATGAAACAGATGAAATTATGTGTTGTGGAAACCCGATTCATGTTAGATTGGTGTTTTACTAAGATTTATGTACAGTCTAAGTTTTTAGTTAATTTATCCTACTGAATCAACAATAATTTATCATTTTGATGATTATGTAATCTATTTAGTCACTGTTCTATAATCATCTATGAAATTAAGATTGTAGATCTTGTATGTAAATAATGTTTTTTTCTTGCATGAATTTAAAAAAATATATGTTAATGTCTCCAAAAATTAAACATAACATAATTTTTTTATTGCACAGCCTGAGACTAATGTTCTTTTTTCTGTATATTTCAGAAGTTTTTATATTAAAAGAATTTAGTATCATTATAAACATTGTTTTTATTTTATCCAAACCGAAGGTTTTCCAAGTAACTGAAAAAAAAAATCTCTTTATGTAGGATTAAACAAACTTTATTAAAACTTTTTAAGGGGGAACCTTATAAGAGGGTTTCACTGAATTGTTTTATGTTTGATTGTGTTATCATTTCTGATTGTTATAATAATTTTGGAAGAATTATAATTGAGCTGTAAAATAATTAAGTGGATATGATCTTTGCATTCACCTTATGTTATACAACAATGTCTCTAAAAATAACACAACCTGATAGTAAATTTCTCCGAGCATTCCAAAACTGTTTTGCAATTTATTAACAAAATTTATCATTATACTATTAGAAATCTAAAAAGTTAATTCAGAGATAAGTTGATTTAGTCTATAAAAATTAGGATTTAGACGTGAGATTGAGTGTTCAATTAGAATAATTTTATTGACATAATATTATTGTGATTATATTTATACATTTATACTATGGCCAAATTATGTATCACATAAATTTAATGACCTCATGTATATTGCAGTTCATTGATATTAATTATAAATCTAAAATTCTTCATGTATCCCTATTTGAACACTCAATCGGTAAGCTCTGGTATCATAGAATCTGTTCATCTTTTGTCGAGAATTTTTAGGTCCATGCGCGCCTACTTTTAGTTCACAATGCTACTTTAATCATGAGCTAAGGAGCTTTGAAATATCCATTCAACTGTCAAAAAGTTGTCTGCTTGAAAAAAAAACTTGAAACTCGAGGCAAAGCCGGGTAGTAACTATGTACTAGTAACTAAATAATATTTACAAGATATTTTAAAAAAAGAATTCTAAATATATATGTATTTATATGAGATAAATACATTTAAACTTTATCAATTGTTGAGAAACAGTGATGTAATGTTTTCAATATCCCCCAGACGTTATCTCCACACTTTTAGATTGGAAACGTGTAAAGCAAACACTTGTATTTGTTAGTTGGTGTTAATTATATCACAATAAAATGAAGGTGGCAATTATTGGTGGGGGAGTTTCGGGATTTGGCTCTGCTGTTCGGATCAAAGAAGCTTTTCCGGCTTTCGAGGTATGTTAAACATGTGAATTCTGAAATTAATTGCAGATATCCGAGGAAATTAACAAAAGCTTATTGACTGATATATTCTTCTTTCCACTCAGTCAAAATATAATCTTATGTTGTGATCACTTACAGTGTATCAACTGTCAAAAAAATAGCTGGCGCTGTGATTGTCTTTGCAACGAATATGGGCTAGTCCTGGGTCGGTTGATTATTTCACACGACCCAGGTCGATCGCGACCCACCGGTGAAGTGATCGAATGACGCTGATTCAATCACTTCACCAGTGGGTCGCTATAGAATGGACAAATCGATATATGCATACATTGTGTGCATTGTGGGTTCGAGACCAACAAAAGATTGACAAAAACTAAACTTGGAGATTGTTGATATCTGAAATGGGCTGTGACTGGTTCCAGTTACTGTAGACTGATTCTTTATCCAATTATTTTTGGAACCGGTCCCTGATGGCGGGAAGATTGTTTTTTTTTCTTAATTTCTAGATTCTTATTTATCGTTAAGTGATCAAATCATTTCGATTGTGAGAATATTACATATGTAATTGCGAGAATATTGCATATGTGTACACCAGCCTTGTCCTGACATTTTGAGGCTAGCACACGAGTCGTTCCTAACAAGTAAATAAGTTAATAAATACTCGAACATTGATGGGAAGGCCCAAATATATTATTATAGTCGCAATTGACTTCATACATTTTATTTTGCCTCTTTGACTGCAAAATTATTTATTTGCTAGTTGTGAATGGTCTGGGCGAAACTTATGTTTTTGAGGTGAAATATCACAAAACTGTGCTATATAAATGCTATGTTATTATTATTTCACGCGGGCAGCAAGTTTGTGATCGATCATGAACCTAAAAAGTGAGGAGAAAGATATTTTTGGCCGCTATTTTAGAAGATGTTATTGTGAGAATTGGTTACAATGGTTATTCAAGTGATGATAAACTAAAGGAATATACTATACATTTGAAAAAAAGATAGATGTTTTCACGCTTTTTAATACTTCTTTAACTATTACAATTTATTCAGTCTTGAAGATAATTAACAGATATTAAAAAAATATATATTTTTAAAAATTCCTGCTATATTCGAATGCTCTGCTACGAAACAATATGAAAAGTATAGTGAATAAATCAGTTGATCGCAATCACATCATTGCCAGCGGTTCGCGATTGACTGCTTGTGGGTTCCAGCTTGACCGGCATTACAGAATACTGTACAGACAGCAGATCGTGGGTCGCCAGGCCGATCACGGGTGTTGAAACGATCGAATCTTTTTTGCCCTAGTGATTCAATCACTCGTAAGCAGCTCGGGATCGAATCACTCGCGATCGACCCAGGGTTAGTATGGGCATGATCGGCAGCAAATATGTTGAGTAATAATAATATAATGTGTTTTAATGATACACATGGCAAGTATTGAATTGTATGAAAATGTTAGGTTTCAGTTGTCACTAAGGATGTGACTCCAAACACAACTGGAGATGGATCAGCTGGGATATGGGGACCTTATATCCTTGGGAATACCCCACCAGAAAAAATAATGTAAGAACTCAATTAAGTTAGATATTTAATAATTTATTTTATTTAACAATTGAAGATGTGGAACAATATGGTGTCTTGTCTTATTTTTTGACATTATGCACTTGTCCCCTTTTCGCTATTATCATATTATATTGTTCGAATTCGAATATTCGAAAACTTTTACAGTATGCTCTTTTTGTTATATTAAAATGTATTTTTTCAATTTCACCGAAAGTTTCTTTTCTGAAGTTGAATAGCAAGTTTGAAACATGCCATATGTAAGCAATGCATCTGTGTAAGTATTATGTTCGTGTCAACTTTGGATGTGATACCTATAACAACAATTTATCAATTTTGTTAAATACTTATTATAATTTCAATTTGATCTTTTAGACTCTGGAGTGGAGAAACCCACAAATTTTTCCATGAATTATGGCGCCAAGGGCTTGGCGGGGCGACCCTAATGCCAGTTTTGGAATTAGGTACAACTCCAAATAAAACAGTTCCAATATGGAAAGATCTTGTCTATGGATTTAAAGTTCTGTCGAGCAATGAACTTGAACTATTGAACAAAACATTTGTGAAGGATTACAAGTAAGAAATCTTAATATTAAACTGTTACTGCCTTCAATTATAAATTTATATAATATTTTAAAGCAAATTATAATTTTTTTTTTCTATACCAAATTTTCCGCTTATTATGATGGTAGTAGGATTTTTTTCATATATTGTCAGGTTATTTTTAACCCGTGTTGTTTGTCTTTCTTTTATTTAAAAAAACCAAAAAATCACAATTGCTTTGTTAGGTAAAATTAATTTATTTACGGCTAAGTTTATCCACTTGTGATGTTGTAATTGAGATATCCTTTTTGTTAGAAGCAAAATATTTGACCTCTTAAATTAATTGATTCAAATTAAATGTGTAGAATAAATTTTATGCCTAGTTATTTGATTTTGTCATCAAATCCTTTTAAATTTTTGACATTCAAATGGTCCCTGTAAGCTGCCCATTCTCGACCCATCAGCATTTGGTTAAATATTGATGATCGTTATGCTTGATAGTTGATTACATGGGCGCCCGCAAGAAAATTTTTTAGGGGGGGCAAAATATTTTTAGTAATGTTTTTATGCTAACACAAAGTGATTTAAAATAAAAGTGACATTATTTGACTATTTTCAATCAATCCAGGGGGGGCAAGCGCCCCCCCTTGCCCCTACCTGCGGGCGCCCATGGTTGATTACGGTTGATTATGCTAACTTAAAATTTGACAGGCCGAAAATCAGCAGTTAACAGGTATCGTTCAAAATGTTTATAAATTCTCAATGGTACTGATTGATTTGTGTCAACGTCAAATGTAACAGGGGCTTAAACACCTAACATAACAAAATTACTTATAAGCATTTTTCATAGAAGATTGCTTGCCTCCTAATAATTTAATGATCTATGAAGTTAGTGAGACTGTGGCATTCCCAATTGGGGTATGTTGTAAAGCTGAAGGCAAGAAGATGTGGAATTGGAAGGTTGGGAAGTACCTGGTTATTCAAATCTGGTCCCCAAATACGGTTAAAGCCATTTTAAGCAACATTTCGATTCTGAATGGTGGTTTTTCACCAGGACGATTCTGAGAGTGTCTACCAAAATATATAGATCCGTTACTAAAAGTCTGGTAATCCCTGATCTAATCTCTTTGCGAAACTTTTTCTAGATCAGCTTTTCATTACACAACCTTCACTTGTGAACCCACAATGCTTTTGCCATATTTGATGGAGCGTTTCTACAAGGCCGGTGGGAAGGTTATCAAGCAGGAGGTAGAATCTCTAGCAGAATTCTCCGAGAGTGGGTATGATGTGATCATAAACTGCACTGGACTTGCATCTAGGAATATTGTGCCAGATGAGAATGTCTATCCCACTAGGGGACAAGTATCACGAGTAAGTGATATTCAAAACAATTAAATTTATGAAACATTTGTTTAAATATTCAAACATTGAATAACACAATAAAAAAAATTCCAGGTGAAATTTGAAATAGAAAAAAGATTCCAGGTGCCACTGAAATTTTAACTCGAAACTTCCGCTTACTCGGCAGACATGATACCAATTTCATCATGAAACCCTTATTCAATTTGGATGTTTCTTTGTTACATATTTTTTCATGAAATCATTAATGTTGTTTCATATTTTTTATGTAAGAGGCATCCATCTTTATTTCGGAAGTGAAGATTTAAACTCAAATTAAATCACTTACTAGTTTTAATTTTTTTTAACTTTTATGTTTTAAGGTCAGAACCCCATGGATGTATAACTGTTATTTCTGTGAAGGAAACTACATCATTCCAAAGTAAGTCTAAATAAAAGTATCACATTGTTTTATAGATATCTTTTCTTTTAAAATAGTCTTCTGCTGCATAAAGGAGGGCATTCGTCCTTTTTGAACTCCCTCAGGTGTGACAATTTATTTTCCATCCGTCATTACCAGTTTCCCCTCAATGTAATTTTTTTCTTGAAATCGTCGCCCAGATATACAAATTTTATTGAGTGATTTATTTTTCACGCTGCATTTGAAGTAATGCTTCCTCATTTATTAATGCGTTCTATCCAGAATATTTTTAGCTTTCTCCTAAAAGTCCACATTTCAAAGGCTTCTGATCTTTACTTTTCTAACTATGTATATGAAAAACCCATATATGTCAATTCAATAGTCTGTGAGTTCTTTCGAGCCACTCTATTTATGAACTGATTTATTTCCAGCAATTTCAGTGTGGTTCTTGGTGGAACTGGTCAAGCTAACGATTATAATACAAATGTTTCCGACATAGACAGGAAGTTTATTAATGATGGATGCCGTGCAATTGTTCCTGGACTAGAGGTAACAAACACATACCTATTTTTGTTGCAATATAAACATAGTCTTTTAATCATAATTTTAACCAAGCGATTGTTGACACCTGCGTCTTTCACTGCATATTTATCATCCTCCTTATATTCCAGGATGGGATTTGTTCTTCTCCATAAAGGTTTTTCACCGGCTTCAGTCCCTAGTCAGTCTTCTTTTACCCAGTCCATCCACCTCTTTCTCAGTCTGCCTTTAAGTTGCTTCCATTGGGGCACCCTGTTGGTCATGATTTTACTTACCCTGTCAAATGGACACATGTGCATCTACTGTCTTCGTTGCTTTGAGCGAGGTTGAATTCGGTAAAAAGAATGCATTCAACTGTTTTAACCATCTTTAGACTTGAAATCCCGCTTAAACAGCTCAGACGTAAACTGTGCACATATCGTCTTACTTATAAACGTGAAGTAAATATTATGCGGTGTGTAAGATTAGAATAGTACAAAACATGACTTATAACCACAGCGTAGGTATAGTTAAACTAGGCATTACGCCTGGTTTAACTATATCAAGGGTGAACCGATGCGTAAAAATCTAATAAGTAAAACGACTTGGTTTGAAGTTAATGTATGTACTATGGATTTCAATACTTTGTTTATCTGAAAGCACTATGAAGCACTTATGGAATCAAATAAAGTTGGCGTGTTTTTATTTTTCTCGGTTTTTGTTGCATAGTTGATCCAGGTGGGTAGGACACTTAAGTTGAAATCAATCGAATCGAGTTCGATACTCACAGCGGGTACCAATTTACTTCCTTTTCAAACAAATTTTAGCTGTACTTTTTCTAGGGTTTTTTATTATTCGCATTAAAAAAAATGAAATTTTTTATAAACAGTTCTTTTTTATTGTTTTCAGAATGCCGAGACATTATTCGAGTGGGTCGGTTTGAGGCCATCTCGCCAGGGAAGTGTTCGTCTTGAGCGTTTGGACGTCAAGACCAAAGACAGGAAGAATGTTACTGTCATCCACAACTATGGACATGGAGGAAGTGGAGTCACATTGTTCTGGGGCTGTGCTGGTGAAGTCTTGGACATATTCAAGACTGTGGTCACTGAGAAGTCACGTTCCAAACTGTAAATGTATCAGATGAAAAATAATCACATTTGTTTTTATCACTTTTAATAGTAATCACAAAGTTACTGATTTCCAAAATGTTTCAATTAAATTGTTGTTGATGTGAAAGTAAGGAGTATAAGTCTCCTATATCCATGTGTAAATAGAGTCGAGTCATATCAAACTATTGATATTACTTGTTTTCCCAAATAAAATAAAAAGGATTGAAAATATTGAGGGTGTGAAATAATTAATTATTTTCTGAGATTTTAGAACTTTTATTAAATTTTCCAAAGAAGATTATTTTGAAGTTGCCAAACTTTGCGACAAAGAAATCATTTGTTTTTACTAATTATTGACTAGCTTTTAACTAGTACTATTTATGATACAGGTATATAAATTAAGTTAAGTGTAACTCATATCATCTGAACATCTCTGGGGTTTTCACCCCTTGAACTCTGAATCAAGAGCCAAAGTTCTTAGCATTCTACCACGAACTTGTCAAAATCAAAATAGTTTTTATTGAAAATAAAAATATTTTTAAATATATTTAAAAATTTATCATGTATTTCTCATGCAAAGATTGGAAAGTAAGTTGTAACCGAAATCAAATGCTCAAAAAATGACATTAAGTTGTCATTTGTATTTTTGCATTTCATAGGTTAAAAAGATACTTATACATAATATAGCATGAGAAAGAAATACAAATAAAGGACTGTTGAAAAAAAAAAATAATAATAATAAAATAGGTACATAAGTAGAAAGAATATAACTCAAGTTTTTTTTGCACTAAAGCAAGTTTAAAACAAACTGATTTATGTTCTACTTTAAGTGCTCTCAACATCCCAGTAAGATGTTGTTGTTCCGAATAATAATAATAAATGGATTACTTTTATAGCGCCATTTTTGTGGGAAGATCACCTCAAGGGCGCTAAAATAAAAATAAAAGCGTCAGAATGTGAAAATGTCTCGTTTTAAGAAAGTAGGCCACTCGCAACATCAAATTAAGAGCAAAAGATCATCGGTGGGGGAGGGTGAAAAATAAAAAATCTGAATATCGGTTTTTAACCCCCTTCCAAAAAAATAAAAAAATCCGAAATGTAGATATACTTAAATTTTAGTTGCACCAATGCCTTTGATAGAAAGTTGCTAAGCCAATTTCAAATATCAACCATCTCTTTCAATATTCCGTTTTAGGGCTAAAAAAATCTGCTCTCGTTATTAATACACCCAGTTGCACAAATTATAAAAGATCGCATAATAGTTTATTGATGAATCGAATGAAGTTGAAAATATTAATAAAATTATAAGTTTAAAAAGTAAGAAATTACGAAAGGGTAGTATGATTTACAAAAATAAAATTCTACCTACATTCGTATTGGGTTCATTAAAAGATGGTAAGAATTCAGAGCCCGACAAAAAAAGGTGAATTTGCTAAAATTGGCTGATATCTTTTATTCAAACTTCCATTTAAGCTTTGTAACTATTCGTTTGTTTTTTTAAGCCATTTGTGGTCTAGCCTCTTTAACACCATAAATAATTACAACTAGAAATTTTACTTGTATTCGTTGTAAAATCTCTAAATAATATCATTATCAGGTTAATAAAAGGTATACCAAAGAGAAGGATTTTGTCCATGGCAGTTACAAAACTAAACTTTAAAAAAGAATTGTTTTTGGTAACTTCCGTTCTTTTAATCTCTATATATTTGGCGACTATTTAGTATTTCAACTTTCAAAACTAATGCAACAGTTATTTCAACCATGGGGCGTAGTTTGTTCAAACAGATTATTTCATAAGCCGAACCTGTAATACACTCTTCTTTAGTTTAATAAAATAACTTTTTTTTACATAGAGTAAAAATATATCTATGATATTTGATTATGGTTTTACCCAATTTTTGGAAGTAGCCAAAATTATTATTAAGCACTGGTAACACTTACTTCTTTAACACGTTTTGGAGTTGGCGCGCACTGCACCAGTAATAACCGTTGTCGCGAAAGTTTATATATTAGCATCTTGAGATATTCTGTAAAAACAAACAATTCACAATGTTTTGGGGTAAGTTATTCTGTTTGATTTACGATATCTTATTTACCGAGACATAACCACCTCAGCCGGTATAATGAGATCCAACCTCAACATTTTGGCCATGCTTTTTTTGCGCATTTAACATCGTAAATGTTAGTTTATTTTCTCGCAACGTATTTAAACTAATGTAATTTCGACGGAAAATGGCATGATTGGGCCTTTTCTAACACGTGTTGTAATGCGGAAGTGTCAAATTTGTTGATAATTGTCGTGTTCAACCATTCTCTCAAAAATGTCGATGTAGGTCGTTTGCCGGTTTAAATATTTATACCATAAAAAATATACAATTATACGTGTTTTACCAGTAGAGAAAGACAATTTTAATTGATTATCTGTACCCATTAGCAGTTAGCTTTCAATTGATCGTAAAACATTTGAATTGAAAAACTTAAGTAAATGCTGTCCCGTATATAATGATATAATAAATAACCCGATTCTTACTTAATTTAACTTGTATCACTATGATCCCCTCAATTAACGAACTTTTCACTACTTTGAGGTAAATTTCTTTTTAAACGAAAACTTTCCGCATGTGTTTTCTCGCAAGACCGTTTGTCGAAGAGGTCGATGAAATTATATCAAATAAAAGTACCATTAGAGATAATTAAAACCAACAATATCTAATGGTATAAATGAAGATGACAAAACACACGTTTTCATTGCTTCAAGAGTCAATAAATTTAGGATGTTTTTTTTGTTGTATATTGTTTTCTCCCTCCCAGTTTTCATTACTCAATAACCTGAAAGAAACCGTTCCACTTTCATTTTTTTAAACTATATTAGCAATAATTTTAATGAACATTACGATTATTGTTAAACTATATTTCCTGAATTAGCACATGATACGGTGACTTTTTACAAGACTTGACGATTACAGCAATCTTTGGGGGTAGCTCTTTTTCTAATCAACCGCCACAATCTCGCTATGACCATTATAAGTTAGTTTAACAATCTAAACCGCTTAAAGATCTTCTGATAGCTCCATCTCAATCTCACTCATAAACGACTTGTCTAACAGAAAGAGACCATAAACCCACGTACAATGATTGACTTAGCTTCTTATGTTGTATTATTAGAATTTAAATTTGTTAGAATCACCCCAGTAGAGACACCATTCTGCTGTTCCGCTCTCAGTTGGCTCCGGTCCCTCACAAATTGCTTATAAAACTTCTTGTCCTGCTTCAATTCCTTTTCATTCGCTCTGTTCTTCAGCCTGTCAACACTGGGTCACTCCATTGATTATGATTTTTGGTGTCCTATCATCTAGCATATTGACAAAATAGCAGCCCATCGTAATCTTTGTGGCCTACATAATCCTACAATGGTCTCTTGCTCAACTAGATTTGATCTAACCATAAATATTTGTATTTTCAGGACTAATAATGGAGCCGCAAAAGCGGTACTCTCAGAGCGTGAAGAAGTCCTTCCACATCTCCCATGCGGCTATGGACACAGCCACCGGAGACAATGACAAGTGCCAGGTTATGGTGGTGGTGGATGGACAGAACTTTCTTATCTGCACGTTACAGAAGGGCAAGACCATCCAGACACCTCTGGACCTGTTCTTCCGCGAAGGAGAGGTTATCTCCTTCATTACCAATGGTAAGAACACATCTTTATTGACAAAACAATCATTACACAAAAGGATAATTTCTTAACGGACCAATTTGAATCGTTTCAACATATGCGCCTGGTGGAAATACTGCATTTGTTTACCAGTACTTTACTGGAGAGTGCTCTAAAGAACCAAGATTGAAGTATTTTGACACTGTTTCTGTCTTGAAATTGGGTATCAATATGTAAACGTATTTCTTAGTACGCAAGTTTGATGTATGTAAGCATAGTGTCAACACAGCAATAAAATAATATGCTAAGTGATACTATGTCTCGAAACATCGAACCCTTGCCACTTTTCATAGAAAAGTCGCAATTGAGGTGGCTCGGACTTGCACTAAGAATGCCAGAAGACTGACGTTCTACTGACGCAATTTCAGAGGGAAGACATTCAGTTGGTTGCCACTGGCAAAGTTGGGAGAAGAAACTGCAGAGGCTCTGTGAGGAAAAGCTGGGTTTACTATGGAAAGTGGACACCGATGTAGCGCAGGACAAGGATGCCTGGAAGGCGCCTTTCCAAGGCGATAGGGTCCCAGACCCAAATAAATAAGTGGAAGAAGATGGAACTCTATTGGCCATTGTTCCCAATCATACTTGGCAATTGTTGAGCTGAAATTTTGCCTAAACAAATGCACAATTACGCTGTTTCCAACATTACTGTGATCCAGGCACTTAAGTTAAGGAATCCAAACAGCTGGATTAACTCCTGGTGTGTCGGAGGGTCCTAAAGAACATGCAAAATTTGTACCCATTGTTTACTGGAGTTTCCTATTCATTATTATCTTTTCAGTTGTTTTTTTTTTCAAATCGTCACATTTCTTAATTTAACATTTTTTAATGATATGAGGGAGAAAATAACCAATTCTCCAAATATAAGTAGCTTTTCCAGAAAAACCACTTATACCATTAATATACAATTGAAAAAAAAACACTGACACATTATCTGAGAAGATAGCATAATTGACAAAAATATCATTTTGTTAAATGAGCGAGTTATTACGAAATTACAAGTCAGCAATAACACAGCACGCAAATCAACTTTTATGCCAGGCACACAACAAAAGTTGTACCTTGCAGGAGGGAATTCGGCATTCCAAAGGTTAAAATCTGCCATTCTGTTTCAAAAACTGCCGACAGAGTGGAAAAGGCATAGAAAATGTGAAAGCTTGCGTAATTCTAAATTTTCATAGATATTAAATGAATCCACAAAAATGAGGTGCGAGTAGTGGCATTAAAATATGTTGTCAAAATTAGCTGGTTGAAATATGCAATAATATGAAAAACAATTTCAAAATACAAAAAGAACATCAACTTTCAAATGTCGTAATGAATGAATGTGGGCAGGGACACTTAAGATGATAAAAAAAGGTTGGGGACAGGCAAATAGAACGTTGCATGTAATTTTTACTTAACTTAGCTGACGTTATCCACCGGGTAGCGATATATTTGAAACAAAGGCCGTATATCTTACAAATTAGTATTGCATATTTTATTGTCATTACAAAAATCAACACTGTCTGAAATCAGCTTACAACATGAATAATGTAAAAGTTTATACAGCAAATACAAGTGTTGGATTTTTATAATTATTTTGAACCGAGTAGTCAGTCATTCTGGAAAGACCAGAAGATTCGATTCAATGTGAATTTAAACCATGCGTCTTCTGTTGGTTGTGATTTAATATAATTTATACCATCCTCAGGAAAGTGCCATATCCACCTGACAGGCTACTTGGACCTCGACTACGACGATATGGCTGGAGAAGAGGAAGAGGATGAAGAGGGTGAATCCTCAGATGAGGAGGTTCCAGAGCTGGTAGAAGAGGTCAGCTCTAAGAAGAGCAAGAGGAAATTGGAAGCTTCACCTGAAGTTGGTCACCTTAGTAAAAAACAGAAGGTAGGAATTGAATTACTGTACTAGTAACATAACCGGTTCCCTAGAAAAATAATCTCGGTGGTTCCAGTGACAGAAAGTAACTGGGACAGGAATATCGACCATATACATTTCTTCATTATGATCGGTTCAGAGAAGTGGATAGTAAAATGGAGCATCTTTATTGGCCAGTTGAAATTAATTCTACATGCGTTGCAGTATAAAGTCCCACATTTCTAGGGTTAATCCATTTTCTGAAATTTTCCTACTTATCACAGCCTGAAGAGTTTAAAGTCTTTACAATTTGATCATTAGATTCTGTTTCCATTCTCTAAAAACGGATTTCCTCCAGCAAAATCTACCGTATAATCTATCGTACACCATCTAATCATCGTATTCTATTACAGAAAGAGTTGAAGAAGAAGGAACAGGAGGCCAAGAAGGCGCAGGAGGAAAACAGTGATGACAGCTCAGACGATGACTCCGTGGACATTCAGAAACTCCTGGAGGAAGATGAGACTGACGAGGCCGATGATTCTTATATGCCCAATGATGCCTCTATGGAGAAACTGGAAGATGATGATGATGAGAGGTAACTATCTTATAAATATGTACTGTAGTATAAAGTTATGTAATATATTCACTATTTTTTTTGTTTTGATTCCTTCTGAATGCTGATTGCCTGACTTGAATGGCTTTCTTTGTTCACCTTTTTAACTTTCTCCTCCCCGTGATGTAAATACAATCTACCATGCTTTTTAAATCTTTCATATCTCTTTAAATCCATACGCATAATATTAAAACAATATTTTAAGCATTCCTAAAACAAGTTTCAATAGCAAAATATGAATTTCTTTGGAATTAAAAGAATGTGATACATTGTTATTCCAACTTTGTTAGAGATATCATGTTCAACATGATGTCTCTTTTTTAACTTATTAGTAGACCAAATATTATGTGAAACATAAATATGTAATTATTTTGAATCCTCTCAGTTTACTCGCCTAGTTGACAAATGTGTAGTCTTATCTTTCACTAGCCCATCGTTTTTCAATCTGGGGGTCGCGATCTGTATGCGAAAAATCCTTATTAAATAATGAATTTCAAATAATAAAGTGTCACATACCTACTTCCTAATAAACTAAAAAGATGTGTAAATTGATCAATGCGACGGTAGAGTTTGTTTTTCATTTTTGAAGGTTTTCTATGTCTGGATCAACATTTGAAACACACATGCAAGGTGATTTTCTGTATTTAGTTTTTAAAGCCACCCATAGAAGAGAAGCCTTTTTCACACTAGTAAGTTGCAAATGGTATTCATGGCAAGTGTGAACACATTCTTTTATCATGTTAGTAATGTAAAACTTGATAAACGTTAAAATATATAGTGAGGGGATTTGAAGGCTTTTAAGGGGGTTGTGACCAAAAAGATTGAGAAACGATGCTCTAGCGCATTCAGTTGGTCTTTGAAACAAACTGAGGTGATTATTTTTTAGCTTACAGCAAATAAACACGAGCTGTCCGACTATGCAATTACTTCTGTACTAGCTGAAGTAACCAAACAGAATTTTTTATTACCCATTTCCACACGGAGCATTCAACCAGAAATTTTCCAATAATATGTATATTTTTTTTAGCGATGAAGAGGATGATGATGATGAAACAGACGAAGAAGAAGAGAAAACAACCCCCGAACCCGCTTCAGCCAAAAAGAACAAGCAGCAGCCCACAACTCCCCAAACCAATGGACACGTTGAAAGAAAAAATAAGGTAATTATTTGTCCACCCTCTACATTTTTTAGCCCTGGTGCTTTTGAAGCCATACCAGATGGTCTGATGATAATAATAAAAACTTTATGTAAGAACCCTGTTAATTCTAAATCTATTAGACCACAAAAACAAATTTTGAAGAAAAAAAGTTTTGTATCTGGTGCAACTGACCTGTCAAATTCGCATATTTAAGGTAAATTCGTAAAAACAAAGTATTCCTGCATAAATCGAAATTTCATGACAGATTACAAACACGGCTGGCTCGTCAATGTTAGGTCGTTAAAGGACAAATGTTCCCTGTTGAATTCCATTTCAGCTTTTAATTAAATTGTGATACGCTGAAAAGCTTAACGGCATGACCATTATGCTTGTCGCCTAAAAAATAGGCCAAGAATTGGCATTTAACTAGGAGATGAAATATTATAAAAATGTTATTTTATTATATGTTCAAATGTTGAAAATTCAAAGACGCTGATCTGTTGATTTGATGGTCATCAAATGTGATAGGGTTTGAAACACCTTAACGTATTAATTTATCGTTAGATACTCTATCTTTGTTGTGTAGTATTGTCATTAAGGATGTTTGTTTCTATTTCAGAATAAAGAAAATGAACATAAGGGACAGGAAGCAAAGAATGCAGTGACTCCCCAGAAGGAGAAGAAGGTGCTCACAGGAAATGTGGCCATCGAAGACTTGAGAGTGGGAACCGGGGCCACAGCCAAGGCTGGAAAAATGGTTCAGGTTTGTACTCCTATCATTTTCAAAATATCAAAAACATTTTCAATACAGAATCCTGCCACTTCGGGGACACATGCATGTATTTTGAGTGGAAAGCATTCATAGCTGTAGGAAATGTGAAGAGAATGAAGATACTAACGTTGTGACCGCTCCGTGATCCGGACGATATCCTTTGTCCGTTCTTTTCGTGTTTTTTTGGGCGAGGAACTGGTTTCAGTTCTTTTCATTTTCAAATCACTACCAATTAGTACGTGTTTTTTCCGGCGAGGAACCAGTTCTTTTCGTTGTCAAATCTCTACCGACTAGTGCGTGTTTTTTGGCGAGGAACCAGTTCTAGTTCTTCTCATTTCTAAATCTCTACCGACTAGTACTTTTGTCTGTTTTGCGAGTTTGACTTCAATTGAAGTGTTCACTGCGAATGGTTCATTTTAAAGAACTAGCAGTTCGTGAAGCATTCACAAAACATTGAAGTTTTTCCCAACGCTAGAAGATACTCATTCATGGTGTCAATATCAATGTCTTGTCTTGCTCTCGAAGAGAGGATGTTTAGGAACTGAGAACCCAAGTAGTGGAACCATGAGACATTGCTTCGCATTCACTTACAACTCTGGTTAACTTTATTAAAGGAACCGGGTTCCTGACAAAGCAATGAACAACTAAATTCTTATAGGATCCATGCATACCATCACCACCTGTATCAACAACAACAATAAAAATATTCTGTTGACAATCTCACAATCAATTTTTCTTTTCAGGTTTTGTATGAAGGACGTCTTAAGAGCAACAACAAAATGTTCGACAGTTGCCAGAAGACTCCCGGATTCAAGTTCCGCCTGGGCAAGAATGAAGTCATCAAGGCGTGGGATGTTGGAGTAGTAGGAATGAGGATCGGAGGAAAGAGAAGGATTGTGTGCCCACCTGGAATGGCGTAAGTTATAAATTTGTTGTTTAAATCATAATTTTATTCCCCTTTTCCTAGTTAGGACAGGGATCCATCGCTTGGACAAATTGTCCCTGTTCTGCATTACTTCAGAGGCCCTCAGTTCATTGTAGGCCAACAGTATCTCATGCCGAAGTCGCTCACTGACATTCTGAGCACATGTCCACAATTAAATTATTATATATTTCTACCCGCACATTGAAATATGTTTGCTCTTGCTTGAATTTAAAAAGATTATAGTCTTATAATGGATTGTTTTTTCCAGCTATGGCAACAAGGGCTCACCACCACTAATCCCAGCTAACTCGACGTTAGTTTTCGATGTTGAATTGAAGGGAGTGAACTAAATAATAATGATTGGAGAATAAAAACAGTATGATGCCATTTATCGTGAAGCCTACAATGTGAGTCCCCATCAGAACAGGAAGGTGTTGATAATAAAAATTTAAGCATAAGTTGTTTCGCATATTATGGTCTAAAGATGATAAAAACATAATAACTTCTGTGGAAATGTTCCTTTGATGCTCAGTTTTTGAGGTGCTGTTTTAAGTTACAACCTTTGAATTGTTTTTTTTTTTTTTAAACATTTTGATCGCTGTTGGGTTGCCAGTTAGCAAAATTTTATTCCTAGTTTATATCTTGTTGATTTTTTTCGTTATTCATTTACCGTTTAAACATTTTTGTATCAAATTCGGTGTAAGTAATCTGGCAGCCTTTTCTTATTTGGACGTAGTTCATTTATGCGATTCTTTGTCCTCAAGAATGTAAGTTTTTTTATTCTAGTTTATTTGAATCTGATTTACTTGTGTTATAATGGTGCAGTGACCTAGATTTAATATTACTGTTTAGATTCCATGATTGCGTTCCCAATAATTAATCCTTGATTGCAGTTTTTTAGAATTTCAGAATAATTATATTTGCCTAGACTCTTGAAGTATTTATGAGTTGCCAGTGATCTGACCTCTTTTGTTGTTTATTTTGCTGATACACTTGTCACATTTACATTGATAAATTGTTGCTGCACACTTTGTTAAAAATATTGTATTCCTGATTTAATTTACATTATTGGTGCACCTACGAATATTCTCACTTGTCCCGGAAAACTCCATATTGATATTTGAAGTATACCAGCTTTGTTGACTATCAATACGTAATGATTTTAATCGGGTAAACATTATTTTAAGATGATTATTATTCATTAGGGTTAATTTTTTTTTTGTATGAGAATATTTCAAGAAACAACAATAATTTTTGTACTGAATGATATTATATTTTATCAGATGGCAAAGTGATGGAGGAGTGTTTGCGTTATGCATTTATCGTCATAAGACAAGTTTCGGCATTAGTAAATGCAGACTGAAAATTTCATAACATTTTTTGATTTATGTGTATGAAGGTGTTTGAATATGTATTGTTAAATGTGTAGGGCGAGTTTCATAATAATAAAAAGAAACTGCATATTGTTTAAACATTTATGCTGTAAATCCAACGTTCCATAGTTTTATTTTATTCATTAACAAACATAATGAGCGACAATTTAGAAACTTTTATTTTGTGTTGTATTATTTTCGTATTCATTTTCAAATAAAGATCTTAATTTTGTAAAACGACTTTCATTTTTATTACCCCAAAGCATAGTTCAGTATATTCACGCCGAGGGTTTGACATAAATATATAATTTGAAACTTGAATTTTGCTGACAAACCCCCCCCCCTCCCCTGAAATTAAGAATGATGCCAACCCATGTACCTTATCCCTTCACCAGGAATTAATTTTAACTGCCTGTTATATAACATTGTTTAATTTCCTAATTAAATACATTAAGAATAGTATATCTATTGTGTAGCGCTAGGGATGGTTGATATTGGAAATTGGGTGTCACTGCAGTTCCAGTTACCGGTTATTTTTGGAACCGGTTCTTGGTGCCAGAAAATTTTTGTGAAGAAGATTTTTATATGAAGAAAGGATTTTTTTATTTCACAATGGGGGTGAGGGGGTGGTGGTTGCTAGCCATATTTGGAGAACGGAAAGAACTGGAACTGGTTCCTCGCCAAAAATAAAATTTCATGGTAGAGAGGGGGTTGCTAACGATATTCTGAGAATGAAAAGAAGTGGAACTGGTTCCTCGCTGAAAAATTACATGAGAAGGGGGGGTAGGGGGGAATGGTGAAAAAAACACGAAAACAGTGCTATAGAAATAAGCCAATTATTATTATTGTTGGACTCCCTTATAAGATTAGGAATAACTACATAGAGATATTTGACAAAAACAAATGTTTAAAGTTTACAATATTCAGTACTCAAAGCTGCATATAAACAAAGACTTGATGTACCTAAATCATTGTCATATGATGCCATAAATTTATTGTCTGTTCATAATATATTATGGATTAAGATTGTGAGTCAGTATACATCTCAATCTTAATATAATGAAATGGTGGTACATCCTCATAACGTAAAACTAACTGTAAATGATGGACTGGTAATTCCCAGGTATTTAAATAAATATGTACGCGCAAAGAACCAGCACAAAATTATAACACATAACCCAATTCAATAAAAAATTGTGAACTGATTTTCAGGAGACATACTGCAAAAATGTGAATGTAAAAAAAAATTGACGGTTTTTATGTTTATTTTTTGCGGTTTTATATAAATATCCACGATTAAAACAATCTATAAAATGTACCTATCCCAATTTCAAAGTTTTATGATGTTATCAAAGGAACCCATTGAAAAACTGCAGGACAGGACTTTATTGTAAATATACATTCTGAAATAATAAAGGAACATATGAAAAATAAAGTCCTATATTCAATAATATCAAGTATTGATATGTAGCAGTTTACAGTAACAAAATAATGAGCAATATGAGTAGAGTTTTTACAAATCATTCTAATTGTAAACGACTCGGCTCTGGAATGATCTGCTAGCTTACGTGTCTCATCCACACTCCCAAAAGATAGCCACCTGCATGGGGCTGACTTGCCTTTCAACCATCTCACCACCAAGTGTTTTTAACACAGTTGCTTGATTATAGAGAATTCAATGATTCAGTCAGGCAAAAAGTAAGTATTAAAAAGGTTGCATGTTTGATATTCATTGCAACTCTGGTTTCTATTGTCTATGATTGCAATGGGACATTTAACATCATAGTGATAAAAAATAATGATACTTCACAATTAATGTTAATCACAATTACATATGGTCACTTGCATTAAAACCCCTTTGATACACTTGGTATTCATTTTGTAAATTCTATTAACAAAGCTAATGTAGGCAGGTGAGGTCAGGTAATTTGTACATGTCAAAATGTACTATTTGTAAGCTGTGCCAACTGTGGAAAACCACATGGTGTCATAGTGCCTTGATACTTCAGTGTGAAGAGTTTGATTTGGATGGCAGTAAAATATTGCCAGGTGTGTTATTCACATCATATCCATTTTGGTTTTATTTGTGAGGTCAAGATATTTATAAGTGAAACGGTTGTCGATAGCAAGCTACTGGTAGCCCATCAGTCGACTGGCAAAAAAATATGAAATTCAACTCCGTTCTTCTGATTTTATTGATGAATAATTAGTCAATAAAATCAGAATAATTTATTTACTTAAGGCGTACCATTTCCATGTGATTTAAATTACCTCATAATAATCCACAATTGATTTTATTTCTTTGGCAGGGCACCATGCCTGCCAAATAATTGAAATAACCTCGAAGTGTTGGTAAAATATAAAACCATGTTTTTCTTTTTAAATGTTGCCAATCAATTCATGTATCAGACAAGCATCAATATTACAAGGAGTGTTATAAAATAAATTCTTTGTATTTTATGCTGAAGAATGTAAGTTTATTTGAATAAAATTTGCATTAAAGAAATATGTAGCAATTATTATTTACTATAAATTTAGATTCTTTCAAAGATCAGTGTAAATTTAGTTTTCTCCACCACGCAGACGCAGGACCAAGTGAAGGGTTGACTCCTTCTGGATGTTGTAGTCGGACAGGGTGCGCCCATCTTCCAGTTGTTTACCAGCAAAGATCAACCTCTGCTGATCTGGGGGAATACCTTCCTTGTCCTGGATCTTGGCCTTGGCGTTCTCAATACTGTCTGAGGGTTCAACCTCCAGAGTAATAGTCTTGCCAGTCAAGGTCTTGACAAAGATCTGCATACCACCACGCAGACGGAGCACCAAGTGAAGGGTAGACTCCTTCTGGATGTTGTAGTCAGAGAGGTATGCGTCCATCCTCCAACTGCTTTCCTGCGAAGATCAACCTCTGCTGATCTGGAGGGATTCCTTCCTTGTCCTGGATCTTGGCTTTCACATTTTCAATGGTGTCCGAGGGCTCAACCTCTAGGGTTATTGTCTTGCCAGTCAGGGTCTTCACAAAAATCTGCATACCTCCTCGTAGGCGGAGCACCAAGTGAAGGGTGGACTCCTTCTGGATGTTGTAGTCGGAAAGTGTGCGGCCATCTTCAAGTTGTTTACCAGCAAAGATCAACCTCTGCTGATCTGGGGGAATACCTTCCTTGTCTTGGATCTTGGCCTTAACATTTTCAATGGTGTCTGAAGGCTCAACTTCGAGGGTGATGGTCTTCCCAGTCAGGGTCTTGACAAAGATCTGCATACCACCACGCAGACGGAGAACAAGGTGGAGTGTGGACTCCTTCTGGATGTTGTAGTCGGAAAGGGTGCGTCCATCCTCCAACTGCTTTCCTGCGAAGATTAACCTCTGCTGATCTGGGGGGATACCTTCCTTGTCTTGGATCTTGGCCTTGACATTCTCGATGGTGTCTGAAGGCTCAACCTCCAAAGTGATGGTCTTGCCAGTCAGGGTCTTTACGAAGATTTGCATACCACCACGCAGACGGAGGACAAGATGGAGTGTAGACTCTTTCTGGATGTTGTAGTCAGAAAGGGTGCGTCCATCCTCCAACTGCTTTCCTGCGAAGATCAACCTCTGCTGATCTGGGGGGATACCTTCCTTGTCCTGGATCTTGGCTTTCACATTTTCAATGGTGTCCGAGGGCTCAACCTCTAGGGTTATTGTCTTGCCAGTCAGGGTCTTCACAAAAATCTGCATACCTCCTCGTAGGCGGAGCACCAAGTGAAGGGTGGATTCCTTCTGGATGTTGTAGTCGGAAAGAGTGCGGCCATCTTCCAGTTGCTTACCAGCAAAGATCAACCTCTGTTGATCTGGGGGAATACCTTCTTTGTCCTGGATCTTGGCCTTAACATTTTCAATGGTATCTGAAGGCTCAACCTCTAAAGTGATGGTCTTGCCAGTCAGGGTCTTTACGAAGATCTGCATACCACCACGCAGACGGAGGACAAGATGGAGTGTAGACTCCTTCTGGATGTTGTAGTCAGAAAGGGTGCGTCCATCCTCCAACTGCTTTCCTGCGAAGATCAACCTCTGCTGATCTGGGGGAATACCTTCCTTGTCTTGGATCTTGGCCTTCACATTTTCAATGGTGTCTGAAGGCTCAACCTCGAGGGTGATGGTCTTCCCAGTCAGGGTCTTGACAAAGATCTGCATACCACCACGCAGACGGAGAACAAGATGGAGAGTAGACTCCTTCTGGATGTTGTAGTCGGAGAGGGTACGTCCATCTTCCAACTGCTTCCCGGCGAAGATCAACCTCTGCTGATCTGGAGGGATACCTTCCTTGTCCTGGATCTTGGCCTTGACATTTTCGATTGTGTCAGAAGGCTCAACTTCCAGGGTGATGGTCTTTCCGGTAAGGGTCTTTACGAAGATCTGCATACCTCCTCGGAGACGGAGCACCAAGTGGAGGGTAGATTCCTTTTGGATATTGTAATCGGAGAGGGTTCGTCCGTCTTCCAACTGCTTGCCAGCGAAAATTAGCCTCTGCTGATCTGGAGGGATTCCTTCTTTGTCCTGAATTTTCGCCTTCACGTTTTCAATCGTATCAGATGGCTCCACCTCCAGGGTTATCGTCTTGCCAGTCAAGGTTTTCACGAAAATCTGCATATTGTCGCCTGCGAACAATAATTTTAATAAGTCAATTTGTTCTGAGGACAAAAAAACAAAATTTGTTGCGTGACAAAGAGAAACTGTGATAGACAAAATGGCGACCGTTACGTGAACACAAACAAATTTCAAGATTATTCGTCAATTTAAATGTGATTTCCAGAACAGACGACGAAATAGATTTTTTTAAAAGAAGGTTGCTGAATATTTCAATAAAACAAACGGTTGAGGGAGATACATTTAAAATTATGAAATATGAAAAACAACGCCCAAGATGGCGTTCAGTAAATAATGTTTATCAAATAAAATTGCAAATGAGATGTTCAATGTTCATCAATTCCATTAGTAGTTGAATATTACTCATAAAATCTGATGCAACTAACCTGTTAATTTAGTTTTTTCACAATACAAATATTCACTTTTAAAAAACGATTTTTCGCAGCTCTGAAGACTTTTGTACGACGCTTTTCAATTTCAGTAGTCAACTATAAGTCAGCTGGTCGAGCCGTCGTTTATATAGCTTCAGAGAAAACGATCAATAAAGACATCTGCCGTAGCAAAAAATCACGAGGGTATTACTTATGCTATCTCTTTCTGTGCAGGATTTAGAAAGAGACAAGATTCAAATGAGCACTAGAGCCTCTAATGCTTCTATGAAACATTGACGTCAGCCCGGACTAGCGCCACTAGCGGTGACAAAGCGAACCTGCTGAAACGAATGTACTGGAAGGATGACAACGCCGTATTTCACAATAATTAAATTAGTATTTGTTTGTCAAATGCAGGGAAAAATATTATGAGTAGAGCATTTTGTATTTATTACATCAGCATTATAAAAAAATATATACATAAGGAAAATTGGATTAAAGTATATGTATAAGGTCTAAAAGTTATCGAGCATTGTTGTCTGCATTTGTACGAAGGTCAATGTTTTCAGTTTTGTTTTTTTTGACAGAACATTGACTTGTGTTGTTTCAAAATCAGCTGTCGTTGTCAGGATCAAGGCCCTATCAACCCAAAGCTCGCTAGGTTCTTCATTTTTTTGCATTTGTTTAGTTTAATATTATTTTATCTAATGCAAGGAATGTACTTAAGTACCTTTCGAATTAATTATACTTATTTCAAATAGGTAGGTAGTTCGTGAAACCATTTGTTTGAAGTAATTATGTCATTATTTTTCTATTCATAAATTATGATTAAGTATGAACTTTTTTGTGATTTTCATAATAAGCGTGTGTGTACGCAGTACTTGAGTTGTTGAGTATTAAGTGTTTCAAATAATAAAGGCACTTCCGTTACCACCAGCCTTCTTATCCATAAAAAAAACCACTGTATACTGTAAGGTTTTCTTAATGCAGGTAGGTACTTACCCGAAAATCCAAAAAAACCTAAACATAGTAATTTATTACCCCTCTATAAATGTGGGCTTTTCGGAAAAAAATGTGCGTGGCATTAGAGCACATATCCAAATAAAAGTAAATAATATTACTTATGAAAAACGTTTTTGGTTCATGAAGCGGTAAATAATTATACAAGAACTCGTATATAGTATTTATCTACACGCCACTGAATTGAAACGAATATGTACTTTAAATGACAACACTGCACCCAAAATGCACTTACATGTATATTTGCATTATTTGTATTGAGGAACAAAGACGTATTCTCTAGTATTTTCTAGAGAGATTCCATTTCTTATCTGTATTTTCTTTCCATTGCATTGTTTTGCGATAATTCTTGGAAATACCATTTGTCACACGTGTTTTAAGCTTATAATTGAGATTTCTAGATTATTACATGAAATATATTTTGTTATTGTTACACTAGAAAATAATTGATTTTAATTGTTTTTCGAGCAGTGTTAAGAAAAATAATAATGGTTTTATTTTCTAATCACTTTTATTTTTACTTTAAATGATATAATAAGTAATCAGATCTGAATAGCCAACTACTTCCCAGCGATCAAATCTTTCGATATCATGGTTCGCATTGCTTTTTAAAACGTTGCTTGAAATGGCCTAAACCATGATTGGTCACCAGATCTGAATAATCAGGTACTTCCCAACCTCCGTATTCCCGATCTCCTTTCCACCCCAATCCCTTCAGCCTCACAATATACCTCAATTGAGTTTGTGCGTTATTTACATAAAAGATTTACATTATAGAGTTAGGATATTATACTAATTTTCATGTATTTGTAATAAGTAAAGTGTCAGAAATTCGTGATAAGATTATGTGCAATATTGATGTTGACCTTAAAATATTAATCAAAATTATTAATTAGCTTCATAATATCTAATGTCTACAAAAGCATTTCATTCGGCTGGGATTGGCTGGGTAGATTTAATTCTAAATTCTCTCCATTTG
Source organism: Drusus annulatus (assembly GCA_022651775.1). Lineage (NCBI taxonomy): Eukaryota > Metazoa > Arthropoda > Insecta > Trichoptera > Limnephilidae > Drusus > Drusus annulatus. Next base: position 299,147 of record JAGWCC010000274.1, read on the forward strand.
AGTTTGAAGCAAGCCAATACAAAACACAAACAGAAAATTTAAGCGGTTTTGTGAAAATCTAGCTAAACTTTTGATGTCTTGATGTTATTGAATTCACTAAAAAGCTGACTTTTGGTTTGTTTAATTAGTTTTGCAGCAACGAAAATTTTCAAACGGTGAACTCTGATATCATGAAATCTGGATAGCCTTTTCTGTCTAGAATTTACAGGTAAACGAAATTATTATATTATTGATGAATTTAATACTCTTTCGTCAGATTAAAAAAATCTTATTAAATAATGGAAAAATAATAATATAGGTATTTCCAAGCACCACTGGAAAGACTTAGCGAGTTGAAAAATATTGCATTGACTCGCGTTGTTTTCTGCCCCAGGATAAACAAAAAAAAAAAAAAAAAATAGTACCAATCTTAAATCTTGGCCAGTGACATTATATTAAATCGTATACTTTTATGTCAATGGTTGTTGTAGTTAGATTATAAAATTATTATACTATATCTGCAGTTCTTCATAATGTATTTGCTTGTTTCACTGTGTTTTAATTGAATGCTTTACTAAATTATAAACACATTTCAGAACTGCGAAATGTTCCGTTTCAGTATTTTCAGCCATGACATCTTCCAGGCACGTGTAAACAGAATAGCAACGTCGCAAATAAATCCTCTAACGAATCTATCGCTCGCAAACGCCCAGACAATGCATACTCAGATACTTACACTGCAGATATACAAATACCATATAGCTATGTTGCAAAAATGTACACAATCGTACTAGATCAATACTCAAACCCGGCAAACATTACCAAACGAACTTTACCGCAGTTATACCGGAATCCAGAATGGCGTGATCCAATGAGCCTCTTGCAAAGATTTTCAACATAATTTGAATAGAATTTTATACGGATTTCCATATTTCAGGATTATTTTTTGTTGTTTTTCGTTGTTGAGGAAAACATTGATAGGATTTATAAGAAAAGCCTATGATGTGGTAGTATTTTGTTTCAATGTGTATTGTTTTTAAATTGTATTCGTTGTTTTATTTTATTGATCTATTCGGTGGTAATATTTTGTCGATTTTGTGTCTCCCTGTGTCCCAGATGTTCCATTGATTGAAATATTTAGTAATTATGTTGGGTGGTTTGGTTGTTAGATCAAAGGTTTTGTTTTTGTGAATGGTTTTTCATTGCGTTGGGAAAAACTTTAATGTTTTGTGAATGCTTCACGAACTGCTAGTTCTTTAAAATGAACCCTTTGATTTGAAGAGATTTGAATTTGATCGCCATTTTAGCGATGTGACCGCTCCGTGTGAACTACCTCATTTTGGCAGTTCAAACTTCATTCATTTAATTTCATTGAACAAATACTTAAACTGAAGTTAGATTTACAAATAACTACTTTATTTTGCGGCAGTTAAGTTGCGAGGTTGAACTTTAAAGCCTACAAAGAAGTACTTAACCTACAAGAAGTACTTCCAAGTAGAAGTTCCAGTTCTTTTCACTTTAAAATCTCTACCGACTAGTACGTGTTTTTTCGGCGAGGAACCAGTTCCAGTTCTTTTCGTTTTCAAACCTCTACCGACTAGTACTTTTGCCGATTTGCTAGTACTTTTCGAGGAACCGGTTCCAAAAAGACCTGGAAAAATAAACAGTTCCTTGCCAAACCAATTTCAAATCTCTTTTTGGCGAGTTCGACTTCAATTGAAGTGTTCACTGCGAAGGGTTCATTTAAAGGACCAGCAGTTCGTGAAGCATTCACAAAACATGGAAGTTTTTCCCAACGCAACAATGAAGGAAGTGGGAACTGCCGCCAAAAAAGTCGTAGTTCTTACGGAGCGGTCCCAACGCTAGTTTTTAAATAGGTTATTACAAATTTGGTCCGAACAAGTTCTGATGGGGACTTTCAGTAAAATTTTCGTGGTGGGTTTTTGTGTTATGATTAGGGCTCGTGACGTCACAAAATGAAACTGACCACATTTTTATGCTCTTATTTATTTTCAAAAAACCCACACAAATAATAAACTAATTCCATTATTTGATTTCATTTACATAATTTGACGGCTAACTTACTCTAACTAAATAATTAACCATCATGCCGTTTCCACGCAGGGAAGGCAGAGAGGACGGACCGCCATACAACTCTGTCTTGGCACACACTCCTTGCTTCATTCACATTCATACATAGTCTCAAATATACTTTTCTGTTATTCTGACTCTTCACATGACCCGATTTTAGTATTTGGTTCACTTGACTCGTGCCATGTCTTCCTCGGGCGTCCCCGACTTCTTCATCCATTCACATTCGCATCATATATTCTTTCCAGACTCCTTTCTTCATTCATTCACTCTACATGTCCAAACCATCTAAGCGTCTCTTTCTTGATCCTATTCATTACGCTTACATCAGCCTTGCATTCTTTCCAGATATCCACATTTTTAATTCGGTCATTAAAAATGAGGATATCGCACATATGGTGGTTTTACGCATATACGCCTCAGGGATCTCATTTTTACAGCATTTAGTCTACTTTCATCATTCCTCTGCCTATATGGCTGTTTAAACTACGATACAGAATACTTTTCATAGTTTATACAAAATCCTTTGATTTCTTAGGCTGTAATTTATTTTTTTATTAAATTACCGCTCTTTTGAAAATAGGATTAATATATATTTTTAAATTACTGAATGCATTTAAAATCCTTTTTGAAACGAAAAATAATCATAATGCATCTGGCTCATTCTGGAATGGCGTGATCCAATTATGTAGGTATTATATAAATGTTTGTTGAGTCCACGGACCAAATAAATCTTTACTCTCTGGTTGAGTCCAATGTTTTATTTCCAAGGTACACTACGAGTACCTAACCAAATATTGAAACAAATTATGTAATATATTTATATTTATAATCAAATTATACCCATTGAGTATCAACTTTGAAAAAAATCTCTACAGCTGTCATAAGGCACGTTGATCCATATAATTGTAATTGTAAATAAATTATTTATTGAAGCTACCGAGTTTCGAACTTGGGATTTCCTGTATATGGGCGGTTGCTCTGAACTACTGAACGATAAGGAATACCTACTTGGAGAAAAAATGTATGGAGAGAGAGCTAATTATTTTTACCCAACCTATACAAACTTGCGATAAATCACTTTCTCCGGGTTTTTACGTCGTACATCATGAGAGAGAAAGAGACAGCAAATATAATACTCCGCTTCTATGTACTGTCACAATGATCTTGGGCTCCTGGGTCACCGCGGGACTCCGCCCACATTTTTTATTATGCCACTAAACTTGACACAACTAAACGGTTTTTTAGGTTAGATGCTATATTTTTGTTAATATCAATACTGTGAAAAAGTGGTCTTACGAATAATCAAAAACATTATGTCGTTATGTGATATGGGTGGATGAATAAATACCCTAGCCTTAGTCTTAGTCAGGTAAAAATCATCAAAAACTGACTACACTGCCTTCGATTGATACCACTCTATATACTCTAAGGCAGTGGCCCCAACCTTTTTGCCGCCGCGGACCGGTCAACGTTTGATAATTTTACCGCGGCCCGCTGAGAGTAGGGGGAAGGGGGTGCGGGGGACACATTGAATTTAGATTTTTTTTTAAATGTTTTTGCGTGGCCTAGTACCATTTGGTCCACGGCCCGGTACCGGGCCGCGACCCATGGGTTGGGGACCACTGGTCTAAGGAATACCTACAATATAGTCGCCGGACTCGCCGGAAAGGCAAGAGGGCTGAAGCGCCATTTTGGGAAATTTACACCAGAGCACTTTAAAGTTTTTTTTGTTTTACAATAAAATTTATAAGTCTTTAGTAGCGGGTTGGATTTGAAAAAAAAAAATAACTCAATGCTCTCACTGAGTTACATGAAGCGACAAAAAGCTAAAAAAGCTTATAAAAGTCCCAAACTTATTTCGCTTGAGTCAAGCGTTCTCCTAAATGGTAAATATATTTTAGATGACTGAAGCGCCACAAAGGTCTTCAAAATCAAACGAGAGTCAGAGCATTCGATGCCGAAAAAAAAACTGATCAACACTGCATGTTTACCATAACTCATTTTTGACAAAAGTGCCGCTTAAGCCCTTTTGCCTTTCCAGCGACGATATGGACTCGCGGTAAGTAACCAATATACTATCTATTTTGTAAATTTTTCAGAAATCAGTCCATTGTTTGTTATTAAATATGTCATATGTTTGCAACGATAGATATTTCACTGTTTATTTATAGCAAACGAACAATATTGTTATTCACACAGAACATCTTATTGCCTACTGGTAGTTACTGTTTGCCAATTGCATTTAAACTCTATAAATAATTGTTCTTTGCATTGTAACACCATAATACGTATCTTGAGACCTCAGAGCAATAATATTCAAGAGAGAGCGCTGTAGAGAGAGCTGTAATCAGTTTATACGAGGTTTGCCGGACTCGGCTAGACCTAGGCGTGGCTAGGACTAAGGATAGGGTATTTATACATCCATTGATAGCACATGTCGACATAATGTTTTTGTTTATTCGTATAATAACTTTTTCACAGTATTGTTAAAAAAAAAAAGTAACATGTAACCTAATAAACCGTTGAGTTATCTAAATTTATTTCGCGTATCATAACGTGTGGGCGGAGTCAACAGAGACGCGGGACACGAAGAACATTCTAACAATACTTTAAAGCGGTGTGGTAATTCGGGAAAATTTGTCGTCTCTTTCTTCCTCATGGGGTATCACGTAAAAACCCGGAGAAAGTGATTTATCCCAAATCTGTATAGGTTGGGTAAAAAGAATTAGCTCTCTCTCCATATAGTGTTACTTCAAGCTTGAGATTTTTAAAAGATAAATTGGATATGTATGTATACTCGTATATACTTGTACTTCGAGTAAGTTGCTTCATACATATGGAGGCTTATTGGAATTATTTGGCGGAAATATATAAGAAATACTTGCATAATATTTTCAACAATTTTTCACGCATGGCTTCCCAACTTGGTCGGTATTATAAAGTAGTGTGTATTTTTTATGCAACTTCGACTCAATTATATAAATAATACTCAGCCGTAAATAATGTTATTTGCTTGGTGGGAGAACGAGCTCATTTTTCGCGATTTCAACTTAAATATTGAAACATGCCATAATAAATGTGAGTGAGATCAACGATAGTAAATTTCTTTGGTTGGAAATTTTCAGAGAAATCTATACCATAAATAAAAAAAGGTAAATAGTAGGTAAAGGTGAACAGTAGATTTCAGTGGCAGAATAGTGTAGACTGCTCGCAGAAGTAAAGCAAGTCCAAAAATTAATATTATATAATATAAAATGTTGATGACTTAATGCCAAGAAACTGTAACTCCACTTTTTTGCGAAAAGGAGTCAAGTACTATACATGTCCTGTTCAAAAGAAAAGGTTAATTTTGAATTTTCGCGGGCTATGTACATTCGATTATCGATTTTTTTTTTGTTATGTTGGTACACATATGTTTATCATATGTTAGCATTATCAGCCATTTTGGATTAGTGGTTTGTTTTTGACAACTGGAAAGGTTAGTCACGTTTTTGTGTGTTCTTCGATTTTTTACTTAAGAAAAAAATCGATAATCGAATGTACACAGCCCGCGAAAATTCAAAATTCACCTTTTCTTTTGAACAGGCCTCGTATTTTACTAAGAAGAACTGTCATTTTCTGTGTTAACATATTGCATCTCTAAATCACCTAATTTCAAAACATACACAAATATGTACAAATACATTGTATCTCTTCTCAGCATTATTTTTATGACCCAAGATATTGTAACTGCTTAACTATTAAAAAATATATATATACTAACTTCACACAGGAAGCCTTGAGGGAAATGATTTCTCTCGAGGCCTATGCCGGGTATGCTGTGTGGAGGGCAGCTGGTAAAATTATTCGATAATAATAATAATAATATTGTTGACTCTCCTTCTTTGTTGCAACTCAACCAGTTCAACATTCTTTGCCGAAGACTTAGAAACAACGAATTGCTGTTCCTCAATCATCACTACTAATTATGGGTATCATTATCCACTGTCCAGAATGTCGAGACTTGTTAACTCAAGCCATGGTCTCGAAATTTTTGGTACCTGTCTAAATGATTTTTGTCATTTTTTACGACTTTACCAAAACCTTGTTCAGGCTTTGAATTGAATGTTGTTTCAAATATATGTTTTTGTCATTGCTTCATTGTGTATGTTCTGTTCTTTCTCTGTTGCTCTTTTTTTTCCATTTCGTGTTATGTATTTTTTGTACTTGGACAATGGTCCGTTAGTATATAAATAAAAAATAATCAAATAAAAAAAAAAAAAAATCGAGGTTTTTTTCTAAATTCTAACGGGTTTGTGAGAACACAATACAATATAAATCTTACCATATTCAACTAGAAACACGAGTTTTTATTTAGAATCCAGAAACGATCAATTTGTACAACTTCTTTTTCCTCTTGTAATTTTTTCTCAGAAATCCTCATCACAGAAATATTTCTGTTTCTTTTCCTTGAACCTTTGGAAATAGAAAATGGATTCAGGCATACGCAAGTAGGTAGATAATATTATTTAGTCTGAATCTTCTTCTATAGATACTCAGTTGTGTATACAGTAGTAGCAGAGAACCAAAATAGTTGAAGATTTTTCACAACGTTGCGTTGAAGCCAGGGAAGAAAACAATGAAACTGTCCAACTTACTTGCATTGAACGTTACAAAAAGTTTAAAAGCTGCCATATTGTAAACTTGTCTAATTATGTATTTGTAATAAAATTTGAAAAACTCCTTCTACCCTCTTAATAAGCTGAAGATGTTGCTTGTGCAATGATGGAGGACTTAGCCAGCAGAGGAATTGAACCCACGACGCCCGTGTGGGAATCCGACGCGTTTGTCCACTCAGCTACTAACCGTATTAGATTGGACCACATTGGAAGGAGGTAACTTAGATGAAAATACTGAAGCCTTTTATCATTTTATTTTTATTTTTTTATTATTGTACAACAGATATCAAATCCAATTACAGTACAATGGAAAACTACAAAAATAGTTTTTTTTCAACAAAATATTTAAAAAATATAACATTTTTATAGTATTTTAAAATTTATAAGTTTTTTAAACAATGGTAAATTTTCGGTAAATATTATATCTACATATATATTTAATAATACACTAAAATGAAATAATTAAGAAAATAAAATACGGTTGCTCAAAGTAATTAATCTTAATCAACTCACCTCAAGACTTGAGCTGAGTTAATCTACTTAGTGACCTTATCATTGGAACAATACGAACAATAACGTAGAACAAAAGTCAATAATCTATCGCCTGCATCGATAAGACTACGAATATTCTCATATTGATGACGCTGTGGTCTGCGGTCTAAGTTTATATCATACAAAAGAAGAATAAAACAAAGTTATGCCCATAAAGTATTTTTGTAGTAGTACCCTTTTTGTTATTGATTATTTATGTTACCTACCAAACAGTAACTTTAACTTTATATGCTGGTTATTTCGTACGGGTAGCAGAAAAAATACATCCAATGGGCAGGGTCTTCTTCTAGACCTCTATTTCTTAAAAGCGGAGTCAAGCAAGGGGGAATTATGTCCCGGATTGTTTGATTGGTGTCAGGGATTGGTTGCCATTTGCCATATCTATGGAAAAGGGAGTAACAACGTCAAGTACTCGAATGACATGGTGCTGCTGGCACCCTCCATTAATGCGATGAGACTACTTGGGCAAACATGCGAAGAGTACGCAAACTGGCATAACTTGTTGTACAACCCTGAAAAGTCCGTCATCGTCGTATTTAAACACAACAAGGAGCCACAAAATATCCTGCCAATCTGGCTAGAAGGAAACAAATCTCCTTAAAGCCTCACAAGTCAAATAAATACTTGGAACATATCCTTAGAAAATATATAAAAGATATAGAATATATGGAACTACGAAGAAGAGCTATTAATATACTGCGCTATAATATATGTCAGGAAACTGCTTTTTAAGATGTACTGCACAACCCTTTCTGAACTGTGGACACGATACCAAACAGCGTGATGGGGACAAGTTGAGGGTTAGCTACAACAATATTTATAAACAACTTCTACAATTTTCAAGGTTCTGCAGTGCCTCTACAATATTCACTGAAGGGAGCTTAGATGAATTAATTAATGAATAAATTAAGGAAGGGAGGGTGCATTGATTCCCCACATTACTGCGCCACCGACTAGCTAACTTCTGGGGCAGGACACGGAACTCAACCAACGTCATTGTCTTGGCTGCATCTGAGTGGCTTAGCTCTCTTATCAATGAGCGTTGCATGCAGATGACGCGGAAACCACCTTGAATAATTTAATTATTTAATTATTTTGACATAATTTTAGTTATATTTGATTGTAATTTTATTTTAATTAATTATTATGTTTTTCTTTTTTAAATTATTTAAGCTAATTTAATGTGGGAGATTGGGCATTGCACCAACCATCCAGTTCTGCAGATATAAAAACTTATAATAAATAAATAAGTAATTTCAGCCTTCTCAAGACGAACGCAATGAGACTAACGTGGGATTTTCTCAAATATGGTAATTTTTATAAATTTGAATACAGACTTTTAAACATATATATATTATGAAAAATAATGTTAAAAAAATAATGAAATTTGTGTAAAAATCATGCGCGATAAATTTCTACGAATTGTCCGGAGATGTGTTTTTTCTTAGTCGCGTAGGTAGGTACTTATGTTGTTTATCAACAAATCATTTTAAAATTCTTTAAACTGATATGTCACAACGACACCATCTTATCACACGTACACGCATACATAGATAGGTACTACGTCGCATAATTTCGGCAAACTTTATAGTGCGTCATGTTTACCTTATCAAAATAGATTGGCAAAATTCGCAATTATTCAGAATCGTTATTGTTTTTCCAAGGTGTCTGAGGCGATAGGCGATAAACATTCGCCTTCTTGCTGGCATCGAATTGGAAATAGAGAAACGTGAAACATACGTATGAACTACGCGTCAGTAGAAATAGCGATAGGCATGATTCTTTCTAATACAGATGTGATATGTTTCATGTATGTAGGTAGGTACGTAAGATTAGTAAACAAAGCAACGAACAAAAAACGGTTTCAATGCCTGATATTTCAACTTTCGATTTTTCCCTGGAGGCATTTTCTAGAGGCGGCCAGGACTTTTCTCCCAAAAATGGGCGGAGACTTAAAAAAAAATCATTTCAATCCGTTCGTATTCTATTAAATTACGGAAAAATTAAATAACCTTTAGAGGTACGTGAAATCAAAATTATAAAAAATGAATAAACCACAAAGTATTGGTTAAAATAAATTGAAAATTTATACGTTATAATTAATTCTGATGAATATGTTACCATAATCTCAAATGTTATTTCAGGAATCTCTCGGGAAACAACTGATTCATCAAATAGAAAAAAATAAAATCTGCTCCTTACCGCTAAGCTGACAGCTGTGGTTGTTGATTTTTTTTTCAAATTTGTTTTACGGTAAGAATAGGAATGGTAGAAGTCAGTTTTTATTGATCTTAAATATAAATTGCTTACATCCAAAGTACATCCTTGGAAAACATTTGATATTAGTGTTACAGATCCATCAAAATTAATTCAAATGTGAATCTCAGGTAAGTCCTTCATTTTTGTAGTAAACTTGAAGACATACCTCAAGTTTGAATTTGCCCGTGCGATCACTGAGTATGTCACAAATTTGATTGTAAGCTTAGAGCAAGAATATATTTGGAGAGAGAACTAGATATTTTTACCCAACCTATACAAAATTACGATAAATCACTTTCTCCGGGTCGTAAACCGTGAGAGAGAAAGAGAAAAGACAATTTTTCACATTGCATCGCACCACTTTTCAGTACGCTTTTTTTTTTAAATAACTCCACACATGAGGCCTTGAGGGAAATAATTTCCCTCAGGACCTATGTCATCTTTAGGGATGCTGTGTGGAGGGTCTTTTCGAGGAAAGGAAGGAGTAAACTCGGGTCTTGAAGAGGCCCATGTTGAAGGAGGGAGGAAACACAGAGGTCGGCAAAACATTCCATAGCTGAGCTGTTGAACATAAGAACGAGTCGTAAAAGCGACCCGTTCTCATGTATTGATTGTCAACCGTGTACAAATGTTGGACGTGCGTTTAGCGAGTTTCCCAACCATGCACCGGTGCCGAAGGGATCAATGACGCAAGTTCCTCGGAGCATCTTTTATTGAAATACCCATAGAACAAGGACAGCATTCCCACCTGACGTCTGTGCTCCCAAGTTTGCAATCCGTTTGTTAAGATATGAGAATCTATCAAACGGACCGCCCGTTTCTGCGGAGTCAAGGGTTTTTTTCAGGTATTTAGGGGCTTCAGACCAGAGGTGGCTGCCAAATTCAACAGTGGGGCGTACTTGCGATTTGTACAAGGTCAGCAGTTTTGTACTATTGAAGTATCTGCGGGCCCTGTACAACACGCCCAACTTCTAAGAGGCTAACTTTACTCGGCTTCGATGGAGCCCCGGTGCCTTAACTGGTCACTTAAGGTTACACCAAACATTTAAATGGAGGGTTTGTTGGGAAGATTACTTCCGTTGAAGGAGACTAGTTTGTCATTTGGATCCCTTTTAGTCGTAATCAGACATGATTGGGTCTTTGAAACATTAAATTCGACGAGATTATTCTTACCCCAAGAGGAGATTCTCTCGAGGTAATCGTCCATTATCTGCTTCAAAGCTCTTAGCAGCTTACAGCATGTTTTCTGTCTCCCGCGTCTCCGGCGATTCCGTTTTGTTATGCGACATAACAGGACATAACTCAACGGGTTTTTAGGTTACATTCTATATTTTTGTTGATAACATTACTGTGAAAAAGTGATTATACAAATAAACAAAACATTATGTCGACATGTGCTATGAATGAATGTATAAATACCCAAGTCCTAACCCTAGCCCCACCCGAATCAGGAAAAATAAAAAATCCTGACTACACAAGCTATCCCTACTGCCAGAATTCATGAACCGGGACAAAATCTCGGAGTAATATTGTGTAATGTTCGCTGACGAACTCGACAGATGCTCCTTGGGTAAGGCGCGCTTTTGTTCCGGGATGTAGAATAAAATATAATCACTTTACTTGCATATTTTTTATTGGAAGAATTTATAGAGTACAATATTTAAACCTTTAACTGTACATATTTATGTTCCGCACCGCAGTGCGTTCTGGATAGTAATGCTGAGAAGAAATCGGTTGAGGGTAGACAGAGTCGTAACAATGGTCAACCCTTAAGATCATAGTTTTAACATGTGGTCCATGGAACAATGCATGTTCAAAGGAATTTAGAAATCGGCCCTTACAATACAATTTAAGAGACGGAAAGACATTAAAAGAAGCAATTAAGAAATAAAAAAGGACGTTTGTATGAATGGTTTTTGACATGAGTTAACTGCACAAGTGGTGCGAATGGGTAGGTCTCTTTACACCTCCGCATTTTAAATGAAAATATATGATGAAATTTATTTTTATACTTAAGCTTCATATTTTTATATTAAATTCAGCTTATATTTTCAAAATTACTCAAAAATAGAATATTAAAATTAACATATGCAATATAGGCGTGACATGCCTAGTTCAAGAAATTACTTTTTTATTATTTGAAAAACTTATTTCTAATTTTTTGCTTTGATGTTTATGCTTATTAATTTTTATTACATTTCTTATACATCTTGTAAATAGGGGTACATACATATCAATTTTAAAATAGTCAAATAGGTGAAAACAAAGTCATTAATACTAACAATTTTATTTATAAATATTTCACTTCCCAAATTATCAGTGATTTTAGTTATTTAATTTATGACATGCTAATAAAATTTGGTGATTATCAATATTATTTGGATACATAATATGTAAATTTCTAGAGATGAGCTTATGAGTTTCTTACGATTACAACAATTATCATTAATTTATATAAAAACATGGTACAATTGATTCAAATGAACTTTCGAAATCTTTATCATCTGTTATTAAAATAGTATTTTGTGTGTATACCTTTCACATTCGATTAATACTTAAATTATTGTACATTCTAATTTGAATACAATTAATATATCATTGTCCTTGCAAGTGATTGTAGCAATTGTTGGTTTAAAAACATTTGAATCCATTTATTATTTTCTAATTTATGCAATAATTCATTACATTTAAAAAAATTCTAGTTTACATAGAGTAATATAGGTTTTGACATTTACATAATATTTCATTATTAACTAAGTGTTTATAATTTTCAGGTTCATTCATAATTACATAATTAAACTTATTTTCTAAAATGGCAAGGTACGCCATTGATGGTAAAATAAAGGTATATGTATTATCTTTTCGTGAAATAGTTGAAGACATTAATTTATAAGTGTTATATCTAACACATTTAAGTAAAGAGTTTTGAATTACAAACATTTTATTTTATTTAATTAAAAAAAACTTATAAAATATAATAGTTAAAATTGTTTTATTTTCTAAAGAATATAGGTGACATTAGTATAGTTTTGCTTAATTTATATTTTTCTCTTCATTCTCAGTTTGAATTTTCTTCATAATAATATTTGATTTTGATTAACATAATTCAGTGTTATTAACCTTTTAATTATACGTTATTATTTTAATTTATTTGAAACATTTTAATTTTAATTTAAGCATTTTCATTTAAATTAATTTATTTTTCCCTTTAAAATCTAAATAAGATTAATATTAATGTCGTTTTAATCTATTGGCATGAACTGTTACAAATTTATTTTTAATTTTTATTGTATAGTTTACAGGTGAATTTATCTCAATTATTTTTATAAGGTCCGTTATATCGACTACTTAGTTTTTTTTTTGATTTTCCTGTTTTAATATTTTCATTTTCTAAATATACAAGTCTCCTATTTCGAATTTATCTGTTTTTCTTTGTTTCTATCGTAATACTTTATTGATTTCTTTAGACTTGATGCAATTTTCTCTGGCAATTTTTTTTTGACTTTAATTGTAATTTTAATTTTAAATCGTCTAAATAATTTTCGTATGTATACTTAAATTTGGGGTTTTAATTGTCCTAGAATTATTATTTGTATTATCCCGTCTAATATTTCTAACGTTTCCTTTTTATGATGTTCCGCTAAAGGCTCTATAACCACTTGTATAGACCAAAAAGTGACATCTTTATCGCTAGCATTTAAGATTGATGTAAACGCACTCTTATCGGAGTTCACCTTTAACTATGCTAGGACATAGATAAACATCTTTTATAATTTCTTTATCCGGGCAAATTCCTTCCCTTATACTGTTACTTTTTTATTTTATAATATTAATTTTAATTATTTTCTCTGTACGCGCAGGGATTGTATAAACATATGTATCATCGTTCGTTTTTACCGATTTTATTTTGTCGTGATTTATTGCGTAATATTATCATTAATTATATTTATCTTTTCACAGTTAAGTTTCATCTGGAAAATATTCTGAGTTGTTAACTCGATATCGCTTTTACATTTCACGCGACGGATTTTAATTTTAATTTTAGTATTCTTCTTACATTTATTATTTGTCTTAACGCGATTGCTTTCGTCTGAATGTTTAATATTTATTTTAGAATTTTGTATGAAAGTGATTTCTTTGACCATTTTCTTTATTTAATTCACTTGTAACGTTTTTTGACTTTTCAGGGATTTTGAGAGAGTACGTGCATAGACGACTTATTATTGATCTCGGTGTATTCCTGACCCATGGGTTCGGAATTATCCTTGACGAAGTAAAGGAATACGTTCATCTTGAATATAAAAAGACATTGACTAAAATAGTCTATTCTACATTTATATCTTTGCCGTTAGGGCCTCAGCTTCCTACTATTCCACTCAAATGGAATAGAAAACTCATTATTTACACAATGTAAAATTTATGATTAATGTTTTTTATTATTAATACATATATTTAAATTTATTGATTCAATTGTTGTATTTGATTTTTATTTGAGGAATCTATACTCTTAACGACAGAATGTCGTCATTTTTAAATTTGTTTGGTTTTGTTTTAAGACTTTTAATTTTATAAGTGAAATATCTGCTCCAGTATCAATTAAGAATTTATTTAAAGTATTTGATGCAATTTTTAATATTTTTAAATTCTTACGAAAGTAGAACAGAATGAATGATTTAGCACCTAAAAGCCCGGAATTAACTCGTCGGAATCCTTTAGAATGGCCAGTTCCAAAGGTCCTTTACCGTTTAAAGGAACCTTAGGATTATTTTTCAAGTTGTTTTTTATAGGCTAATACTTCCAATTTTTCTATATTGTGATTACTCCTTTTTACAATATTTGCAAAACATAACGGATGGTTGATTTTTAATGATTCTGACATTGTTAAAATTATTATTAAAAATCTATTCTTGAATCTACATTGAGTATTTATCATGATTATTTTTTACATATTTTTACAGAAGGTATTATTACTGAATGGAATTTTAGATATTTCTAATTTCATATTTTGATTTTAATTTTTGTTCTTCGGCTAAAGCTAATGAAATTGCTGATTCTAATCGTTTCTGGTTTTTGTGATTTCACCAACAGATTTTAAATCGTCATTTAATCCTGTGAAAAACATTTTTAGCCTGGTTTTTAAAAAGATTAATGCAGCTTCTCGAGCTTCGCATGACAAATTAACGCCATTATTTACGCTATTAATTAATTCTTTACATAACAATTTTCTACTCTACTAGAATAGTTAAATATGTTTTCATTGAATAATTGTTTTGCAAGAGTTCAAATTCTAAATGCCACTGATTAGTTGTTCTTCTATCTGAATATATGTCTAGCAAATGTGATTTTTAATGTTTCAAAGTTATTAAAATTTCGATTACGAATGAGAGATCTGGCATTTCCAGTAATTTTACTCTCAATTAATGCATATAAAAATATCTTTATGATTTTTATCGACTAATTTTAAGGCTTTTTCACTATTATCAATAAATTCAAAAGTTTGATTTATCGCCATCAAATTTACAAGAATTTTTTTTTCAGCTAAATTTAAATCTATAGTGTTTTCTTTCTTTTAAAGACATGATTGATTCTTTTGAATTTAATGAATTATTACAAGAAAAAAGTGAAGTTATTAATATTGTACAAAAAATGTTAAATGGTTTAAAATTTACTATATAAATCTCCGACTTACAAAAAAATAGTTGAATCTGCATTGTTTCTCCTTTTCTGTTTCTTCTTTTTCTTGATGTTGTTGATTTTCTTCTTCTTCTGGATTCGAACGACGATTGTGATCTGCACCTGATGAGCTGCTGAACTGCCTCCAAGTAGATCTGGTCTCACGGGAAGGCTGGTTGTTGAAACTCGGCTTCAGAGTAGACTACTCCTCGGGAAAGGCTGCTGTTTGCTTCCAGATGTGTTGACTTCCAGTAGTGAAGATGATTGATTGCAGGATTCGTACAAGCGTCACGATATTTGCGTAAAAATGCTTCAAGTTTTTAAAGCCCGCTAGATCCGTGATTTTAATGAAGTAAATTATTCACATCCCAATTACTTCTGACACCACTGTAATGTTCGCTGACGAACTCGACAGATGCTCCTTGGGTAAGGCGCGCTTTTGTTCCGGGATGCAGAATAAAATATAATCACTTTACTTGCATATTTTTTTTATTGGAAGAATTTTATAGAGTACAATATTTAAACCTTTAACTGTACATATTTATGTTCCGCACCGCAGTGCGTTCTGGATAGTAATGCTGAGAAGAAATCGGTTGAGGGTAGACAGAGTCGTAACAATGGTCAACCCTTAAGATCATAGTTTTAACATGTGGTCCATGGAACAATGCATGTTCAAAGGAATTTAGAAATCGGCCCTTACAATACAATTTAAGAGACGGAAAGACATTAAAAGAAGCAATTAAGAAATAAAAAAGGACGTTTGTATGAATGGTTTTTGACATGAGTTAACTGCACAAGTGGTGCGAATGGGTAGGTCTCTTTACAATTGTTACTCTAAGGACTACATAGACCATTTCACAGCATTTCACGAATCAGTTTGTTCCGGTTAAAGTCCTTTGTTTGATTTCTTTGTTTTCTGAAAATATTTGGTACTCCAAAATATTTGAATTTCCTGAAATAGAAATAAAATAATTAGGGTATTACCACTGTAAGTATTAATATATTTATTGATTTTGTACAAAAAAAGTTATAAATGTGAAAAAATACGAAAATTCAACTACATATACATATTTTGAAATAATTTTATCACACAATGTTACACAATTTGACCTACAAAATCCTCACAACCTAACCTACATAAACTTAATCCCAACCACACACAACAGTAAAATGGGGGCAACAGTACGGGTAGTCAGAGATTCCAATCATTCTGTATTATTTATTAGTCACGTGTAATATGACTTACCATAAATAATAAATAATTGTTCACATTTTAAATATGGAATAATGTCTGCCAAAATACATTAAAAGAAGGTAGGAATTTAAAAAGTTTGTATTTAATATTTGATGCTTTCAATTAATATAAGTTCCGAATTTAAAAATTCACACTCGTACGGTCCATACACTCATAAAGATATTGTAACCATCTACATAGTAATGAAAGAGTAAATAGGTACACAGTACACATAATATACACCTAAGTCCTGTCTATCATAACAAATATTCCGCCCTGCTTCCCATATGAATACAAACACAGCATCATTAAAAGAGGCCACATTATTTTTTCCTAGAAACGCCGAAGCTAAAACCATTAACACAAAAAACGTCACGATCGATGTCTTTCTGGAGTGAGTGACCAGATCCAGATTTTATTTTATTCTAAAAATATTCAGCGGACATTGGCACGAGGATTCGAATAGACTAGCTTTATTCATATATCCGCGTGAATAAATGTATTCGTTGCAGAACCGTCTTTGTTCATGACCTAAATGCCCGCGGCCTTTCCGTGGAAAATACGGGTGAATGCTTATTTCCGCCTCAAGTATTTTCCGCTTCTTTGTACGAGAAGTGTAGAAAATACAACAAAACACATCAGACAGAAAATATTTTTCAGCTGCACTTTCCCAAGTAAGATATAATACACAGTAAGAACCTAGATAAAGTATTTCTTCTTCTTCTTCGTCTTCTGATGTCGTTTTTTATCGGAGGTTAGCTGTCATCCATCAGGGCAGTTATAATCTTGCATACTGCAGTCCGTCCAATGTAACTCGACTTGCATTTATCACAAAACACGTAGGTTTTGAAGCCATTAGGTGTTTCGTCTACTTCTACACTTATCGATTTTCCTCTGGATATTAAGATGTGACCAAGATGGAGTTTGAATAACGTTGAGTAAATACCTCAAATACACAAGCCTGATAAAATAATTCGAAGTGCGTACGATCTGTACACGTTCTTAACTTTTGACAATGTAGGTACCTTCATTCAAATGTTTGTTCTCAGTTCTCATTAGTCTGTGTATGTCTATGTATGTAATGTCGACCGAGTGCGGACTCTGAACCACGTGTTAAAATGCAACGTCAAACAACTAAATAAGCTGTAAATCAAACCTAATGAAAAAACGCCACAAAACATAAAGTAGGTTGCTGGAAATAAGAGCATGGCGTGCTCATTATCATATTTGATAAACTTCAGACAACGGAAAGATAACGGTTTTCAGCCAAATAAACTAGGTTATGTTATGACTGTTTCAATATTGTTTATTATTAAATGCAACTGCGTATACCTGCTGTATAAACCAATTTAATCATAGTAACCTTGAGATTTAAGGTATTCATAAAAAGGCATTATTATGTTAGCTGATGTGTGATATATAAGTACGAGTTATATTCGTTATTATTTCATGAATTATCCTGTGTGTTCTTTGTTACACCTGGAGGCACAGATACGTTTGAAATAATAACGATGAAACCATCATTAATGAGCTTGTCAATCAATAATTATTTAGTGTCTAGTTAAATACAGAACATGCGAAATACACCGTGTTGTGTCTATTATTATAACTTACAATGATAAATAAAGTAGGTAATTTTTCAGTATTTTCTTGGAAAATTTGAAAAGTAATTTGAAGAAAAAAGAACAGATGTCACTGATGTACGATCGATTCAAACCACCTTCAACCTTTTACGATTACCGCACTCTATCGGCGTATTATTAAAGTTAAGCTAAAATTTGCTTTGTAGTTCAAAGTATTTTTAATAGAAAATGGTACGGTGATGGTACTAATTGACTTTATAGTTAAGATAAAAATCAGAAGATGGTGGTAATATTATTAATTTGCATTGTAGTTTTGATTAAAATCAGTAGAAAGCGGTAACAATACCAATATTTGTAAAAATCGTCGCGTTTAAATGTTATTTTTCAAAGAGCGTCGATGACGAATAATAATTAATTGTAAAATATTATTTTTGTTTGCACTGTTGAACAAATATATATAAATATTTATATCTATATATATATATTTTTTAATTGTTCATACCGATCTATCCCGTTAAACTAAAATTAAAAAGTTTTGCAATAGGCAACTTCATAATAAATACTTATTACGAAGAGGCTATAAATAAATACGAAAATATTTATTTATAGCCTCTTTCTCCACAATATTTAACTGTTCGCAACGGAAATTTTAGTACGTTACAATAATTAACGTTCTGATTTTGGGTACTTTTGGGTAAAACAAATTTTTACAATAGAACCTGCAATTTTTCAGCCCGACGGAGCAGATTTTTGATCTGCGCCTCTCGTTTAATACTTTATACATGTTAGTACCTACTTCCTGTTCGAACGAAAAATTCACATTGGATGATTAAAAAAAACAAATTATACCAAAAAAAGCAGTGCAAATTACGGAGAAATTAACGCAAAGTTAGTCAAATTAAAAAAAAAAAAACGAGACAGCGCTACACGGATTTATAGAGTTGTAGAATTCTTTCAGTATTTCATTATTTGGAAGTTTTTTTTTTCACAAAGTGAATGCACATAAGTTTGAAACGTATTTAAAGCAGGGTATATAAAATATGTGCATACTGATATAATTGCAAAGTTAGGATATAGAAACAATGAAATAAAAAAAATCCAACAGCTTTCAAATCACTTTCGAATCTGTGAAGCACGTTTTGGTTTTGTTTTGGATTTTTTTGTTTGTTTTAACGATAATATGTATTTTTCTATTCATATGCAAATGCATATACAATTATAATATTATGGAAGTTTGGATAAAAAACAAGTGTATTTTTATTCGGAAAACGCAAATGTTTTTTATTTCAGACTGAGTTAGCGTGAGCCCAAGAAAACGGCATCTAATTTTCAACCAAAGTGGTATTTTTTACAACAAATAATAATTATCATTTTTATTTTCATTTCATTGTAATAGAAATATAATTCAAAAGGATAACTTTAATCGGTCCCATAGAGCTTAAGAAAACGGCATTTAATTTTCGACCCCAAGATTCGCATTTTGCCTGCAAAGTGGTATCCCTTTAACATATTTTAATTTTGATTTTTTTTTTCTTTTGATCGTCTTTAGTCCATCATTTTGAACAGAGTTCCAATAAAACAGTACATTTGGTTCCATAGAGCCAGAGAAACGGCATACAATTTTCGACCCTAAGGCTCGCATATTGCCCGTAAAGTGGTTTTTTTAAACAAATGTCCTTTTGGAGGAATTTTTCATTTAGATTTTTTTATTCTATTTTTTATTCTATCATTTTGAACAGAATTTCAAAAGTTCTACCATTTGGTTCCATAGAGCCTGAGAAAACGGCATCCAATTTCCGACCCTAAGGCTGGCATTTTGCCCGTAAAGTGGTGCTTATTTGAATAAATGTTATTTATGGAAGAATTTTTCATTTGATCGTCTTCAGTTCATCATTCTAAAGAGAATTTCAAAAGTTCAGATCATTCCGTCGCATAGAGTCTGAGAAAACGGCATCCAATTTTCGACCCTAAGGCTCGCATTATGCCCGTAAGGTGGATTTTTTTTAACAAATGTTACTTTTGAAAGTATTTTTCATTTAATCATCTTCAGTGTATCATTTTGATCAGAATTTTAAAGGTTCAGTTCTTTTGGTTCCATAGAGCCTGAGAAAGTGGCATCAAATTTTCGACCCTAAGGTTCGCATTTTGTCCGTAAAGTGGTATTTTTTAAAAAAATGTTACTTTTGAAAGTATTTTTCATTTGATCATCTTCAGTGCATCATTTTGAACAGAATTTCAAAAGTTCATATCATTCGGTCTCATAGAGCCTGAGAAAACAGCATCCAATTTTCGACCCCAAGGTTCGCATTTTGCTCGTAAAGTGAGATTTTTTTCAACATATGTTACTTTTGGATGTTTTTTTTTTTGATTTTATGGATTCTTTCGTAATCCTCTACTAACTAGCTGGGGCTTATACAAATACCCCTCATAATGTCTGTCTAACTAGTACTGCGGCTCATTAGGCCTTATTACTATCACCATCTGATGGTTTTATTTACTTGACTGAGTTTATTTTTACATTAGTGTTTTCTTAGGGAAAAGATCTTAACTGGATTAAAAACCCTAAGCGCTTACTTTTGGATGTATTTTTCATTTGATCATCTTCAGTGTATATTTTTGAACAGAATTTCAAAAGTTCATATCATTCGGTCCCATAGAGCCTGAAAAAACGACATTAAATTTTCGACCCTAAGGCTCGCATTATGTCCGTAATGTGGTATTTTTTTGAATAAATGTTACTTTTAGAAGTATTTTGTATTTGATCATCTTAAGTCCATCATTCTTAAGAGCAGGCATCCAAGCTAAGCGTTTGCTGCCGTTAGGTATTTTTGGTACTTATAGACAAACGCGGATCGCCGCTAGCCGGCCGCCCGCTCGCTCGCTAACTTTGCTTGGGACCTCAGAGTAACAATATAAAGAGACCGTACTAATTTGTGACAAATCGTTGACAAACTCGCAAAATATAGCTCTCTCTTTATGCTCGGTTCTATAAGCATATGAGAAAAAGAGACAAACAATTGTTGAAACCAATACACGATTTGGGGCGGGCTAAATGCCATGTCTTCATTATTTAATCCGCACAAACTTCAGACACGTTTGAACTGTCAGGCAAACGGACTGTCAAAAGTACGTAAATAGTTAAAAACTTGAGTTATTTTTTGTGTAATATCTAGCAAAACATCATGGCCACATGTTCTATGCTTGGTTGCTTTAATCGAAGTACAAAAGGAAAAAAAAAAACAGTTTTCACACGTATGTACCATAAAAATCGTCTTTTTTAGTTTGATCTCAAATATTTAACATCCTAACCTACAAAACAACTAGTAACTTACAACAATATGTAATTAATCTTTGGACTATTCGTTCCAATATAATAAACTTCAGTTTGAAATGAGTTTTAATGGATTTGTAATATTTTTAACTTAGAGATTATATTGTTATTCTGAGGAGATGTCGCATGAGAAACCATTAAACGGGGAACCCCCTATTCGTACGGCTTCTGAAAGTATCCCGGTATCTTTCTTTCTCATGATACTAATGCTAAATTGTTGGCAAACAGATAAAGACAGAATAGTGTTTATCTCTTAGTTATCTTTATGATTTCGGTTGCCTCCCCAGATTCAGGGCTATGCCAAAATTGGAATATTATTATATATTTAATTATTTTTAGATTTCCAAAGGATGAAAAAAGGCGAGAAAAATGGATCCGTGCTACGAGAAGGCAAAATTGGACTCCTAAATACCATAACACAATCTGCTCAGTCCATTTCCCAAGTAATCACTTCGACAAAACATCTCCGTTGGGCCCACTAATGGACGGTAATATTTGGATACCTTCACTTTGAACATTGCCCCGTTTTTCTAGGTCCTGTATTATATAATTTAAAGATGTGATTTTTCGTAAACGTCGACGATTTGATTGTTGTAATGCGGAGATTTTTTTTTCTAGTTTCAAAATTCGCGTATTACGTTAAAGTATTATATTTTTAAGACTACCTTTTTTGGAGTATCTACGATTGGTGCAACTACAGAATTCTCGGGCGTTACGGATCTAACATCAAATTCCAATCTAATTTCTTTTTCTTTGATTTAACAAATATGTTAATATGAATTCATACATTTCATCTGGATTTTTATACCCTTAGCTTCTAGTTAATTGTTTTTTTTTTAATCTATTGATGTGCACATGCACTATTGTACCCATTTCTGAACCTGTTCTCTGATGATTTATGATAACGATCATGCATTTAGATAGTTTTAATTTTGTATACATATTATATATTATTTTCTCCTTGTTAGTTAGAATTATTAGCTTAATTAATTAAGTATGAAGCGCACTTGACGTGAAATATCACAAAAATGTGCTATATAAGTTCACTGTTATTATTATCTGCATTCGAAATTTCCTTACAAAATAACGAGGGACGGAAAACATCCCTACAATACTTAAAAGCGGTGTCATGTTTTGTGAATTTTTTTGTGTCTCTTTCTCTCTCATGGTGTACGACGTAAAAACGCAGAGAAAGTGATTTATCGCAAATTTATATAGGAAAAAAAATTGATCTCTCTCCATATATTCTTACTCCAAGGTTAAGAAAATGATTTAACATCTGTTATCACCGTACATTTATTTTATTTTAATTTTGTTTGTAAACTATTTTGTTGATGGAACTGAAGTTCATTTTATAATATGTATTATAAAATATTCTGTACTAATAATTTAATTCGTTTATATTTTTATCTATAAATAAGATTTTAATAATCTTATTGATTAATGTATCTTTGAATAAACAAAAAAATATACAACATTCATTCTTTTTAATGATTTACAACTACCTACTCACAACAAAATACCTAATTTACTTAATTTGTGACAACCCTGTTAGTGATTTTACTCTGAGTTTAGGCCACACCCTTTGGTCATTGCTTGGTCAAAAAGTAGCGACAAAATTTCGCAAAGTTAGGTCTCTATATATTGCTCTAATGAGAATAGGAAGGTATTTGAAATTATGCATTTTGACATTATATTCGAGTTCAGCGCACCTTCAAACTACCTAATCCCGATTGTGAACCTAATCGGTAGAAAACTAAAAGACTTCAAGATGGCCGCCGAAATTATGCATTTTGACATTAGATTCGAGTTCAGCGCACCTTCAAACTTCCTAATCCCGATTGTAAACCTAATCGGTAGAAAACTCAAAAAAATCAAGATGGCCGCCCAAATTATGCATTTTGACATTAGATTCGAGTTCAGCGCACCTTCAAACTTCCTAATCCCGATTGTGAACCTAATCGGTAGAAAACTCAAAAAATTCAAGATGGCCGCCGAAATTATGCATTTTGACATTAGATTCGGGTTCAGCGCACCTTCAAACTTCCTAATCCCGATTGTGAACCTAATCGGTAGAAAACTCAAAAAATTCAAGATGGCCGCCGAAATTATCCATTTTGACATTAGATTCGAGTTCAGCGTACCTTCAATCTCCCTAATACCGAATTTAAACCTAATCGGTAGAAAACTAAAAAAAATCGCACCGCTCAAATTATTAACTTGTTTGTCTTTTTGTCCAATGCGCAGGCTTCTTTTGTAGAAAATATTCCCTTTGTTCTTTCCCATTTTTAATAACTGAAAAAAAAAACGAAAATAAAGACAGCACATTCAACAGGATTTAAATATATTCAAATATAATAATTTAATTTCTACAGACCCTTTGGCTGGTTGATTGAATAACCCCAGTTTCCTTGATTATTCGTCGTTCGAAAACGGATAAAAATGTCGAAAAACCGAGTGACGTCCTTTCCCGTAGAAGCTAGCTCGTGACGGACGACAGTTGCGAAATTTCATTGTATTTATAAGAGAGATTGCGCGGCGTTAGAATTCCATACCAGTATAGTACGGCGGACGAGAATTAAGAAATGCAAAGAGTTTGAGCTAATTACAGTAAAAATCTAGTTACTCTGGAGTGTTTTAAATTTATTTACAGAATACTTTACTTTATTTACTCTGAGATTATGGAAGGCTCGCATTATGCCCGTAAAGTGGTATTTTTCTTAACAAATGTTACTTTTGGCGGAATTCTTCATTTGATCGTCCTAAGTGCATCATTTTGAACAGAATTTCAAAAGTTCATATCATTCGGTCTCACAGAGCCTGAGAAAACGGCATCCAATTTTCGATCCCAAGGCTCGCATTTTGCGCATAAAGTGAGATTTTTTTAACAAATGTTACTTTTGGAAGTATTCTTCATTTGGTCGTCTTTGGTGCATCATTCTGAACAGAATTTCAAAAGTTCTTATCATTCGGTCCCGTAGAGTCTGAGAAAACGGCATTCAATCTTCGACCCCAAGGCTCACCTGTTGCCCATAAAGTGAGATTTTTTTTAACAAATGTTACTTTTAACAGTATTTTTCATTAAATCATCTTCAGTGTATCGTTTTGATCAGAATTTTAAAGATTCAGTTCTTTTGGTTCCATAGAGCCTGAGAAAGCGGCATCCAATTTTTGACCCTAAGGCTTGCATTATGTCCGTAAAGTGGTATTTTTTTTAATAAATGTTACTTTTGGAAGTATTTTGTATTTGATCATCTTAAGTCCATCATCCTTAACAGAATTTTAAAAGTTCAGATCATTCGGTCCCATCGAGCCTGAGCATCTATTTTTCGACCCTTAGGCTCGCATAGTACCCGTAAAGTGGTATTTTTTTTTAACAAATGTTAATTGTTTCTCCTCTCGTTGTACGAGAACGTATGGAAGCAGAAAAACACTTTAACTTCTTCTTCTTTATTTTTATTTAAACATTTTTATCGGAAGATTTTTTAAAGTATTACAGTTGAACCTTCAACTGACGACATTCAAGAACCGCACGGCAAGGCGCTCTGAACGGGACTACTAAGCTTCAATATTAATGAACCGCACGCCATGGCGATCTGAACACGACTACTAAGATGAAGTAATGGTCAACTCAAAAATCATACTCTAACATGCGGTATGGAACAAAGCATATTTAAAAGGGTCTTAAAAATCGATCTAAAGATATTGTAAACAATACAATTCAAGGGACAGACACACATTAAAGAAGGCAATTAAGAAATACCCAAGGACCTTGGTCTGACGGGTAGATCACAGGGGATAAGCCCCCACGTGGGCGCAACTGCATGGCCCATTGCAGTTCTCATAACGAATTTACTATATTATTTCCTAGACATAATGAACATTACTCAGATTTTCTTAATCCTAAAACAGAAATCACACTAAAATACAAATGTAAACAAAAACATATAAAATGACGATTTGCAGTAAGCGATAAGACATTCCTTCATAAAATACCACCTTATTACCTTATTTAATTTCACCTAGTAACGTCGCATTTGGGAACGAACATTAATATTTGAGTAATTTTTCAATTGATTGTTTTCCATAATTTACACACGATTTTTTAATGTTCAGTTCATTTGATTTCATCAAGCCTGAGAAAACGGTATCTAGTTTACGACTCCATCGTTTCCATTTGCCTGCAATGTGGTATTCCTTTAAGAAATTTTGTTTTGAAAGATTTTTTATTTGATCGTCTTAAGTTTGAACAGAATTTAAAAAGTTCATATCATTCGGTCTCATAGAGCCTGAGAAAACGTCATCCACTTTTCGACCCCAAGGCTTGCATTTTGCCCGTAAAGTGAGATTTTTTAACAAATGTTACTTTTGGAAGTATTCTTCATTTGGTCATCTTTGGTGCATCATTCTGATCAGAATTTCAAAAGTTCTTATCATTTGGTCCCGTAGAGCCTGAGAAAACGGCATCCAATCTTCGATCCCTAGGCTCACATGTTGCCCGTAAAGCGAGAATTTTTTTAACAAATGTTACTTTTTAAAGTATTTTTCATTTGATCATCTTCAGTATATCATTTTTAACAGAATTCCAAAAGTTCAGTGCATTTAATCTCATCAATCCCAAGAAAACGGTATTTATTTTACGACTCCATGGTTCGCATTTTGCCTGCAAAGTGGTATTTTTTAACAAATTTTCATTTTGAGATTTCTTCATTTGATCGTTTTTAGTGTAACATTTTGAACAGAATCCCAAAGATTCAGTTCATTTGGTTCCATAGAGGCTTCAACGCTCGCATAAGCCCGGAAAATGGTATTTTTGTTAACAAATGTTACTTGTGATGAATTTTTCATTTGATCGTCATTAGTGCATCATTTTTAACAGAATCATAAAAGTTCATATCGTTCGGTCCCATAGAGCTTGAGAAAACGGCGTCCAATTTCCGAACCCAAGGCTCGCATTTTGCCCGTTAAGTGAGATTTTTTTAACAAATGTTACTTTTGGAAGTATTTTTCATTTGCTCACCTTCAGTGCATGATTCTGAACAGAATTTCAAAAGTTCGTATCATTCGGTCTCAGAAAATGGCATCCAATTTTCCACCCTAAGGCTCGCATTATGCTTGTAAAGTGGTATTTTTGTTAACAAATGTTATTTGTGATGAATTTTTCATTTGATCGTCATTAGTGCATCATTTTGAACAGAATTATAAAAGTTCAGATCGTTCGATTCTATCGGGCTTGAGAAAACGGCGTCAAATTTCTAAACCCAAGGCTCGGTTCGCATTTTGCCCGCAAAGTGTGTTTTTTTTTTAAATTTCAGTTCATTTGGTCCTATAGAACCCGAGAAAACGATATCTGATTTCCGCCTACAAGGGTCGCATTTTGTCCATAAATTTGATGATTTTTGTACAAATTTTACTCATGGTGGATATTTTTATTGAATCTTCTGCAGTTTATTATTCTTAGCCTAAATCATAAGCTTTAGTTCATTCGGTTGTTTGAGCCTAAGAAAGGAATTTTTAATTAACACTTAATTTACGAACCCAAAGCTCGCGTTTTGGAAACCGAAAAACTAAATATAATTTCAAAAAGTTTGACTTCTGTCTATATTACAGGAATTTGGTCAGGGTGTCAATTTTTTTAAGACGAATTAAAATGTGCCAGGTAGTTCAAAAAGACGAGGCAGCTTTCAAAACTTGCTTTAACTTTGATTTCAACATCTTCTACCAATGGACACCGTCAAATATTAAAATTCATGTGAAATTCTGTGCGAATATCTTTAAAAAAATATTTTTGAACACACTTTATATAATCATTTTCAAGGCGCGCATACATAAAATTTTGTTTACCTGACTTGATGCGTACATCAATAAAACAATTCACTATGACCAAGCAGAAAAATGGGTGTTGTGAGTCAAATATACGATTGAAGTAATTTTAAAACACCCACCACAACACAGAAATACATAATTAACGCTTATATATTATTAACACAAAAACTATTATTAACACATGAATTTGAAATGAATTTACAGAAACGTAAATATTGATTTTGTGTACGGATATAAATGTAAAGTTTGGATATAAAAAACAATATAATAGAAAAAAATAGCTTCTTGCAAATCATTTTGCAATTTTTGACGCAAGTTGTCGTTTTTATTATGTATTTAAATAATAATTTTAAATAACGAAACGTTTATATTTTTTATAAAAAAATGGATTTATTAGTTTTTATATTTAAATATTTTCCGAGGGGAAACCTGCCAAAAACAAGTGGTTGACGATGTGACGACATTTCTATAAAAGTGATGCTTTTTGTGTAAAACACTCATGGTTCCACGTGGAAAATAACGAAGATACGTACAACAATAACTTGTTTTATTAAACGGAAAGAAAGTATTTAACAAAATGTTAGTTATATTTAGGTTTTGACAAGGGGGGCCAAAAATATTACTTGCGCCAGGCGCCGTTTGGCTCAGGGCCGGACCTGACAGCCCGGCAATTGTACCAAACAATTTTTGCCTCTGATGAGCGCTGTGCTTGGCTAGAAAAAAGAAGCTGAGAGGTTTTTGACTCTCAATAGAGCACATATGCTATAATATATCAAGGAACGATAAAAAACCCCAGAGGTGGTAGAAGAGAATAGCAATAATCCAAGAGTTTTCAAGTGTTTCCGAGAGCACATTGTTGAAAATTAAAAATGATCTATAACCTGTCAAATTAACAGCACTTACCAGCATGTATTTTTAATTATTGGTACTTTAAAAAATATATTATATATAATAAGTTAGATGAGGTTTAGGTAGGTGTGCCTAGGCGATATATTTTTATAGGGTTTATGCGTATAATCAGGTCTCCAGTTATGTTATGATAATAGTATGTAGGTAATTAAAAAACCTATAAATTATTACTTTAAATATAATTTCTTCTCATACCTATATCTGCAAAAGGTTTATAATGCACATAATGCATTGGAAGATTTTCAGCTGTAAACCAGTTGTTAAGGAAATAAGCAATAAAATAAGTTTATTACGCAGAAATCTCGTGACAATTATATTATTGAAATTGAAAATAACTTTCAAGCATTAATGCTTATGTTTTTTAAATAATTAAATAATATCAATAACCTAAAAGACAAATATAAAACAGAAAAATCCAGAAAATAAATAAATAAATATAAAAAATGGATATTTATCCAAGACACCGTCTAGGTATTCAATGAACTCGGGTTGAGCTTTGATTCCATTACAAAGATGGCTGTCAAAAATCGGGAGAAAATCAAATAAGAGATCGATTAAGATGCCACTTTGTAATAAGGTCCCAACTGCCGAATTAGTCAAGGCGTTACTCCCGAATAGATAGTAGAGGATCCGAGTTCTCCGAGTCTCGGTAGTGACCATTGTCTTTTTTTCTGGCCTTTTCTGTTTCATATTTGTGTTTTATATTATTTAAATATTTAAAAACATTTATTATTATTACAGAACAACGAGAGAATAAAAAGAAGCCACTCGATTGAGCGGCGTTTTAAGGTAGTAACATGAATTAAATGACGAAGGCCAAACGCGTGCCTGCAGTCCAACACACAATATTAGCTCATGTTTTAACCGCAGTGTAATTTATGATTAGTCAACAAACAATCCCACTGTAAAGAGTAGATTGTTGAATTAGTAATTACTCTGTTTACTAGATGATTGAATGACCTTTACGAAGAAGTAAGAGATCATAACGATTGTAAGTCTTAACATTATTTGTTACGTTGTTTCAAGTGGGTATCTTAACAACTAAATATTCTAAACAGAGTAGGTATCATTTTATTTTTGAAACATTATCATTTGAGCGGGGGAAAGGTACCAATGCCTTCAATATAATTACAGCAAAATCATCAAATGGTGAGCTCTGGCGCGATTATTTCTTGTAATATCCTACTTAAGGCATATACTTTTGAAATATCTATTATTTACCTGCCAAAAAATAAAATGACACGCCATATTGTATTTTCCATATTTTATAACGTTTTAGTTTTTTTTAAATGTTTTTAAAACGGTGTTAAAATCTGCCGGGGAAAAAAATGTTAATTTGATTTTTTTGAGACCTTCGCCTCCACTAAGTTTCGAAATAAATTAATTGTTAAAAATACGATTTGTTCTATTGATTTTTTTTGGTTGAATATATTCTCTCTAATACGTTCTGAAATATTTCACATCAAATACATCAGAAACCACATCTCGCTCGACGGACTAGCACCTACCAGACTCCCGACATTGATCTTCTGCTGCGATTATACAGGACGGAGCGTGGGAAGATCAAACGAAGGACGTCCAAAACAAGACAGTCCTCATTTTCTGGATTCTCCGCGCTCGGCAGCTCGTGCACTCAGTTCACACTTCCCTTCTGAGTGATCAGATTTAATGGATCACGCGGGAAGCAGGAGGGGGCCCCTCACATTTACGATGGACTTCGAAACCAGCCCTCCGGTCCCCTCTCCCCGCGTCTTGCTGTGTCCTGCGTCGCCCGGCCTCAGAAATTGATATATGCTGCGCCCATTTGGGGACCCACAGCTCACACACACAAAGAAACTACAAAACAAACCCATTCGATCAGCATTGAATGCGCTCAAATAGACCAGGGTTTCTGCTCTACACAAAGACACACACATTGCTCTGATAAA
Organism: Drusus annulatus; assembly: GCA_022651775.1. NCBI lineage: Eukaryota > Metazoa > Arthropoda > Insecta > Trichoptera > Limnephilidae > Drusus > Drusus annulatus. The sequence continues at coordinate 329,173 of JAGWCC010000274.1, forward strand.
GGATTTAATTGTAGCACACTCTGAGAAATTGTCTAGTGTCAGTGACCTAGCCTGTCATGAAAAGCGAGAATTACCAATTTAAGTACAAAAAACCAAAATCAGTCCTCCGAAATGAGAGTAACCCTGTCCCAAGTCACAGTATAGATTTAAGTCTCAATTCCCGAAACCCCCAAATTGATTTTTCAAAAATCTCAAAGTAAAGTATCGTTGGATACTTGGCTAATTAATATAGCGTCGTTTTGTGAAATATTACCCCAAGGGCATTTAAGCTAATTGTTTAGGAACTCTGTTTAAAATGATATCCAAGTCTCTCGTCTCTCGTCTCTCGTCTCTCGTCTCTCGTCTCTCGTCTCTCGTCTCTCGTCTCTCGTCTCTCGTCTCTCGTCTCTCGTCTCTCGTCTCTCGTCTCTCGTCTCTCGTCTCTCGTCTCTCGTCTCTCGTCTCTCGTCTCTCGTCTCTCGTCTCTCGTCTCTCGTCTCTCGTCTCTCGTCTCTCGTCTCTCGTCTCTCGTCTCTCGTCTCGTCTCTCGTCTCTCGTCTCTCGTCTCTCGTCTCTCGTCTCTCGTCTCTCGTCTCTCGTCTCTCGTCTCTCGTCTCTCGTCTCGTCTCTCTCGTCTCTCGTCTCTCGTCTCTCGTCTCTCTCGTCTCTCGTCTCTCGTCTCTCGTCTCTCGTCTCTCGTCTCTCGTCTCTCGTCTCTCGTCTCTCTCGTCTCTCGTCTCGTCTCTCGTCTCTCGTCTCTCGTCTCTCGTCTCTCGTCTCTCGTCTCTCGTCTCGTCTCTCGTCTCTCGTCTCTCGTCTCTCGTCTCTCGTCTCTCGTCTCTCGTCTCTCGTCTCTCGTCTCTCGTCTCTCGTCTCTCGTCTCTCGTCTCTCGTCTCTCGTCTCTCGTCTCTCGTCTCTCGTCTCTCGTCTCTCGTCTCTCGTCTCTCGTCTCTCTCGTCTCTCGTCTCTCGTCTCTCGTCTCTCGTCTCTCGTCTCGTCTCTCGTCTCTCGTCTCTCGTCTCTCGTCTCTCGTCTCTCGTCTCTCGTCTCTCGTCTCGTCTCTCGTCTCTCGTCTCTCGTCTCTCGTCTCTCTCGTCTCTCGTCTCTCGTCTCTCGTCTCTCGTCTCTCGTCTCTCGTCTCTCGTCTCTCGTCTCTCGTCTCTCGTCTCTCGTCTCTCGTCACAATCACTAATTGTCGCACTACAAGCATCACTTCTTCGACTCTCCGCTTCGCCCACTGTCGTTTCCTGCCAGATTTACCAACACTTGTTTGACTCTAATACCCGCCCTAGCAGGTCCCGAAGAGGCGCCTTATGAGAAGATACAGCGGTTGCTGACTGACTGCCTAAACGGTGCCCTTATTTTGCCGTCTATGTGCGGGACAGACATTTCATACAGCGATACTCAATGAACTTAACAATTCCACAATTCTATCACTTTTCTCCGCCTCCGTAATAATTGATGATATAACATTATATTCACATGAACCTTTTTGTTTGACCTTGTCCGGTCATTGCGCCATTAAATATTTCACATGACTCAGCTTGAAATACAATGAATTGACGAAATCTATCTATTCTCTTACAAGTCGTTAGGCATATTAGTACCCACCGAAGACCCCGCCCCCGACATCGCTCTTCCGCAGCGACACGGGTGGATAATTTAATAAACTAGCAGTCATTCTGTCCTCGTGTATCCGTGAGAAATCAGACATCTCCCCGTCTATCTCCGCAAAGACACGGCGTCTTTATTGCTTTATATTTTCGTGTATTTCTTCCAGACAACGGACTCGAAGCAGCGAAGAAAATTATGATAAAAATCCAGCTATTGCCAAGCTGTTCGTCCCAGCGGGGCCCTCGAAGGGGGCGTCTTGTATATTAGGCCTGTTTGTATGCAAACTGCTAATGGTATCACCTTGTAGATCTCGCGATTCGGAGACACAGGGCACTAAAAACATGGCAAAATTACCGGCAACCCCATCAAGCAGTTACACGGCTTTGCTTGAAATTTCTTATTTTCTCGTACAGCTTTTGCGCACCCAGACATTACACTAATCACTGAAGAGATAAACCGACAGAAGTGAGTTGTGGGCGTCTCCGTGTGCCTGTTTGCTCAAATTTACCCCACTTGGTCAAAGTGATCAAACATTTTAAAATATTGGAATTCTTTCTTGGACAGGTAGTCAATTTCATTGGTGCCTTAGAGCCGAAAGGCCTCACGTAAAATGGTGACTTTTACTCAAGACTTAAGTTTGTTTCAAATCGGTATAGATTACATTTCTGGGGATTATCTGTTCAGTGCTACTCGTCAATCTGAACATCTTTATTAGGAATCGCGATTCAGAATGTAACCAAGTAGCTAGACGCTAAGCTGTAAGATATCCACAATCAAAGCAAATTTATTCATCGATACCGTGAAATGGGTATTAACTTCTTTACTAGTAGGAACTAGTAGCAGTATACATATTCTTGTATAGTATTATCTTGGTTACAAACCAACTAACAATCATGCCATTTCACCGCAGGGGTAGGCAGAGAAGACGCACCGCCATATAACTCTGTCTTGGCACACACTCCTTACTTCATTCACATTCATACACCATTCATTCTGACTCTTCACATGGCCCGATTAAAGTATTTGATTCACTTGATCGTACCATGTCTTTCTCGGGCGTCCACAACTTCTTCTTCCATTTGCTTTCGCATTATATATCCTTTTCACACTCCTTTCCTCCTTTATTCGCTCTACCAGCCCGAACCATATAAGCGTCCCTTTATTGATCCTATTCACATTAGCCTTGTATTCTATCTGGATACCCACATTTTTAATACGGTCATACATGGTTTTACCGCACATACGCCTCAGGGATCTCATTTCCACAGCATTCAGTCTACTTTCATCCTTCCTCTGCCAGTTCCATGCCTCACTGCCATACATAAAGTTTGAAATATTGAATTTCCAAATACATATCGACCTCCGAAAGGCAAAAGGGCTGAACCGTCATTTTGGGAAGTTTACACCAGAGCACTTTAAAGTATTTTTTGTTTTACAATAAAATTATAATTCCTTAGAACCTGGTTAGATTTTGAAAAAAAGATAACTCAGGTAACTTCAATGCTCTCACTGCGTTACCTGAAGTAACAAATAGTTCTTATGTTCAACAGCTCGGCTATGGAACGATTTGCCGGCCTCTGTTTTTCCTCCCTCCTTCAACATGGGCCTCTTCAAGACCCAAGTTCACTCCTTCCTTTCCTCAAAAAAACCCTCCACACAGCATCCCCAAAGATGACATAGGCCCTGAGGGAAATTGTTTTCCTCAAGGCCTCCTGTGTGGAGTTATTGTAAAAAAAAAAAAAGCTAAAAAAAGTCCCAAACTCGTGTCGCTTGAGTCTAACCTTTTCCTCAAATGGTAAATATATTTTAGATGGCTAAAGCACCACCAAAGTCTTCAGAATCAAACGAAAGTCAGAACATTCGATGCGGAAATAAAAACTGATCAAATTTGCATATTTTACTAATATTTGACCAAAGTGTCGCTTAAGGCCTTTTGCTTTTCCAGCGACGATATGTACATAGATTACAAAAATACTCACAACTTGTCTGATTTGTAAATTATCTCTCGAACGGTGAGCTCTGAAATTTACTCACCTATTTTGCTTGAAATTTAAAGGTGGTCTTAAATATTTTCAAGGGAAATTTCAAATATTCATTGAATGGTTAAAAATAAGACCAGATCATGTAGTATTTGTTAAATTTTTAAAGCATTTTTAGTATGTACAATATTGGAAGTACGAAATTATATATATAAATAATATAAATTAATTAATTAAAATTAAATAACTCGAGCTGATATTTTCTAGAAAACTGGCCCTGGAACGTTCCAGAGTCCAAGCCAGTGAAATGAGATATTTGCTGCTCTAAATGCTACTCTTAATTGAATTGTGGAATATGATGTGGCTTGGATATGTTCCCAGGATACCATAAGAGCAACTTCTGTACAAAATACTAGCGGCGATTCCGGAGGGAAGACATCCAGTTGCTCGTCCTAAACCAAGTTGGGAAAAACAACTTCTGAGGTTGCGTGAGAAGAGATTGGGCTAGCCATGAACGAATGTCGCAGCGGTGACACGGAACAGAGACACCCGGAGGTGCTTTATCGAAGCGATGGGTCTCCAACCCGAATAGGACAAGGGAAATAAGATGATAATGATAATAACAAATATAAATTTTCCATTAGAAAAGCGTAGAAAAGATTTTGATTTAATTTGTATTTTCAAAATTATTAATTGTATTATTGACTCACCTTTTTTTGTTGCAACTCATCCAGTTCAACATTCCTTGCCGTAGACTAAGAAAAGAAAGAATGAATTGCTGTTCCTCAATCATCACTCCACTAATTATGGGTATCTTTCTCCACTGTCCAGAATGTCGAAACATGTTAACTCAAGTCATGGTCTTGAAATTTTGTTATCAATCTAAATGATTTTTGACATTCTTTGCGATTCTGTCAAAACCTTGTTCAGGCTTTGACATGAATGTTCTTTCAAATGTATATTTTGTTCTATTTTTGTCATTGCTTCAAATATTATGTATGTGCTGTTTTTTCTCTGTTGCCTTTTTTCCCATTTCGTGTAATGTATTTTTTTTTTAAATTGGACAATGGTCCGTCAGTATAAAAATAAATAACCGTATTTTTCAGAGCAAAACAATTATCAGTTGCACAGTCAAAATTATGACGAGAAATACTAAATAATTGAACGATTAACAGAATAATGTATTATTATAGCTTCGCATAATAAACAAGTCGAGGCTCCGTGTAATCTGCTTTGTTGTGTATAGATGTCGCTTAATCAATCAAGACGTGTTTGTAATTCGGCTATTAATAATAACAGCACATGTGCTCGCCGCGCAATCCCATTGCTTTTGGTTACAAAGCTGGCAATTTATATAATTATAATCACATCCGTATCAAACAAACGGGATGGGTTCATTATTCATACGATATTTATTAATTGGTTTCAAACGGCTTATTGAAAACCCGCCAGATGTTCGATATTATCGTAATGTGTATGTATTATCATCTAAAAATCATTAATTTTCTGTACTCTTTTTATAGAATTCTTGTTGAGTCGTTGCCTCATTTCTGAGAATCGTCACTTTCTCAATGAATGTCCTGTTGAATCAGGCGTCTCCACTCCTAACGGTCTTATGCTACGCATAGTCGTGGAGACCGACCAGTTCAAAGCCAGTGTTTCTTTCCTCTACTTCTCTGTCTTTTACTTTGTCAGTGACCATGAGTTTCTCCAGGTTCGAGTTTTTATTATTATTTTATAGAATAACTTCAATTATTTCTCTTATTTCATAATATCACAATTAACATCAGCGCTACAAATAGAGATTCCAAGTCGCTTTTTGTCCAACCACAACAAGTACAAACAGAGATAATGTCTTTCTTCTGAAAAATAAAACACACGAAGATATTGTAGTTGAACCTCGTCTGCCAGACACTATTTTCTTATATGGGTAGAAAGTTTCTTCTAAGGATCTTCCCGTCAAAAACATCCAAATCCCCCTCGTTGTTTTTCGTGAAGGTCCAGCACTGAGTTAGAAATTAGCGTTGGTCTGTTGAGTGTTTTATAGGGACTTTGATGTTTTTGAAGACCGTATTAGCAGTTAGCTAGGGTAAATCTTATTTAGATTTTAAAAATATTTCATTTACAACTATGTAACAGAGCATACACTCTTGCACAGGCGAAATATTAGTGTGGAGGGCAATACGTGCTATTTAGAGATGTTTCAAGAACTTGTACAGATGATTTTAAACATAAAAAGGGAGAAAGGTAAGATAAGAGACATTTAGGGATGCCTTGTGTAAATGTTTTTTTTTTTATATTAGAGCACAGGGTTTTATTTTTATTTTTTTTTTTTTTACCTAAGCGCGATATCTCGGTTGAATCATACAAGCCGTCATCAAGGGTGACAGAGACAAAGCTCGTGAAAAAAGAAAACATTGAAATATGATGAGATTGATGAACAATGGTGTGTCGTGTACGAGCGAAAGTTTTTTTCTTTGTAACCACATTTGAAAGGAATCTGATAACATTGAAATGGAGGGAAGCGCCATTTCCTTTGAAGTACAAATAAGGTTGCAGCAAGTTTTCATGATTTTTTTGTGTTTAAAAAAAGCTCTCTGGGAATCACGCTAGGAATTATTTCGACCATAAAAACACTGATCGAAAACGGGTTGTTCTGGAAAATTTAGAGTATCGGAAGAAAAATCATTGCACGCAGTTGGTTGCTTTGAAACTTTTTGAAATTAATTCGAAAATAAAATAAAGAAGAATGTTTCTACTCTTTTAAATACTAACATTGTATGACTTTGGTGGTCCTGTAAGTCGACAATTGCGAAGAAAATCACCGGTGATTTAAAAAATAAATAATTTGAATGGCTTTTTCTACTTTTTACTGTGGGGTTTTATAAGAATTTGAAAATACCACTTCTATGACAATACGTTATATTTTAAAATTACAAACCCTTTTCAGATTCTGTGACGGCCTCCGTGATCGAGACGCTCGACTACGAATCCAAAAGTAGCGGGCTCAAATCCAGGGGTGCGCAAATAAAATTTATTTAAATCAAACAAAACATATTTGTGGCAAGTTCCAGAGTGGTAGAAACGTTGCTTGAAATACCAGATCTGAATATCCAGGTGATTCCTCACACTTTATTTTTCCTCGTCTCCTTCTCCTCCCCACTACTTCCAGCTTTACAACATGCCCCAATTGGGGATGCCATGTTCCCACTGCCTCCAGAAGGTTGGGAGCAGTTGGGACTCTTGTGCGGTATTCACTTAAAAAAAAAATTGTTTGAGCTTATCCTAGGTAGTAAGTATATTTCCGTTTTCAAAAATTTTTATTACAAAATCCGTACCATATTTTGGGATAAAAGTTCCTTTTCCATTAAGATACTTGCTAGTTAATATCATTATAGGTACCATACCACATCGTTAAATCTAATTTAACGTAAGATGGCTTCTCAAACCGTTAACTTAGATGAATAATGTCTATGTAGCTAAAAGTCTGTGACATCTTTACGATTTCCAGTTTTTATTATTTTCCCTCGAGTGAAATGGCGGTCGCCTTTATGATTCCACTGTCTTCTTGCTCCTATCCCACCCCTCTCTCTCTTAAACATTTATTCCTCCCCTGCTTCGAATTTTATTCTCACTTGTTTTCTACGTGGAGTGGCAGCAAAGCGTGTATCTTTTAGTTTACCAACCTGAAGATGTTCAAACCATTCTATCTATGTTCAAATGTCATCCTCGTACCTACGTAAGTAAATGCCCTTTATTCAGTGCTGTCATCTCGCGAGATTTCGAAAAACCTTTGTTTATTTGAAAGAAAGAAAAACATTCTCGGGTAGCGAATAACCTGACGATATTTGAAAAACTTCTACTGCCACCATAATAAGCGAAAGATGTTGCCTGTGCAATGATGGAGGACTTAACTAGCAGAGGAATCGAAACCACGACGCCCAAATGGGAATCTGACGCGTTTTCCACTCAGCTATTAACCGGTCAAAAATATTGTTGTTAAAAATATTATTTTCCGTAAACTTGATTATAATGATTAATTAATAATCTTTCTGTTAAAACTTTTTGCCTTTGAATAAAATGTATTGGCATTAATAGTTCTGTTATTAAATAGCTAAATAGATGAGTTGGGGATCTGTATGTTGAAATATAACTTGTTAATTGATTTTATACCCGAATCAATTTTTGCCATAGTCGTATTATTAACGACACTTAGATAAATTTATTCCGATGAAAGACCTTCAAGAATCATCCGTAAAAGCAGTTATTACTACCCCCAACCGTCTGCATCCAGTAAGGCTATGGCGTCCTCAATTGGGGCATGTGAAACTGAAGGTTGTGGGGAGGAGAAGGAGACGGGGAAGACCAAAGTGGGAAAGTATTTGGATATTCGGATCTGGTCACTAAACACGGCTAACGCCATTTCATGCAAAGTTTCAATTCTGAAAGGTAGTCTCTCACCAAGGTGATACTGAAAGTATCTGTCACTCTGGATTGTGTGTATTGGAGGACATGTATCCACTTCCGACTGTGATATCCTTGCGAAACATCACTGGTTTGTATTTAAATTGATGTATTATGAGAACTGTACTGAAAAATATGTTAAATGTGTAAAACTTAAATTAGGGGGTCAATAAATAAATACCAAATAATAAGGCACAATAAAACATAATAAATATTTTTATTTGAATATTCTTAAAATATCTTCATTTACTAATAAAAATTGTGAATTTCACATAAAAGCATTTCAAAATCAAGTTATTAGTTTGATTGTAATTATAGGTAGTACAAATGACATATAACAAATAAGTTATTATATACATGTTATACCAATGTAGAAAAATTATCCGATATTTCACAGAGGTTTTCTATATAAGTACGAACCAATTATGTAGTTATATTCGAGTCAATTATTGTATTTTCCCCTCTCAATTGGAACGTAGCTTGAGTTATCTAGAATCGAGCAATTTTTCAATTATTACCAGGGAAGCTAGATTTTTTTCATAAATAACAGGAAGGGGTGGAATTTACAGGGTTGAACAGTTAATTTCCATTACACAAAATTGCCAGTGCGACCGTCTGATTTTCCGGAATCCACAATTCAAATTGAATCCTGTGTTTGAATTGACTGAACTCTGGAGGCATTCAGTTGTGCGATATTTAATAATGCAATGTAAAATATTTTGCTCGAATGCTCAAATAGTAATTTAATTTGACTCTGAACTTGTGACTATTGTTTTATTGTCACAAAAAAATCAAGCAGGGAATTACAAACTGCTTTCCTAGTTTTCCATCAGGGAAAATTTAATTTCGTTTGCAGTAAGAATTACTGTTGTGACGCGGGTCATAATAATGCAAACAGTACTCTTGAAATTAAAACATCTTGTTGTACTTGTACACTGTACATTGTGAATTCAAAACATACTTAACCGTGTTTAAGCCTTTGTTATTACTCTGTTTATATTATAGCACTTGGGTTTATGAAACCCAGAGAGAAAATATGTTAAAGTAAACAAAAACTTACTTATTTCAACCAATTAATTACTTGAGTTGTCCACCGTTTTCTTCTCAATCAATAATAAAGTGATTTTGTCAAATGCGGAAATTTATAAATAATAATACAGTACACGCCGGTTAATCTATCCAATTGTTTAAAGAATCACCCGCTTAATCTGCTCATTTTTCCTTGGACGGAACGAATTTATTAATAAATAATATTATGTTTTTCCGCATTCTTAAATCAAAACATAATATTCAACATATTTTGTCATCTTAAGTAGCCAAAACAGAAAGATCTGTTCCAAGAATTAATTAAGCCTAAGCGACAATTTAATTATTATTAAATCATCGTTTTTAGTGTATAATTGTATTTAAGCATTCATTCTATTGATTACAATGCCTATCTTTATTACGTAGGGCGTTAGTAATTATTCTCTCACGCAGAAATATAATATTCTACAGAGCAGTATACGGACGCATCAAAAATGTTTTACCCCGAAAAACAAATAGTCTGCAACGATGTGAAGACTACCTCGTAGGTAAAAAAGATTAAAACATATTTTTAATCTTTAGTACCTACCTAACTATTTTATTTTTAGAGAGCTTCCCACGTAATAAAATCAACCCTAAGTAACATACCTACCAAAAAGTTAACAGTTTGTAACGGGTGTATCGAGTAGTACTTCCGTCCAACCTCCGAGCATCAATTATGAACTAAATCAAGATGGCCGCATAAATTATGCATTTTGGCTTTAGATTCGAGTTCAGCTACCCATTTAAATCCCATACATCTATCTTGAATCAAATCGGTGCTGAAAAATAATAAATAATAAATTTTGAATTTTAAACGAATATTCTTCCAGCGTTGATTCCAACTTTGTACTAACCCCAAGCAGAAGATGGAAGAGTTTACATATGGAGTCTAGCATATTAATAATAGCGTAAGATATGTGGGTATTTTGAGATAACAGAGTGGCCGCTTGATGTACTCAGTCGATTACATTAACCAGCACCTAATGTATGTGGAACTAGGATATATTAATAATCTGTACCTTGCCCGACCTTTGTTATGATGATGGGTGGTTTAAACCCTCTTATGGCTGGCGGGTTTAAATATCTGGTAGACAAAAACGTTACCGCCCCACGGACTTGTGTGTTATTTATGGCCAAACTTTAACTATTCAGTTTGGATATTAAATAAGTTTAGTGTTTATGATACTTGACTCCTTTGCGCACACATACACGCTAATAAACCCACCACACATTTACCCAGATGTCGACTTGTTCTTTCCACTTTAACATATCTCCGCAGGAAAGGCGGAAGAAAGCCGTAAATGAATCGTTGGTGCGTTGGGTCGTAATGTTAATTTAAAAACTTCAGTTATCTTTTACATACGTAGTTATTGCTTCCCTTTTGAAATCTAAAAAGTTATTATTTAAGTGATTTCTACTGCAAGGTGAAATCTGTCCGAACTTTGATATTTCCTGTTTCCGCTTCTAAACTGCTGTAAGTCAAAATATATCAACCTGGGAGAATGGACTTTAAGGTGTTCTAAGTCGCACTTTCTCGTCTTTTAAATTTTACTAAAATGTCACAAGGCACATTTATTTTACTTTTTTTATAGTGAATACCGCACAAGAGTCTCAACTGCTCCCAACCGTCTAGAGCCAGTAAGACTATGGCATCCCCAATTGGGGTATGTTGTTTTTTTGTTTTATATTAGTTACTTTGTACATTCATGTTTACAAGTAGCTAATTATTTAAGAAAAAAAAGATTTTATAATATTTTAACATAAATACTACTTATTATTTGTCGCTTGCGTCGAGCCTTTTCCCAAATGGTAAATATATTTTAGACGGCTGATGGTCACAAAAGTCTTCAGAATCAAACGAGAGTCAGAGCATTCGATGCAAAAATAACTAATTTGACCAAATGTCTTTTGCCTTTCCAGCCATGACATCTCTTACGTGCAAATATGTTTTGTTTTATTACATTTTTTTTTCCTAATATTTTCAGTATTTGTAAATATTAATATGTTTTATATTAATGAGTTTTAGAAAATGTTGAATATACTATTAAAAATTGAATTAATTAATAAAACTCACCAAGAGGGTATTATTCCAACAAAACGCAGTTCCGTGATGTGTCAGTAGGTACTTTTCTAAACGTGGCCAGAACAAATATACCTACTGCCTAACAATTTGAGCACTTATCCAACAACTATTTTGACAAAGATTGATATGAACATATGTACCCGCTCTACCCATGACATGAAGTATCCAACGTTTATGATATCCCAACCACCTAATAAAACATCCCTCCGTTCTGTTATAATAAGAGTCTTCAAATTACAGAATGCAATGGATTTCACGACTGGCCAGCAATTCTCAATTCTCTACAGAAATATTATGTCAATCTACCAGATATGTCACTATTAATACAAATAAGAAATTTGGATGTCGTCGTCGGATGAGTTTAAAAGGTTGAAATATTTGCCATTAAAGTGAGATGCATTTAAAATTAAATGGTTTCCCCTTTTCCAAGGATAAACACAAACACCCTTCTTTACCTTACTTACTTCTTGTACTCTGTCACATTTTTTAGTATGATTCGTTTTGCTTAGCGATGTTTCACCCTGTTTGCTCGACTTTAGCAACTATGGACACTTATTTAGAAAACCTTGTGAAGGGTACATATTACTCATCCTACACCAAACTCTTTCAACAATAATGTTTTCAGGGTTTAATTCTATTTGAATTTGGTAGATACTTTTTAATGAACATTTTAATGTTAACCTAATCCAGTCGGCCAAGATGTTCAAAATAAGGTACTTTTTAAACATACAATAGAAGTTAGAAAATATAAATCGATGAAAAAATGTATTTATGTTTGAAGAACAGAAGAGTGAATTTTAGTTTAAAACTTTTATGTGAATTTTATCACTAGCATGGAAAATTGTTAACCACCTGCAAAAATATTGACATCATAGACGAATTCAACATTGAACGCACTAAACCTAATTATGAATGATTCTGAAAAATGCGTAAAAAGAGATATGGTTGGTTGTTTCTCAAAGTGTATACGAAGGTTTTTTTTTAAAGAAAGACAAACATTCTAACAAACATTCAGATTTCGTGGAACCGGCCCTGGTGGAAACCCGAAGCATTTTCCACCCATTTACTAACCGGCTTAACAAATAAACCTACTCGTTGTATTTTTGACTGACCTTTGACATAACAATATAAAGTTTCGAAATAAAAATCGCTCGTCTTTTTTAGTAAGCAGTATACGATTAATACCACTCGTCTTTCGAGAATCAAATCCCAGCTTGGAAACCAGTTTCCTATGTAGGTAAATAATGTATGCACCAATCCTAATAAATCAATTACTACTATGACAGTTTGACCGTTTCTCGCAAATCAGTCTGTGTCAGCGGTTCTCCACTTGTCTGTGCTTGACGCGGTGCCGCTAGATGGCACTAACTGCTGTCACTGAGACGATGGTTTGATTCATGGCTAAAGCTGACAGTCGAGATTCGCTTCCGATTATTTATAACCCCCCGAAAATCACAGGAAATGATCATCAAAATATAATTAATTCCCATCACATGCGTTTTTTAAATTGTTTTGGTTTGTAATTTTATTTAATGAGTAATTTTTTTTCAAAAGCATCTTGATTGTGAATGGTTTATTCAATATTATGATTTGATGCTGCTTGTAACACGATTTTGTATTAGTTTTGACCATTTCGTTATTAGTTAGCCAGATACTCTATAATTGTCTATCTAAACTTACGTATTCAACTTACGCCTATTCATACTTACGTATTCAACCAATTTTTTGTTGTTGTGAATTTCTAACTTTAGTCTGTTCTTATTATTGTTCAAATGTTTTATTTTATTTCTATGAATAATTTGTGTGGTATTTTTTTCATCTTAATATTAATAACCTCACTTTTCGCAATGTATTTTATGTAAAATTTATATGTTTGGTTTGCCTGTAAAATAGATGGAAAATTGTATTAAATCACGTAATGAAAAATTCTCTTGTCCCAAGGTGAGTTTTTTTATGAGATTGCTAGGTAGTAAGATAAAAAAATAATAATTGCTTAATAACTTAGCCAGGCTGGAATAAAAAAACTACCAAGTACGTCCACGAGTTTTTGTTCGCAATGATTATGATGTAACGTGTAACCAAGCCACGACCTTGTTTATTAAACCTCGTCAAATTGGACGTGACATTGAATCATAATAATCTCGCGGAAGTTCATTCATAGAACGAACTTGATAGTCTCAATTGTGACAAATTGAAAAAATATTATTATTTAAAAAAAACACTTTATTATAAATAGAGTTTTCACTAACTTTTAATTTATTATTTTAATAGACTTACATATTGACATTCTTGAAATCAAACCACATGCCAACAACAGATTTTTTTATGTCATAAAATTAACATCGTAATAGGAGAGATTTTCTAAATAAATATCGAAACTCGGGCAAATGAAGGTAGTTGGCTAATAGAGTTTTATAAAACCAACATTTATAGGTGGTACGTACTACATTCCCATGACAAAATGCATCGAGGTAAGCAATTATTGCTCTCCATAACTAAGTGAGTTTAAATAATTTCTTTAAAAATGTCACATAAAATTAAATGAAACGCGAGTGCAGAATTTATGCAGGATTCAAAAGAAAGACAAACTAGGTTTACATGAAATAATTTTTATACAAATCAGTAATAATAAAACTTTAAACTTAACGAAGTCCCGGATGACGACAATAATCCTATCGCAGTAGGCTTCTTTAGTTTTGGGGTCCTTGAATATAAGGTCCTGCTCATTTGGATTTTCAGCAGCCTCTTCTATGTCAAACATATCTGCAGGTCCACTTAACTGCATAGGTAAGGACATGAAAGCAATGACCATGCCGAACGGAAGGAGGGCCTCGACATGAGCCTCGAAGATAGCCCGAGGGTAGCTTTTGGACACGTCGCAGTCCAGTTCTTTCAGCCTGGAGCTGAGGCATTCATAGTAGAAGTTGATCAGCTCTTCGCCTCGTCAGAGCTGGTGAACATGAGGTGCATGATATCCACGACGGGGGAACAACGCTTCACGAGCTGGTAGTCTAATAATACCAAATCAACTAGCTCCGACTCCTGAAAGTACCATCACATCAAATGAATAAATTGTTTAATAGAATTTATCAAGTCACAACTGCAAGAACACTACATAATACAAAATAATAACTTGATAGTAAATAACTAAAAATAATAACTCTTAAACAGAGTAAAAACGATTGTTTGTTAATAAAGCATTAGATAATAATATGTAAAGAAGTCAAATATGTAGTGTTATAGCATCCCTGAAAATGTTTAAAGGGTCACTAGAATTTGATAATTAAAAAAAAAAAACTAGATATGTAGCCTAGCCTATACTTTTTCTTATGATAGAATAATCGTAAGCTTTTTTGTGATGATAATAATGAAATACAATATTATTAGAAATTTAAACAAAAAAATGTGTAGGTATACATATCTTGAAAATTAATATTTTTTATTAATTAAGTTAGGTTTATTTATAATAACTTTATCATAACTAATGATAAAACGAAAACGATTTTTCGAAATATGTTACTTTTTAGCAGCTCCTTTTATTATATAACAAAAGTTTTATATCTTAGCTACAAATAAAACACAGTAAGTTTTTTTTGAAACGCGTTGGTTTTTATATGCAGGTATACTATCAAATACATAAAAAAGAAAAAGAATTATGATTTTTTTCACGTAAAAAAAACTAATGTACTTCCAATCGAAGAATCTACCTAAATCATAATCATACTACTAACGATGACGCACTGGTTAAGAAATCTCTTGAAAACCTTCACAAAGCCATCGCTGATTCTGACTTCACAGAAATCACAAAAAAGAAGCCTGTTATTTTGAGAACACTATTTGCCCTCTCTGAAAAAATGATAAAGGTAAAGATTCTGAAAGAGATAAGAGTATTATGAAAGGATAATTGATGAAGATAACAACACTACTTAAGAAGAGTGGTTTTTGCTAAAAAAGACATCTATACTAACAACGAATCCACTGTTTCCAATCGAAAAATCTGCCTGACCCTATATAAAGTTTGCAATAATGTAAATGATTGCCTTAATTTAGTTAAACCAATAAAAATAACAGTACTACCTAGGTCCTAGAGCAACTACGTTTAACAATTAATTTCACATTAACAAAAAGAATGTGCGAATTATTTAAGGCTCAGCACCCAAATTGGCGCTAAACGTTACTTTGTAACATTCTCATGCAAGCAATACTGCACATGTTTTATCTGTAAACTTTACATGGGCAGTCTAAACAAAAAAAAATAAGCTGCAATAATTTAAATTCAACGAAAAACATACTAAAAGTCAGTAAAAAGTGCAATTTGAAAAACTAGCGCTGCCATTTTCGAACTTTGAAACTAAAATTCCAGTACGGATTTCATAAATAATTTAAAATATTACTGTTTAAAAATTGTATTCACTGGAAACCTTAGATATTAACTTTACTACTTGTAAAAAATTAACAGTTAAATCATTTGTATTTTTGCTTGTATTAGAAATCCAGAAACTGTGCATTTTTGTATTAAAGCTGACCCTTAATCAAACTTAGAAGGGTTCCAACAGATTCGTTGATTTACAGATTACTTCAATAGAAAAATGGAAATTATTTTCTAGTAAATGAATAATGTTATACCTAAAAAAATATGATAATGCCCATAAAACAAAATTTTCAGTAGAAAGGGCAAATTTTCTGTACAGCACGTTAACTACTTATTTTATTTGAACATTGTAGACTTAAAAAAAGTATGTATTTATTAGTGTGTTTAAAAATAATGCAGGTGTAAAAACCTATTATTCGTCGATCATTTTCAGTAAAAAATGAATTGTATTTAAACAACGTGTACCATCATATAAAATGTATCCTTTAAACTCATCCGTACGTAAGTAGTTAACGTTAGTTAAAAATAACAGCTGCTCATACGTGCTTATTTGAAAGAAATAGCTTAGGATGTAAGCGAAATCTTTGTGATTTGGATGTTTTTAAAAATATTTATTTCTGTGTGTATCTGTTTTCTCTTAGTTCAATTAAAAAAAATAGACAGCGACAAAACCCAAAGGCAGAGAAGTCGTGTGAACGGTAAACAAAAACTAGACATTACAAGTTTCAAGTTGAATATCGTCGCCGGAAAGGCAGAAAGGCTGAAGCGTCAATTTGGGAAGTTTACACCAGAGCACTTAAAAGTTTTTTTTGTTTTACAATAATATTCATAAGTCTTCAGTGCTTGGTTGGATTTTGTGGTTAGTTGATGGTTAACTCAAGTAAATCAATGCTCTCACTGAGTTAACTTAAGCGAGAAAATGCTAAAAAAGTCCCAAACTTGTTTCGCTTGAGTCAAGCTTTCTTCCAAATGGTAAATATATTTTAAATGGCTGGAGCGCCACAAAAGATTTCAGAATCAAATGAGAGTAAGAGCATTCGATATACCAGGGGTGTTAGTTGAAGTTTTCCGGTTTTTTCACTAAAGAAAACGCTTAATTCTCAAGGGAATCTCAATTTTTTTTTAATTCAAAGTATTGACCATTGAATTCTATACATTTTGCCCATCGTTGAAACAAATCATGGATACCATTCCAAAACAAAAATTCTCTTTCGAGGCAAACCATTCGACGAGCCATTTTTCGACTTCTTCAAAATTGGCGAAGCGCTGCTCTGCGAGTGAGTATCCCATTGATGCGAAAAGGTGATAGTCGGACGGAGCAAGGTCTGGAGAGTACGGCGAGTGCGATAATATTTCCCTATTCAATGCTTTGAGAGTGTTCTTCACTAATTTAGCTGTATGAGGCGGTGCGATTTGTCTCAAGATTTTCGATTCGTCTCTAGTTCATTTGGTGTGGTACCCATTTTCCATACTTTAGATCTTTCCCATGGCTTTTAAATGTTGGCAAATTGCTCCTCGGGTCACATTAAGTGTTTGGGCCATTGTTGTTGCGATTGGGTTGGGTCTTCATCCAATAACGCCTGCAATTCCTCGTCTTCGAACTTTTTCGTTGCACCAGGATGTTCATTGTCTGTTAAATCGAAATCTCCACTTTTAAATTGACGAAACCATATCTCACGTGCTCTTATCACTGGAGCATGTTCACCATAAGTTTCTACCAGCAACCGATGAGCTTCAACTGCTTTTTTCTTTTGATGAAATAAGAAAAGCAACGAATGCCGCAAATGCGATTTACTTGGAACGAAACTCGACATATTCACTGAGGTAAACAACTATGACACTATTATTTTGGCAGAATGTAACTTGTGTATTTTTTAAGGTTAATGTCCATAGAAAAATATGACATAGATGCCAAATCATAGAAATGAATACATATCTCTAGCGACATCTATGAGTAAAACCGGCAAACTTCAACTAACACCCCTGGTAGGTAAACAAACTGATCAAAATTGCATATTTAACTCATCTTTGACCAAAGTATCGCTTAAGCCTTTTTGCCTTCCCAGCGACGATATGTCCCTTTTCGCATATCTATGAGATTTCATCAACTCACACTAATTCACATGAGCGATTCGTCTTCTGATTAGGTACATGTACGAGTACACTTGTATTTATAATGTTTTTTACATCTCAATGGACACGCCGAAACGTAATTAATTACTTGTTTTATTTTTTATAAACGTGTTATTGGTTGTTTCATCTTCTTCAAACTATTACAATGTACTTCTTAGGTAAGTAGGTATTTTTTATAAACAAAATACCGGTCAATCTCACTTATTTTATACAACCATTGTTATATTTAGATACCTGCCTATTACTTCTTATATTATCTGCTTTCTATATACCAAAAAATTATATGAAACTATGCTCTATGGTTTCGATTGAGATGAAACTTTGCGATTGTGTTAAGAAAAATAAACTGCGTCAGATTCAATTAAAAAACTGCCATAAAAAAAATAATGTTGAAATAACATCAATTTTATAGACAAAATGCGAGACTTGGGGTCGGATTTAGAATACTGTTTTCTCAAGCTCTATGGTGTCGATTGAGATGAAACTTTGCGGTTCCTTTAAGAAAAATAAACTTCGTCGGATTAAATCTATAAAACCGCCATAAACCAGATTTGTAAAAATCCCATAAATTTTCTTGAGAAATTGCGAGGCTTTGGGTCGGATTGAGAATGCCGTTTTCGCAAGCTCTATGGTTTCGATATTTTCTATATATCTTTCTATTTATAGTTATTGCTATTTCTTTATATTCTCATTGTAAATCACACCACGGCGCGGCGGAAAGTTATTTAAAAAATTACTTTTAACAGTAATTTGCCATGATCTATATTATTATTATTTCTTCTATAATCTAAATTTCATTGAGAGTATTTTAATTTGACCATGAAATAAATCTACAAATATCCATTATTAAAGACACCTCCAAATGCAACAGAGTGGCAAATACTTTTAATATGGCCTCGGTAAAAGACCACAATTCAGAATCGAAACATTGCTTGAAATGACGTTTGCTAAGTAAAGTGACCAGATTTAAAATCCACGAGATTCACCACCTTCCTCTTTTATATCTTTTTCCCTTTTCATTCCCTCCAGCCTCACAACATACCTCAAGAAGGGCTGCTATAGCCCTACTGGTTCCAATTAGTTGAGAGCAGATAAGACTACTGAAGAGACGATATTTACCTCATACTTGAATAGCATGTTGGGCACCCAGCAATCTCCGTGGCAGAAAACATCGTAAGGGATAATATTTTCTCCATCTGTACCTTTGGAGAAAATGTCAGAAAAGCTTCCCCGATATGCCTTAAGTTTTTACAGACAAAACGCATCGCTTAAATTTTGTTCCGCACGTTTTTTTGTTGATTCCACAAATTCGTTTCCAGACTCCGTATACCATGGATGTGCTTCTACAAACTCCGCTAGTTGAAGGTATTCTTCTGGATTATGTTCCTTTAAAGCAAACGACAGGGCGTGATAGTAAGCCATATTTCTTATCGCCAGTTTGTAATGCCTGTGGTCCAATATAACTTTCCGATCCCACACTTTGTAACCTTTGACGGACAGATCTTCCATAATGATGACTTCGTTCAAGTCGTCTACGGCGGCCTTGTAACATTTCACAAACTTGTACTCGTCTTTTTTAACGTAGGATTGTTGCAACTTCTCAAATGCCGGGAAGACGCTATTGTACGCGTAAACTTCAATTGTGAAAAACTCAACTAAAGGAATTATCTTCCTTGTTGCTTCATTCGTGGACGCTGTTTTACAAATAAAAAGCCTTTTGAATTCATCTCCATTTGGTTTGCGTCCGGATAGTTTCACTCTGATGACAATACCGATGAAATTATTACCCTTTTCCACCCTGCATTTGTAGAACTTATTTCACAGTTTTGTAGTTCTTCACATTCGATAAACTCTTTGATGAAGTTACGAACATTGTCGTTTGATATTAAGTTTAATTCCACGGTATCAACCATCTTGCTGCAATCGCAGTTAGAAACTAGAATGCGATTCCGCTGAGTGGAATAGTTGTGTCCATTTCGGTTGAAGGCCGAAGCGGTGAGATAGAGTTATTTAGATAATGGCACGACACAAAAAACGCAAAACAGACGAATGATATTGCACGGTCATATTTTTATAGTGGTATGAAATTATACTAATAAGCCGTACACGATTTATACCACTCGTTTTTCGAGAATCAAATTCTCGGCTTTGGTAACCAGTTTCATATGTAGGTAAATAACGTATGCACCAATACTAATAAATTAATTACTATTATGACAGTTTGACGGTATGACGGTTTATCGCAAATCAGTCCGTGTCAGCTGTTTTCTAGTTGTCTGTGCTTGACGCGTCGCCGCTAGATGGCACTAACTGCCGCAATGAGACGATGGCTTGATTCATGGCTAAAGCTGACAGTCGAGATTGGTTTCTGATTATGTATGCCCCCCCTGAAATTATTAAAATATAACTAATCCCTATCTCATCATTTCAAAAAATGTTTTCGTTAGTACTTTTATTTAATGAGTAATGTTTATTTAAGAGCACCTTGATTGTGAATGGGTGATTCAATAATATGATTTAATGTTACTTGTTACATGTTTTTCAAAACATTGAAGAGCCGCAAATGAATGCTTCCATTATTATTGTGTACCTTTAAAACAGTTATTAATTTAAACAAATTATGTTGACTGTATCATTTTAAGATAAATATAATCATAAAACAATCGTAACAATGTATAGCCAACGTGGCTTTTTAAAGGAAAACATGTATTGCATTTGAAAATATAATCTTAACAAGTATAAAGTAGATTATTAGTATTTAGATGAAAGCAAAAAAAGTCGAATGGTTATTTGTAATGCAGTTGTAGGTTACAATGTATTTTCCATCATGAACTACAGAGCTTGCACACTTTTATTTTAATACAAAAATAGATAAGAAACACTAAACAGAAAATACCTGAAAGTGTGATCTGTAGGTGCCGATTTGAAAGAAAACTGATGTGCCTAGGCTCAATCAGGTAAATGAAATTATTTTCTGTTCAAAAAGAATTTTGAAGTTTGAGAAAGATTGATCATTTTTACCTGTATTAAGTGAAATATTGACCTTGATTCGAGCACACCAGACACGCTTACAACACACTTATTTTTCTCTAGTGGTTAGACGAGATATTTTTCAATTGTAACAAGAAAGGAAAAAGAGGTTGATACTTAGGTGCAACCGGGTTGTATGGGAGTTAAAAAATATGTCAACGAAACATAAAATTTGAAGAATTCCGTAAAGCCATAATTGAAACAATTTATTGGAAAACGATTTTATTATGTTTCCATCTATTTACACAATCAATAACCATATTATATTATTATTTGGATTTTTATTTTGATTTTGTTTTCTCTTTCTCTTTGCCCATTATATTTCTCATAGATTAGTCCTAAATTACTAATTGCATATCTGATATATGTTGTATGTGTGTGTATAATTAAACACTTTTGTTGATTTACTTTTCTCGGCTACTTTAAAATAAAATAAGATAACAATTTCGTTTTTAGTTTGCTACCGTTAAATTTTTTTATGTACACATGCACATGGTATAAATATTTTATGTATACTGCACTTCCGTAATAAAATTCATCTCAACAACTATATGAATAACATTCTCAATAAATAAATGAAGTGATTTTTAAATAATTGCTTTGGAAAATGTCACATAAAAATAAACAACACGAGTGCAGAATTTTACTAGGATTTCAAAAACACTTTTTGCCCTGCTGTGTTTTTACGGTGTGAGGAAAGACATTTTATATAAAAAGGTAATTACAATACTTTGAACTTAACGAAGTCCCGAACGATACCAATGATCCTATCGCAGTAGGCTTCTCTGGTTTTGGGGTCCTTGAATCTGAGGTCCTGCTCATTTGGATCTTGAGCGTTTTTAGCAGCCTCTTCTATGTCCAAGATATCTGCAGGTTCACTTAACTGCATAGGCAGGAACATAAAAGCAATGACCATGCCAAACGGAAGGAGGGTTTTGACATGAGCTTCGAAGATAGCCCGAGGGTAGCTTTTGGACACGTCGCAGTCCAGTTCTTTCAGCCTAGAGCTGAGGCATTCATAGTAGAAGTTGATCAGTTCTTCGTAATGGTCCCTCCTGTAGGCCTCGTCAGAGCTGGTGAACATGAGGTGCATGATGTCTACGACGGGGGAACAACGCTTCATGAGCTGGTAGTCTAATAATACCATATCAACTAGCTCCGACTCCTGAAAACACCATCACATTAAATGAATTGTTCCATAGAATTTATCAAAACTGCAAGAAAGTACACAATACAAAATAATAACTTGATAGCCTAGTCTTAAAGAGACTAAAAACGACTTTTTGTTAATGAAGCATTATATAATGTGTTAAGGAGTCAAACATGTTTATAGCCTCCCTAAAAATGTTCAAAGGGACAACAGAATTAGAAACTTCTATAAATATATATACACAGTTGAACTCGGTTATAATGATCACGGCAATAGCGAGGTCACGGCTATAATGAGCAATTCATTAATGTTATTTTAATTCAGGCTTATTTTCATACAACTGTGAGAGGTTATAACGAGGTGGCTTCACTGATATAACGTCCAAATAATATTGTCAACTCAATGCGCCCGGGTGTGAGAAAAAAAAACAATTCTCGAAACAGTCGAATAATGTCATAAACAAGACCAAGAAAGCCGCCCGTCCGACAATGCGGTGGACTTTCCGCAAATCACGCTAAGGAGGGTTATATTCCCTGATAGTTGTCGCTCTAAAAAACATTTCTATCCAGTACTATCGGACACTATGTAAAAGTGTTGATTAAAATCAAAGTCATATGAAATTTTTTCTTTGCAATTCTGTTCCATTTTTACAAATTCGTTTGTACTCTATGTCTAATTTTTATCTGGTTTTCCCTATTTCTTAAAAATAATAAATCCAATACTAAGCAAGCTTTCATACCCTGGCGTAAATATCGATATTAGTAGGTTCTTTTTTTTACCTACCGACGTTTATAACGAGTAATGACTATAAGGAGCAAATTTAGTTGGCCCCTTCGCGCTCGTTATAACCAAGTTCTACTGTATATATATATAGCCTAGGTAAGTTCGCGAAAAATTAATGAATCAACCGATTCGTAATACTGCTGTCATAAGAAAAAATATTGTCATTTAAATTAGTGTTTTCATTGCGTTCTCAACACCAAATTTTAAAAGATAACAGTGTTATAAAGATAAGTTTAATTGCACATAGGCACGTGACGTTTTCTTATGACAGAATCATTATCAGCTTCTGCATGATAATAATAATGAAACACAATAATAATAAAATGTAACATAAAAAAGGTTCTGTTGGTACCTTAAAGAAAAATATTTTTCAAGTTATAACCTTAAATATATTTATTTTTAATTGATTAGTTGAGGTTATGTTTGACAACTATCTCAAAACTAATGTTGAAACAAAATAAATTTCTTGGTCAAAATTAGCAACTGTGGCAGCACCTTAATTATAAAAAACTAGTTTTATCTATATCTCTATGGTTACACGTTGAAATATTTTAAAATACTTATTTTATTTTTTATAAATGTGTTATTGGCTGTTTCTTCTTTTTTAAAACTATTACAATGTACTTCCTAGATAAGTAGGTATTTATTATAGACAAGATACTGGTCAAACTTACTTATTTAATACAACCAATATTATATTTCTGTTGGACTCGAGAAAGTATATCGCAAGTACCTTGGAGTAACGCTGGACCGAAAACTACGAATGAACACACGCATTAGGGGTGATTCACACCAACGTCCGGATCCGCTCAGTGCCGATATTGTTCCGCAAGAGAGCTTATTGATATGGTATGAATATCAATCAAGGAGTATGTGCCAAGACAAATTTGTGTGGCAGTATATCCTTCTGCCCACTCTTGTGATATTTAACTACTTATTTAGTAAAATAATTATTTTGAAGTGTAAAAATACTTCCGACGCAGTTTTTTTTTATAAAACCATTTTTTTACCACTAAATAATATTTTTAATAATTAATAAAAATATTATTTAGTGATAAAAAAATAGTTTTTGATAAAAAAAATCGGCGATGTTAGTATTTTTACAATTCAAAATAATTATTTAACTAATTGATAAATATCAGATAAACTACCACACAAGTGGGCTTTGCTTGATTGATATTCATGAGGGATCATTGCGGAGGTTGCGTGAATCAGCCTTTAAGCTGGATTCACACCAACGTCCGGATCCGCTCAGTGACGAAACTGTTCCACATGAGAGCTTATTGATATGGTATGAATATCAATCAAGGAGTATGTGCCAAGACAAAGTTGTGTGGCAGTATATCCTTCTGCCATTTATGTACCTCTAACCACAGTTGACACAGGAAGAGGGAGAAACATTCCCTGGCCCTGTTCAAAATTTCTACAATACGATATATTATTATATCTACATACCTATTTTTATATAAGTTTTTTTTACAATAAAATATAAGATAATTGTTACAAATTTTTGCAAAGCGTTTTACAAAATAAACATAAAAATTATTTTACACCATAAAGAATACGGTTCTTGTGTTTGGTGACGAAATTTCTCTCAAATTATAAAATAGTGTTTAATTTTTACGATATTATTACTTATTATATTTATTTATCTGCTTTCTATATACAAGAATTGTTATTACTTTATATGGTCATTGCAAATCACACCACGGCGCGGCGAGACGTAATTGAAAAAAATACTGTTTACAATTAATTGCCATAATCTATGATATATTACTATTATTTATTTTATTATCTAAATTACGTAAGAAATATTTTGCATTGACCATTAATTAAATGTCAAATTATAAAACACTAGTGAAATACAGTCGACTGCTAAACATCTCCTAAGCATCAAAGTGATAGATACTTTCAGTATTGCTCCGGTGAAGGACCACCATTCAAAATCGAAACATTGCTTGAAACGACCTTAGCTATGTTTGATGATCAGATTTAAATAGCCAAGAGATTCTGAATCTTCCTCTTTTTTTTTTTTTCACCTTCTCATTCACTCCAGCCTCACAACATACCTCAACAAGGGATGCCATAGCCCCACTGGCTCCAGTTAGTTGAGAGCAGATGAGACTCTTGAGTAGTATGGACATAAAAAAATCAAGAAACTATGTAATGATTGCCAGAAACTTCCCCATGATAATGTTATAAAATATAACGATATTTACCTCATACTTGAATAGCATGTTGGGCACCCAGCAATCTCCGTGGCACAAAACATCGTAGGGGATAATATTTTCTCCATCTGTACCTTTGGAGAAAATGTCAGAAAAGCTTCCCCGATATGCCTTAAGTTTTTCCAGACAAAATTCATCGTCTAAATTTTGTTCCGCACGTTTTTTTGTTGATTCCACAAATTCGTTGCCAGATTCCGTATACCATGGATGTGCTTCCACAAACTCCGCTAGTCGAAGGTATTCTTCCGGATTATGTTCCTTTAAAGCAAACGACAGGGCGTGATAGTAAGCCATATTTCTTATCGCCAGTTTGTAATGCCTGTGGTCCAATATAACTTTCCGATCCCACACTTTGTAACCTTTGACGGACAGATCTTCCATAATGATGACTTCGTTCAAGTCGTCTACGGCGGCCTTGTAACATTTCACAAACTTGTACTCGTCTTTTTTAACGTAGGATTGTTGTAACCTCTCAAATGCCGGGAAGACGCTATTGTACGCGTAGACTTCAATTGTGAAAAACTGAACTAAAGGAATTATCTTCCTTGTTGCTTCATTCGTGGACGCTGTTTTACAAATAAAAGCCTTTTTGAATTCATCTCCATTTGGTTTGCGTCCGGATAGTTTCACTCTGATGACAATACCGATGAAATTATTACCCTTTTCCACTGCATTTTTAGAACTTATTTCACAGTTTTGTAGTTCTTCACATTCGATAAACTCTTTGATGAAGTTACGAACATTATCGTTTGATATTAAGTTTAATTCCACGGTATCAACCATCTTGCTGCAATCGCAGTTAGCAACTGGAATGCTGTTCCGCTGTGGAATAGTTTTGTCCATTTCGGTTGAAGGCCGAAGCGGTGAGTTATTTAGATAATGGCACGACACAAAAAACGCAAAACAGACGAATGATATTGCACGAAGATATTTTAGTGATGTAGAACTATACCAGGAAACCGTATACGATTTATACCACTTGTCTTTAGAGAATCAAAATCCTGGCTTTGGTTACCAGTTTCCTATGTAGGGAAATAGTATACTCGTATGCACCAATACTAATTAATCAATTAATATTGTAACAGTTTGATCGTTTCTCATAAATAAGTCAAAATAGATAAGAAACACTGAACAAAAAATTCCTGAAAGTTTGATCTGTAGGTACCGATTTGAAAGCAAACCGATGAGCCTAGGGTCCATTCAGGCATATGAAATCGATTTTATGTTCACAAAGATTCAAGTTTGAGAAAGATTGATCATTTTACCAGTACTGAGGGCAAAATTATCTGAGTACACCAGACACGCCTACAACACTCTAATTTTTCTCTTCAGTGGTTAGACGAGATGTTTTTCAATTGCATAATAATGAAAAAAATAAAGAAAAAAGGGTTGATACTCAGGTGCAAGCGGGTTGCATGGAAGGTTAAAAAGATGTCAAAGAAACATTATATTTAAACAATTCCGTAAAGTAATGATAGAAACAATTCATTGGACAGCGATTTTTATTATTTTATTTATCTATTTACACAATTAGTAATTGTTTTATATTATTAGATATTATTTTGATTTTGTTTTCTCATTCCACATTATCTTTCTCATAAATTAGTCACTAATATACTCATTGTATATATATATATATATATTGTATATGTGTGTATAATTAAACACCAATGTTGATTTATTTTTCTCGGCTACTTTAAAATAAAATATGATTATATTTTCGTTTTTCCCACTCTTTAATATGTTGTTCATGTACACATTCAAATGCATATATGTATACTTACTTTTTCTACAATTTCCTTTTTTTGTGAATTTGGGCCTGTTCTTATTATTGTGTAACTTTTTTAATGTTTTTTTATTGCTTTACTTTATTTAGTTGGAATTTTTGTCTTCTTAATATTAAATACCTCACGTTTTGAACTGAATTTAATGAAAAATCTGTAAGTTTGATTTCTTTGTAAAAATTATACTTAATTGTATTAAATCACGTCATTTAAATTTCTCGTGTGTCAAAGTGTTTTTTTTGTGAGATTTCTATGAAGCAAGATATAAAAATAAAACATTTGTCCAACACCCACTTCGCCCAAATTCGCAATGAGTATGATGTGACGTGTAACCAAGCCACGACCTTGTTTATTAAACCTCATCAAATTGAACGTGACATTGAATCATGACAATCTCGCGGAAGTTTATTCATTGAATGAACTTGATAGTCTCAATTGTTCTCAGTTGGGTCAGATTGAAAAAATATTATTTAAAAAAGTATGTATTTATAAATGTTTTATTATTTTTATTTTTATAGACTAACATATATAAACACGATCATAAAATCAAATACACTTATCGTCATCTACCTACGCAAATAAATTTTGAATTAACTCCTTACAATACATTGCATATACGAGTAC
Source organism: Drusus annulatus (assembly GCA_022651775.1). Classification (NCBI taxonomy): domain Eukaryota; kingdom Metazoa; phylum Arthropoda; class Insecta; order Trichoptera; family Limnephilidae; genus Drusus; species Drusus annulatus. The sequence goes on from JAGWCC010000274.1 coordinate 356,465, forward strand.
ATACAATACAACGCATTACCAAAAAAAATAAAACTTCCTATTGAGAACAAAAAAATATTGGGAAAGCACTGAAAAGCTATTTTCTCGACAATTTAATTAATTAGTGATGCAACCTATTTTTAAAAACTCTGTATGTGTGAATATCTTTATTGTTGTATTTTTGATGTAAATCTAATTAATCTCTACTCCTATAAGTCTTTTTTATTGTATTTTTTCCCATGTTTACCCTTATTTTGTACTCCCTTTTTAAAATTTGTATGGCATTGAAAAATATTATTCCTTTATATTTTATAATTTTAGCCTTCCAGGAATGTGTTTTTTAAACTTCTTGAAATACACAAAAACAATTTTTTTTTGCACTACATCAACAATTAAAAAAATAATATTAATATTCTTGGAATGAAACCACATTCTGAAAACATATTTTTTATTAAAAAAAAATAGCAAGAATAGATTTTATTTTACAAAATTACCATCGTAATAGTACGGATTTTCTAAATAAATATGAAACTCAGGAAAATCAAGGTGGCTAGGTAGTTAACTATTAGTTTTTTTTAAACCAACATTTGCAGGTGGTGCCAACTGCATTTCCATGATAAAATTCATATAGGCAAACAATTATTGTTCTTCTGAACTAAGTGAAGTGATTTTAAAATAATTGTTTTAGAATATGTCAGAATTTTAGTAGGATTTAAAAAAAACATTTTCCCAAACTGTGTTCAGAGGAACTACATTTTGTATATAGGTTATCACAAAACCTCAAACTTAACGAAGTCCCGAATGATACCAACGATCCTATCGCAGTAGGCTTCTCTGGTTTTGGGGTCCTTGAATCTGAGGTCCTGCTCATTTGGATCTTGAGCATTTTTAGCAGCCTCTTCTAGGTCCAAGATATCTGCAGGTTCACTCAACTGCATGGGCAGGAACATAAAAGCAATGACCATGCCGAACGGAAGGAGAGCCTTGACATGAGCCTCGAAGATAGCCCGAGGGTAGCTTTTGGACACGTCGCAGTCCAGTTCTTTCAGCCTGGAGCTGAGGCATTCATAGTAGAAGTTGATCAGCTCTTCGTAGTGGTCCCTCCTGTAGGCCTCGTCAGAGCTAGTGAACATGAGGTGCATGATGTTCACGACGGGGGAACAGCGTTTCACGACCTGGTAGTCTAATAATACCATATCAACTAGCTCCGACTCCTGAAAGTACCATCACATTAAATGAATTATTCCATAGAATTTATCAAAAGTCACAACTCCAAGAACACTGAATAATACAAAATAATACTTATTCGTAAAAATCATTTACTTTGTGGCTTGCCATGTTTATAAATAAAACAGATGAACTTTGTTTATAACCACTTTTATTATTCAATATTATGTCTACCGTTTTCGGAAGTACCCTTCCATCACCAGGACAATATTAAAATTAACCTAAAATACAAAATGCTCAGATATATATACATATTTAGGAGTTGGAATGGGAAGGAGAAGGGGTAATTGGAGGGATTATGGAAATAACAGAGCGGACTGGAAATATATCTAGGATAATGTATTAGCAAGGAGTTTAAGTTAAACTTCATAGACAAAATTTTGAATTAAATACTTAAGCTCCTTGCTACTAATACATTTTAATATAAAAGTAAAAACAATATCATAAGGAATCCCTTCCAATGGCGTAGAATCTTATATATATCTTATTTCTCTTCACTTAGTACCCGAATTTTGCCTACCTACACTAAAGCCGCGTTCTATACAAATAATAGCATAGATATATTATTGAAAAGTTGTAAAGATAGTGATAATAAATTAAGTCATTCGGCATTTGATAATTGTAACAATTGTCCTTCATATTATATAGGTAAGACAACTCAAAATGAAAATATTAGAATTAGTAAACATCTAAGATGCTTAAAAAACAATATTTTTTCAGAGTTCGCCAATCACCTCATTGCTACTGATCATAATTTTAATAGGGGTACAGGGGTTAAAATTCTTCACCGTTGTAACAAAGGGGAAAAAATAGATAACTTAGAAGCATTAGAAATTAGAAAATCATCAAATAGTAAATGTAATATTTTGAATGATCAAATTAATTTATCTCGTATTTCCAGTAAACCGCTCTGTTATTCCCATAATCCCCTCAATTATCCTTTCTCCTTCCCATTCCAACTCCTAAATATGTATATATATATATCTGAGCATTTTGTATTTTAGGTTAATTTTAATATTGTCCTGGTGATGGGAGGGTGCTTCCGAAACCGGTCGACATAATATTGAATAATAAAAGTGGTTATAAACAAAGTTCATCTGTTTTATTTACAAAATAATAATTTGATAGCCTAGTCTTAAAGGAAGTAAAAACGATTTTTTGTTAGTAAAGCATTAGATAACATGTGAAGGAGTCCAACATGTTCATAAAATAATGCAGTAATTTAAATAAGTGTTCAACACCAAATTTTAAAAGATAACAATGTTATAAAGATAACTAAAATTGCAAGCACGGGACTTTTTCTTATGACAGAATAATTATCAGCTTTATGATGATAATAATGAAACAGAAAAATAATTATAAAATGTAACACAAAACAGTTGTATTAGTACCTTAAAAATAATAAAAAAATAGTTTTCATGTATTTATTTTTAGTTGATTGGTTAAGGCTCAGCACCCAAAAAAAGCGTTTGACGTCACTTTTTAGCATTATAATGCAAACAATACTATACATGATGAATCTGTTCATTCTAGACAGTCGGTTAAAAAAAATTGAGCAGTAATCTTATAAATTATATGAAAAACATGCTAAAATGACAGTAAAAGGTGCAGTTTGAAAACCAGCGAAGGCGTTTTTGAACGTTTTACTTAAAGTTCCAGCATAAATTTCTTATATAATTTAAAAGATCAAAGTAAAATAATTTTATAAATAGAACACATAAACTTTGTTTTTAACCACTTTTTTATTTAATATTTTGTCTACCGGTTTCGGAAGTACCCTTCCATCATCAGGACAATATTAAATTAATCTTTAGATAATAACTTCATCTCTTCTGGAAGAAAGTATATTATATATTATATACATTCTCCAGACATCAAACATACATTTTTGATCGTGTACAGAATTTATCTCCACATATGTTTCTTCCAGAAGAGATGTAGTTATTATCTAAAGATTAATTTAATATTGTCCTGATGATGGAAGGGTACTTCCGAAACCGGCAGACAAAATATTAAATAAAAAAGTGGTTAAAAACAAAGTTTATGTGTTCTATTTATAAATATGGCAAGCCACAAAGTTAATGCTTTTTACGAATATATAAAATAATTTTGTTTACTGAAAACCTTGGGCATTTGCTTAACTACCCGTAAAGATTATTTCTAATTTTGAAACTGTTAATTCGTGGTGGAATTCCATTTTAATGACTTAATAAAACAAATTTGTAACTTTATTCCACTTTTATTATTTTGACTGGACCGGTTTCAGCCTATGACGGCCATCTTCAGACTAGTCTGAAGACTGGTCTGAATGGACATGACTAGTCTGAAGATGGCCGTCATAGGCTGAAACCGGTCCAGTCAAAATAATAAAAGTGGAATAAAGTTACAAATTTGTTTTATTAAATCAATACCCGTAAAGAATTTACAGATAAATTTGTTTGTAATTAATGCTCCGGTGAAAGAACACTTTTCAGAATTGAAACATTGCTCGAAATGACTTTGGCTTTTTTTTAATGACAAGATTTAAATACTCAGGAGGTTCCCCACCTTCCTCTTTTATATCATCTTCCCTTCTCATTCCCTCCAGCCTCACAAAATACCCCGACAAGAGATGCCATATTTCCACTGGTTTCGGGCCATTGAGAGCAGATGAGAGTATAGATATACTCGCGGTATAGATTTTAAAAAATCAAAAAAACTATGTAATGATTGCCAAAAACTTTCCGATGATAATGTTATACACTATAACGGTATTTACCTCATACTTGAATAGCATATTGGGCACCCAGCAATCTCCGTGGCACAAAACATCGTAAGGGATGATTGTTTTTCGATCTGTACCTTTGGAGAAAATGTCAGAAAAGCTCCTCCGATATGCCTTAAGTTTTTCCAGACAAAACTCATCGTTTAAATTTTGTTCCGCACGTTTTTTTGCTAATTCCACAAATCCGCTGTCAGATTCCGAATACCATGGATTTGCTTCCACGAACTCCGCTATTCGAAGGTATTCTTCCGGATTGTGTTCCTTTAAAGCAAACGACAGGGCGTGATAGTAAGCCATATTTCTTATCGCCAGTTTGTAATGCCTGTGGTCCAATATAACTTTCCGATCCCACACTTTGTATCCTTTGACGGACAGATCTTCCATAATGATGACTTCGTTCGAGTCGTCCACGGCGGCCTTGTAACATTTCACAAACTTGAACTCATCTTTTTAAATGTAGGATTGTTGCAACTTCTCAAATGCCGGAAAGACGCTATTGTATGCGTAGACTTCAATTGTGAAAAACTTAACTAAAGGAATTGTGTTCCTTGTTGCTTCATTCGTGGACGCTGTTTTACAAATAAAAGCCTTTTTGAATTCATCTCCATTTGGTTTTCGTCAAGGGAGTTTCACTCTGATGACAATACCGAGGAAATTACTGCCCTTTTCCACTGCACTTGTAGAACTTATTTTATAGTTTTGCAATTCTTCACATTCGATAAACTCTTTGATGAAGTTACGAACATTGTCGTTTGATATTAAGTTTAATTCCATGGTTTCAACCATCTTGCTGCAATCGCAGTTGGCAACTGAAGTGGATTGGTTATGTGAATTTTCTTCGATGAAAATTATTGTCAAATGAAAATTTGTGACTTGATGTTTTGATGTGGCTTTACAATCACATTCAAATATACCTTCGGGAGGTTTTATTACCTTAAAGAGACGGGTTACATAGTGATGAGTTAGATGAATCTGTGAGTTTTTCAAACAAAATCTATTGTTAGCTTTATTTTTAATTGGCTATTTTTTCTCTTTGTTTTCCCGTCTCGGTTGTTAATGCATTTTATAGCAGATATATTTACATGGGTCGATTGGTATAATATCTTATTATACCAGTATACATTAAGTACTAAGACGTGGCAACAAGATCATTGAAAACAAAGGCATTTAAAGTGTTTTCCAGAGAAATAGTTTGAATAAAAAACCCCTTTTCTCACAAAACACTAAGGATAACATATTTCTATTATAATTTAATAAATTTGTTGAATTCACTTAATTTTTTTATAAAAAATACCAGATAAATTATTGGTTTCAGTAAATCTAGGAAACTGCTATACGCTACTGTATTGTACCCAGTGGATAACATCAATACAATTATGATAAACGAGTGTCGTACGCCATATTTTGTATTTTGGAAATAATAAAATTTATTATATCTTTAAAAACCCGGCGCGCGCGTTATAATCAGATTGACAGCTTAGATTAGATTTTATCTGATATTACTTGCAAGAGGCTAATTAATATTAGTACAGGGTTCAATGTTATAATATACCTGCATCAATAACGCATTTTTTTTGGGTTATCATTAGTTAAAGGCCAAACTGAACTAGCGCGACACTTTTCTGTTCGCCGTGCCGCGCAGTGCAGCGCCGCTCTGGTGCGGTTTGCTTCATACAAAATAGTGAAAACATATTTCGTGGTGAAGCGACGCGCCGTGCAGTGCAGCGCCGCTGACGCGCTAGTGCGGTTTGATCTTAATAGGAAAAAAACCCATGTTCAAATTTAGAAGCGTGCCGTGTTTTATTCCAAATTCAAATATTTTTAAATTCTCCAAAATGGAGCAATGAGAATAAGGCAAAATAGATACTCAAAAGTAACTAAAATGTCAGATGAACTAAATCGGCAAACAGTGAAACAGATGCTAACATTAACCACATTGACTTTTTTTTTTTCAAACTTTTTATTTTTATTGATTATGCATTTTAGTTATAATCAATGAGCTTATAGGCGGATTCTGTCATCTCCCTAACGAAGTAGCAATCTTATTCATTTTCTCTATGGTGTGAATTTATTTTTTTGTTTCCTTTTTGTTATGGGTTGTACAATTATGGCTTGTTGGTGCTTCTGTTTTGTTGGGGCAGATCGCCAGGGTATCGTCTTGGGCGCAGCGGAGACATCTTGGTTCATCTGTTTTTTTTGGCACTTGTTTGCTGTATGTTCAAACCACAAACAGTGGTAGCATTGGGTCAATGGTCTTCTATGTGTACTCTCATAAAACCCATATTTACTCTGCCTTTTTGGATTAATAGAGTTCTCATTTAACCAGTGGTTTCAAGTATGTAGTTTGTTAAGTTCTCTTTTGTTTTGTTTTTTGTATTAGCCACTATAACAGCCTCATCTTTTTTGGCTTCTTGTATTAGTATATTTATATCTTTAATTTACACATAAAATAAAGAACAACTAACTAACTAACCATCACGCCGTTTCCCCGCAGGGGTAGGCAGAGATGACGGACCGCCATATAACTCTTATTCTGACTCTTCACATGACCCGATTCAAGTATTTGATTTACTTGATCGTGTCATGTCTTTCTCGGGCGTCCTTGACTTATTCTTCCATTCATTTTCGCATCATATATTCTTTTCACACTCCTTTCTTCGTTCATTCGCTCTACATGCCCAAACCATCTAAGCGTCCCTTTCTTGATCCTATTCATTACGCTCACATCAGCCTTGCATTCTTTCCGGATATTCACATTTTTAATATGATCATACATGGTTTTACCGCACATACGTCTCAAAGATCTCGAACAACTCGTTAGCAAAATATTTTTCTGACAAAATTATCTACAATGTTGATATTCACATACACAATACAAGGGCATGCAAAGAAATCAGACTACCAGAAAAAAATAAAGCCAACAAACAAAAGAGCTTACCATATAAATAGGTAAAATGTTGTAATGCGCTGCCGGAAACTATCAAAATTGGGCCAATCAGTAAATTCAAAATAGTCCGTAAGAACTATTTAAAAAACATATAAATCAAAATAATAAGTAGTATGTAAATTAAAATATTATTAAGTGAAAAAGAAAATGGAATAATGAGATACGTTGTAAACTTTAATGTACAAGTAACTAATTTAAAATAAATAAAAACTGAACTACCCGATTTTCACGAATATCATACGAAAATGTGGTTATTTTTAATGGTAAAAAATATTTTCTTGAAACTATTTATATAAAAATGTATCTAATGAATCCAATTGATGCATCATAATGATAATAGCAGGTACATCTGAGATTGAGACTGACCTCTAAGGGTCAGGTAAAAAAATGCAACTTTGTGAAAAGTACGTCATTTCAATATGTTTTGTATCCTTTTACATTTATTTAAATATACTCACATTACTAACGGATGTTATATCAAATAAATATTTTATGTAGCGAAATTGAAAGTAAATAACTGAAGCTGGTTTTTTAATGGTTTATACTAAGTTACAGGAAAAGGAAGATTTTGTCATAATGAACATGAACGGCTTTTGAAAGAAACCTACGCAGCATGCATACATATTGTATTTCAATGCACTTAGATGATAACTATAATGGTTTAAATATATATAGTCATCAACTTGTTAAAAAATATTAAAATAATCAATACATCTAAACCTAGGTAAGTTGCCTGAGTATTTATGTTATCACAGATAATATTAAAAGTTACCTACATTGACTTTTATATTATGATACTTAGCTTATTTATGTAGCGCTATTTTGGTGAATAGTCACTTTAAGGGTGTTTAATGCACTCGGATGATAAGACTAACCATTCAAAAAATATAACTGTAGTGCTAAACTATGGCAAACTATATATTTTATAGCTAAAATGGGTACGTGACTATTATTAATAATAATAAAAAAACAAATTTTAACGTGGCTATATCGACATCCTGATGATTGTATTGTGCAATGTGCATGCTCCTCTTAACCTAACTAACAGAAACTAACCTAACCCCATAGACAGAGCGTATATGGTGAACGGCCAATGGAGGTAATACAAAGTGAAGATAGTTGGGTTAGGTAAAGTTAAGTTGGGTATGGTTTAGTAAGGATAGTTAGGTTAGGATATATTAAGAGCAACATGCACAGCGTGAGCATGTCAACGCAGCTACGCAAAAACACGTAGTTTTATTCTCGATTGTATTTTGCGTCTGTATGAAGGTCTAGTAGCCTAAAATAACAAGACGAAGGTATCAAAGTGTAGACTTGGGAATAAGCTTATTGAAAATGGAGGCTTTTAAAGTTTTTCTCGTTCTTATATTTGACAGCTCGGTTGTGGAACGATTTGCCGGTCTTTGTGTTTCTTCTCTCTTTCAACATAAGCCTCTTCAAGACCCAGGTTTACTCCTTCCTTTCACATTGCTGTGCAACTGCTTCCAACCTTCTCGAGCCAGTGTGTCTATGCCATCCCCGAGTGGGGTATGTTGTGAGGCTTTTGGGGGGGCGAGAATAAATGGGGAAGATGAAGGTTGGGAAGTACCTGCCTATTCAGATGTGATCAACAAACACATTTAAAGCCATTTCAACCAACGCTTAGATTCTGAATGGTGGTCTTTCACCAGAGCGATACTTCGAGTATCTACCACTCTGAAACGTGCCACAAATATACTATATATTATTTGATATTAAAACCTTTTAAATGCCAGTATGTAGAAGTGTAGCTGTGCACATCAGGCCGTGAATTTTTAATTAAAATAACGGGACATATGTATGATACAGAGGCTCAAAGAAGAGCGAGAAAACTCGCTATTTTTCTATGGCCGGCCTGCTGGGCACGGCCAAGAATGCGAGAAATCTCGCTCTTGGCACAGAAGCGGATGAATTTTTAATTAAAATAACGGGACATATGTATGATACAGAGGCTCAAAGAAGAGCGAGAAAACTCGCTATTTTTCTATGGCCGGCCTGCTGGGCACGGCAGAGAATGCGAAAAATCTCGCTCTTGGCACAGAAGCGGATGAATTTTTAGTTAAAATAACGGGACATATGTATGATACAGAGGCTCAAAGAAGAGCGAGAAAACTCGCTATTTTTTCTATGGCCGGCCTGCTGGGCACGGCCAGAGAATGCGAAAAAATCTCGCTCTTGGCACAGAAGCGGATGAATTTTTAGTTAAAATAACGGGACATATGTATGATACAGAGGCTCAAAGAAGAGCGAGAAAAACTCGCTATTTTTCTATGGCCGGCCTGCTGGGCACGGCCAAGAATGAAAAAATCTCGCTCTTGGCACAGAAGCGGATGAATTTTTAATTTAAAATAACGGGACATATGTATGATACAGAGGCTCAAAGAAGAGTGAGAAAACTCGCTATTTTTCTATGGCCGGCCTGCTGGGCACGGCCAAAAATGCGAGAAATCTCGCTCTTGGCACAGAAGCGGATGAATTTTTAATTAAAATAACGGGACATATGTATGATACAGAGGCTCAAAGAAGAGCGAGAAAACTCGCTATTTTTTCTATGGCCGGCCTGCTGGGCACGGCCAGAGAATGCGAAAAATCTCGCTCTTGGCACAGAAGCGGATGAATTTTTAGTTAAAATAACGGGACATATGTATGATACAGAGGCTCAAAGAAGAGCGAGAAAACTCGCTATTTTTCTATGGCCGGCCTGCTGGGCACGGCAGAGAATGCGAAAAATCTCGCTCTTGGCACAGAAGCGGATGAATTTTTAGTTAAAATAACGGGACATATGTATGATACAGAGGCTCAAAGAAGAGCGAGAAAACTCGCTATTTTTCTATGGCCGGCCTGCTGGGCACGGCCAAGAATGCGAAAAATCTCGCTCTTGGCACAGAAGCGGATGAATTTTTAGTTAAAATAACGGGACATATGTATGATACAAAGGCTCAAAGAAGAGCGAGAAAACTCGCTATTTTTCTATGGCCGGCCTGCTGGGCACGGCCAAGAATGCGAGAAATCTCGCTCTTGGCACAGAAGCGGATGAATTTTTAATTTAAATAACGGGACATATGTATGATACAGAGGCTCAAAGAAGAGTGAGAAAACTCGCTATTTTTCTATGGCCGGCCTGCTGGGCACGGCCAAAAATGCGAGAAATCTCGCTCTTGGCACAGAAGCGGATGAATTTTTAATTAAAATAACGGGACATATGTATGATACAGAGGCTCAAAGAAGAGCGAGAAAACTCGCTATTTTTCTATGGCCGGCCTGCTGGGCACGACCAAGAATGCGAGAAATCTCGCTCTTGGCACAGAAGCGGTTAAATGTGAAATAACACTTTTTTAATTAAATCAAATTTAATTGCGCACGCCGGGATTTGAATCCGTGACCTCTGGATTCGTAGTCGAGCGTCTTAACCACTCGACCACGGAGGCCGTCAAAAATTGTTTCCAGATAATATACTCGTATGTAAGTAGGTATCTGTTTCAAATAGGGAATCAGGAATCACTAATATTGGTTAATTGAATTTATACATTTTATCACATTTTTTTTGTTTTGACCGGATCGGTTTTTTGTCAGGGTCAGGACCATCTTTAATTTTGATATTTTAGTTTTGAATTTCATTATCCATGGTAGAATAGTGGTCATGTTGTTATACTTGTCAGCTTATCATGATAAGTTTGAAAGCTTAAACTCTCAGAGAATAGGCATTTATTTTTCGGCCGACTTTTGAAACGGAAATATTGAATAACGTATCTTAATTGAGTTAAAAGAAGAAAACACGTTTTTTCAATAATATTTTTCGCACTTCGCAAAACGTCTTCAAGGCTTGCTTTAGGTGAACGTTTTCTTCGCGTCGTAAGGATTGAAAGCACATTCCAAAACTCGAAACTCCATTCAAACGTGGTCTCTTTACACCTAACATTCGAACCACCGAAGAGAAAATCCCTAGAAGTGTAATCTATACAGGCTCCTGGGCCCTTAGACAGACCAATTAAATTTATCAACTGCTCAATGAAGAATTTCGATGTGTGATAAATTTCACCCGAAGTAAGGTAACATTAACCTTGATTCGGCCATACCGCTACGCCCACAACCACTAAACAGATAATCGCTAGAAGTAAAATTATTACTGATTTAAAAATGAAACTGATATCTTCAATTTTCTTAAAACGGTCTTGACTCCTAGGCTCCAGGCAGGACATTAAAATCTTTTTTTTTTTGTATTTGTAATACATTAGAAATATGAAAATGCTTGATTGATTTCACCAGAAGCTATGAAAGAGTGAGCTTACTTAGATTTATATTTTCGTAGAAAACAATCACTTCGTGGTTACACATTTTAAAATATAAATTGAATAATAACTTTGTACAGGACCACAGATGTTATTTTATTTTTAATGATTGAATCGAATAAGTTTAATTTTGTACCCCTATGAAGCTTATGCTCAGCGAAAGTGGTCAGTCATAACAAATAAAATAAAATATGTGGTCTTATGTTAAGTTATTATTTAATTGTTATTTATTAAGACACGCCCAGAGAACACTTCCGTCGGTTTATCTATTCAGTGGTTCGAACTGAATAATGCAAATCCGGGATGAAACAAGAACGCATGACTTACCCGGAATATGTCAAAAGGAATTTGAGTACATTTAACGTTTCTCTGCATTTGTGAATAGATTGATATTATTTTCCATAGCGTTGACAGCATTTACAATAAAGTACAGTACCCATTTGCACAATAGGTGTGTCAAAGCTTTGTCCCGACTTGGCTGGACAATGGTGTTCCGCTGTGAACTGTATCTAGCTTTTCGAAAATGTATTTGACAGTGAAAAGCCTTTAGAAGAAATGCACAGATCTATTATATTGAAAAATGGATCGGTGAAAATTTTAAATGGTGTTACGTAAATAATATTATTTTTACATCTCTTTCCCAAGAGAAACAGCATATTTGTGTAGTGGGAAAATACCATTTGGTTGAAGGTTGACGTGATATATCAGTGGTTAGAGAATACTTACGAGTATCAAGGTCTCGAGTTCCGACTAGTACTGTATCAAAATATAACTAGCTTTTCGAAATAGCAGTTAGATGCCGTCAACATCCAACGCTATGAACGAAAATTGTCACCAACAGTTGGATATAGTTATTAAAAATATCAATAGCCAAGTACTAATATTATTAAACGCAACGCAGTCTTAACACTGATTATGTTTTAGGTTTTGCGCTAAATAAACAAAAAGGTGTAAGAGTGTATACTCCTTGAACGATATAATGCGTTATTTGAATGACCTTCTGGTTGCATACTTCCCTACTAGACGTCTTTGTGGATTTTTCTATCCGAAAAACGTAGCACCTAGCGTTAAGCGAATCTACCAATGGCAAGTAAGATATAGCTGTTGCGTTATAAATAAAATCCCCATAGTCTCCAACGACCCAACTGTTTCTCCTCTTCCAACAGGGGATTATTATTATTGAAATCAAAATCGTCGCATCAACGTCGGCGTTTAACGGTTGTATTCAACAGTTGACAATTGCCAACGATAACGGCGGTAAACGTTTTTTTTAATCATCTTCAACTTTTCTTGGGTTTTAAAACTTATTATATAAAACCGTTAATTAATTATTTCTTTAAATTCGTAAATAAAAGACATGGCACGTAAAAATTACAAAAGATACGTTATAATGTGTTTTCTCCCTTCTACAAAATGGGTCTATTCAAGATTTTCCAGGTTCACTCCTTCTTTTCCTTAAAGATCTCTCAATATGACATAGGATTCGAGGAAACTGATTTTCTTCAGTGCCTATTGTGTAGAGTTAAAATTTAAAAAAAGTATTTTAGTCATAGTGTACAAACATTTTATTATATTACTGTAAAGAGATTATAAAAAACGAAATCAATTAAAGTACCCATGAAATTCAATATAAAATGAATACAGATTCTAGTGGATACCTTTATGCATGTAAACCTATTGCGTACGTTCAATGGTTGGTCAGATTCCTCTTTATAATAGCCGCACGAGTCAGGGATCAAAGTCAAGCTTAGTGAAAATTTCTTCACCGAACTGCATGGATCGCGGTCTTGCAACGAATACGTAGTTGCTCGTTGTTGGTTGCTAGTTGCTAGTTGCCGGCTGGCTAGGATGGTATTGCGGCCAGCAGTGGAATTGGGGGTAGGAACCACTTATTGGAATACCACCCCCTTGGCGTGAGTAAGCGAGCTTTTAACTGTTCAGTTCTAGCTTATGGTTTAAGGGTACAGTTCTTGCATGAAAGCGCAGTTTGCTGTTTTCTCTGTTCATTAGAATTGAAAAAAGTAATAATTTTTACTGTATTTTTGCGCTTGTCGTGAAATTTTCATTGCCATAGACTTAGAAAGAGGTGGGCTAAATGCGTGGATAGAAATTGAAGTCAGTGGAGTAGGCCAAATTGGCCGCAATGATAATGAACAAGTAACTATTTATAAGTTTTTAGTTATATTCTGACGTATAATAAATTATTTTGGAAAGTGACAGTTTTCAAATTATGACTCTAGATTACTTCCAGTTTTTGTCATTTACTTACTATTTCGTAAATTCGGTGGCAAAAAAACTTTAAAATCATTTTAAAAAGCTATCCACAAAATCAAAGTATTATTTATTTAGGGTATTTAGTGGGATAATAATTAATGACTTTATGTTTTCGGTAGTTAATTGTATAATATAACATAATTGCAATATTATATACCCTTTTGAAGATAGTTCTAGTTTAAATTGTTTGGGTATTTTAATGGAAACCAGCGTTGGGAAAAACTTCAATGTTTTGTGAATGCTTCACGAATTGCTAGTTCTTTAAAATGAATCCTTTGCAGTGAAGACTTCAATTGAAGTCGAACACGCAAAAAAGAGATTTAAATTTATCCGGTAATTAGTTCAGTTTTTTTTGGAACCGTTTCCTCGCCAAAAAAGCACGTACTAGTCGGTAGCGCTTTGAAATTGAAAAGAACTGGAACCGGTTCCTTGCCAAAATAAAAAAAAATAACTGGTCCCTCGCTATTAGATCAATACTTTGAAGTCGGACTTCTATAAACTTTGAAGTTCTCCTTCACAACTGTACTGCTGCAAATTGAAGTAGTTCTTTGTAATCTAACTTTTATTGAAGTATTTATTCAATGAAATGAAGTTGACGAAATGAATGAACGCTAAATTAAAGTACCAACTTCATTTGAAGTATTTGTTCAATGAAATGAATAAACGCTAAAACGAAATACCAACTTCATTTGAAGTATTTGTTCCATGAAACAAAGTATTGAAATGAATGAACGCTAAAATGAACTATTAACTTCAATTGAAGTATTTGTTCAATGAACAATGAATGAAGTAGGAACTGTTGCCAAAAGAAGTAGTTCTTTCAAAGCGGTCACAACGCTAGTGGAAACCTATCTGAAGATTTAGCTTGAGGTTACAAGTAGACAGGTACCAACCTTCCCGTGACCTTCGATAGCTAGATTTTATAAACTTAGTTCAAAATGTACCAAGTTTCGGCGACAATTGTTATTTTCAGATAGGTGCTTAAAAATCGTCTATCAAAATATATTCGTTAATTTAAATGCATGAAAAACTTTCACACTTAGAAACACACACTATATATAAAAAAACAAAATAATTTGCAGTCGTTTGCAGAGATGAAGTAAACACTTAAGGCCTGAACACCGACAGCGAAAAAAATAAAACTAAAAAACATTGTAACTATGAGCAAACTTTTCAATGTGCATTACAAAGATTACCAGTAGCTTTTAGTTCAGGGCCGGTTTCACGACATCTCGGGCCCTGTGCAGTAAGTACCGATCTGAAAACCCAAATGAGGGCAAAGTCACCGGTACAATGTCACCGGGACAAGAATATGTACCATCTCTAACGGTTCATTTCGACTACCGGGAAAGAAAACGGGCTAGCTGATTGGTTATAAAGTTTAGATCGCATCGATCTTAACGTACGGCACTCCATAGAAAAACAGACTTTACGTTCCAATAAGTATTCTGCAATTCGTAAAAAAATGCCGTGACAAATACTATTTCCCCCCCTTTCCGACAGTCGTTCAATGCACTGGGATGTTGCCAGCGCAGTAGAAAACATTTTTTTCCCATGATGTGGGTAATTTCAAAATTTTAAGGAATATTTTAAGTAAATTTAAATAAGAAGACTGATGGACCCTATTTTTTTGGATAGTTTGAACGTATGGTGGATCCGGCGCTGGTTTTGTTCATACATATTGCTGGCTTGGAGAGTAAACAGGAAAGCAGAAACAGCATGGGATGACTGTTCCCTTACTAAACACTAGGTGATTGATGGGATGTTTGTTGTCGTACTTAATTCAAGTGGCATTGTTGCACTGCATAGCATTAATGCTGCTTTGAACAGAATATAACTTTATCTGTTAGATTTGTGGATTTTAGAGATAAACTGCTAATTAATGCTTATAATCTTAATGTTTGATTACGATGATAGATTTAAGGCAAGTAATATATGGATTGGCATTATATTAACCGCTATTAAGTAAACAAAACTAGTTCGGCCAAAAATAAACTGTTTTTAATCATCGGAATACCACAGCAAAAAAAGGTGCGGTGAGTTATAAACATATTGTTGTTGTGTTATTTATACGTTATATGATGAGTGACTTACTAACTATTATTGTTATTATATCGTCGCCGGAAAGGCAAAAGGGCTGAAGTACCATTTAGGGAAGTTTACACCAGAGCACTATAAAGTGTTTTTTGTCTTACAATAAAATTCAAAAGTCTTCAGTACCTGGTTGGATTTAAAAAAAAGTTAACTCAGGTAACTCAATGCTCTCACTGAGTCACCTAAAGCGACAAAAGCTATTAAAGTCCCAAACTTGTGTCGCTTGAGTTAATCCTTCTCCCAAATGTAAATATATTTTAGATGGCTGAAGGGCCGCAATTTTTTTTCAGAATTAAACGAGAGTCATACAGAAAAAAAACTGCATATTAATTTATTTATTTATTTATATACGCCCTCATGGGCTTTTACATAACATAGATATAAAATAAAATAACAGTGACATAAAAAGTAACAATGACATAAAAATAACAATGAACCCAAAAACATGATGAAATTGATAAAAAATTAACACTAGTATTTTAGAAAGAGGTATGCTATTATAGCCTTCTTGTAACTAGATTCAGTGCAGTTGAATATATCTACTATTTCAGCGATAGAATTACTCACTGCATGCAATCTAGGTACAAGCGAGTATTTAAATGACTCGGTTCTGATATTGTTGTTACAATTAAAAATAATTTTGGATCGAGTGGATCTGTTAGGTACATAGAAGGTAATTAAGCTAAGTAAATCAGGGCTGTCTATAATACCATTAACAATTTTAAAAATAAAAGTCAAAATTTTAAAAATATGTAACTCTTTTTGACCAAAGTGTCGCTTAAGCCCTTTTTGCCTTTCCAGCGACGATATTATTTATACGTTATACGATGAGTATATGAATTGAAAACTACAGTGATAGTCAGTTTGCGGTGGAATTTTTTGTAATAAAACGAGTAAGCTTTCTGTATAAAAGTTTAATTTTGTTCATTTTCAACCAAAAAGTACAAACAATAATAAATTGTATTTAAAATCACTGAGTTATTCTTTGCACTACGATGTAATCCGCTCTTAAAGGTGATAAACATTAAAAAATTCAAATCTAATTTACCGTAATATCACCAAAGAATATTTCTTCTTCTTCATGAGCTTTCTGGCGTGTAGATTTGGACATTGTAGACCTTCAAATGTTTTACGGTATGTATGGCTTTTAGCCGTGTTTGGTGATCAGATCTGAATAACCAGGTATTTCCCAACCTTCCTCTTCCCCATCTCATTCTCCTCTCCACTACCTTCAGCCTCACAACATAACCCACTGGGTAACCGTACCCACCCATACCCACCGGGATGCCATAGTCTCACTGGCTCTAGACGGTTGGGAGCAGTTGGGATTCTTGTGCGGTATTCACAAAAAAAAATAGTCTGTTACAACTGAATTCATCGTTTTAAGGAGAGCCAAAACAAAATTAAGGAATTTTGTTTTATTCGTATAATTTTGTAATATAGCCCTTTTCAAAAACTAATCGCACATTATTTTATTTTCTGACTCATCTCATTTTTCCTTGCTAGATATGTATCTAAGGAACAATTAATCAACAACTTCCTTTCACACACAGATACCGTAGTATTAATCTTTCAAAATTCCTAGTATTTTTCAATAAGTAAAGAGAATAGTTTTATACAAATCTAACTGTTAAATTAATGAAACAACTAAACAATTATTTTTATTAGTTTCACGAAGAGAGCTATACATAACAGCAAATAGGTTTAAACACCTCTATTTATATTTTCTTATTCAATATTTATTCACTTTCGGTATGTCGACGATAATATTACCTCTAGACCAAATGAAAGCGTAATTTTAAGTAGGTATAGGTGCAAATGCATCCAAGCTGTCATTTAGCGCGGCTAAGTGCATTTCTCGTGGAGACGGTCCCCACAAAGCACACAGTCCGCGGAAAGAAGTCATATGTCGCTTTAATGTTGGCCAACGTAGTAACAATGTCTTAATGCATTTACCACTGTCATATTTCCCAGTGCACTTTGCAGCTTACATCGGGTAAGGCCGGGATCCACCTCAGAGCAGGGGCGTTTGTTGCAAGTAAATCTTTTATTTGGGACAAATCCCAACATACATCACTTTACTTATTCTAGTGACAAATTTAATGTGTTAAAAAATATTAATTATTCACTAAATCTAAATAATGTTCAAATAAAATAAAACAGAAAAATACACCGAAGGCTTGAACTCGAAACATTTCCATTATATGTGAGGAACAAATCTATGCATGTTGCTATCGAAACCTATCAACTTACTGGCAATATTATCGATCTCATATTAAATCGGCTAACTAACCATCACGCCGTTTCTCCACAGGGGTAGGCAGAGAGGACGGATTGCCATACAACTCTATCTTGGTAAACAATACTCGCTTCGTTCACATTTATACATCGTCTCATATTTACTCTTCTGTTATTCTGACTCTTCACATGGCCCGATTCAAGTATTTGATTTACTTGATCGTGACATGACTTCATCTTTCATTCACTTTCGGATAATATATTCTTTTCACACCCCTTTCTTCATTCATTCGCTCTATATGCCTAAGAAATCTAAGCGTCCCTTTCTTGAATTTATTCATTACGCTTACATTAGCCTTGTATTCTTCCACATTTTTAACACGGTCATACATGGTTTTACCGTACATTCGCCCCAGGGATCTCATTTCCACAGCATTCAGTCTACTTTCATACATTAATTACAATATTTTACGAACAGTTTATTTTCTGAGACCCGCATTAATTTTCATGTTCGTAAGTAAACTAACGAAACTAACCGAAAGAAATTGCAAACTGAAATGGTGTCTCTGATAAAATTATCACTTTTTATCGGGGAAAAAACCAAATCCAAGAAAGTTAAATCAACCTTTATAACTTAAAGCTTATAACTCATATTATTTAAACAACATTAACAAAATTCAAATAATAATAAATAGAAAAATATACAAGAAACTAAAAAAATAGGTTACTACCAAGAAACTAAACGTCGAACTCGAAATCTTTCCTCTACATAGGAGGATCGCATATATCGATTATACTACAAACATAAAAATGAATGCTATGGTTTAAATATTCTTTGCTGCTACGTTAAAACTTTTAGATGCAGCATCGATATCTGCCGTTCAAAGGAAGGATTACTCTATGCATATACTTGTAGTGTAATCTGATGTACGTTTAATAAGCTACTACTGTAGAGACAACTGCACACAACTATAATCCACCAGCGGTGTGCCATTCATTTTGCGTTGGTACATTTTAGAAATACTAAAACTATTCATTTATAATTAATTAAATCATTTGTATTATTTTTATTTTTTAATGCCAAGGGTACTTATTGTGGTATTTCAAATTTGGTGAATGTTTCGCGACTCCTGAAAGTTGAGTACGAAAAGGAGAAGGGTAAGAGAAAACTCCCCAGCTTTTCACTAAAATCAGTTAAAAAATATTGTTAAAGTCATTTTAAGCAATTTTAATTTCTCATTCGATTCATATTATCTTTCTCTTTCTCTCTGTTCCTTTGTTATAATTTAAATCTTATTCTATTGTTTTCTTATTGTTTTGTTATTTTTTTTTATATTTATTCTCGCTTTGTATGTATAAATCACCGCACACTTTGTATTTTTTGTTTAGTTTAATTATTATTACAAACCCTGATGATGCTTAGGCTAAGCGAAACAGGTTGGTCATAAAAATTAAAATATAATATTCGTGGACTTAAACAAAATTATTTTTTAATTTCTTTAATCAAAGCATTGAAAATTATATGCTATTCATTTAACGTATGTAATATAATAATTGTTTTCCGGCGCCGGATTCATAATCTGTGACCTCTCAACAAATAGCCAAGTATATTATCACTCTTCTGACAGCGGCAGTCAACAGTTTGATAATGGCTTCGAATGTTGAAACGAAGGTGACACAACAAGCAGTTCTCTAAGAAACATGGCAACTTTATGATTGTAAAAAAGATTGAACGATAAATAATGCAAAAGAAGAGTTCTACAAATTAATTGCATAAACCAAATATAACGACCGGTCGGTAGCTGAGTGGAGAACGCGTCGGATTCCCACCCGGGCGTCGTGCGTTCAATTCCTCTGCTGGCTAAGTCCTCCATCATTGCACAAGCAACATCTTCAGCTTTTTATGATGGCAGTAGGGGTTTTTCAAATATTGTCAGGTTATTCGTAACCCGGGAATGTTTGTCTTACTTAAAAAAAAAAAGAAGCAAAACATGGTAACAAAAAATTGTTATCAATTAATTTGATTTATTTGCACGAGGTTGTTTTGTAGCATATAAAAAAAGTTTACGAAATTGAAATTATGTATACACAACCTACCCAATAGACTTGTCATTAGTAGGTAATTTTTGTTGTTGTTCATTTTCCATTAACTTCAAGTATTCATAGCGCAGATTAAAATATTATATTTAATATTTTTTATTAGCTGCCACTGTCCTCTTGTTCCATTAGTTCGAAGATGTCACAAGTAAGAAGTCCACCTCCCCGGGGAGAGAGCCCAGCGGCGTATATGTGAACGGTACACAGTAGCGTACGTACTCACCACGTTAATACTACTCGCATACCGGGTGGCGCAACGCATCCACTTTATTTAATCAATGGAAAACAGCGCCTTTGTCTGGGGCTGCCCGCTTTTATTCAGAGAACGAGAGAAAAAGAGAGAGAGAGAGAGAAAAAGTGTCCTTGCTGATAAGATAATAAAATAAACTCCTTTGAACGAAGTGTACGCTCTCTAAATATTGCATTCGGATATTTCAATATAAACGTGTTTGTGATATATATTTTCAAATACTGCGAATCGAATATTACGACTTTAAAAGAAGAATATTACTTGGTACAAATCTAAAATAATAAAAAAACGGGAAAAAGAGAATAGAAAAACAAGCAAAAATCCAAACGTGATCATGTCAATTGCGAGTTTTATAATAAATGAGGTTGTTAAAACTTCAAAATACACTTATTAATAATGTATTATTAAATTAAGAACAGGTTTTCTAAAATTTAAAAAATTGCATCCAAGTTTTTTTATTTGCACTTCATTCCAGAGCGCGTGTAGAGACCACCATTTACAATCGAAATCTTGCGTTACTACAATTAGTAACCAGGTCTAAAGCTAGGTACTTCCTAATCCCAATCTCTTTAGTCTCTCCGCTTTTTTGAGTCACACATCAATCCTCAACCACGGGGATACCACGTGGATACACCATGCTTCCAGGCAGTTAGGACACTTGGGCTTCGTCTCATAAAAAATGTATTTTTATGACTTGTCTGAGAAAAAGTCTAAAAACCTATGCGGGTGAGTATTAATTAACTTCTTTGTCAACATTTGTCCTCTCGGGATCCAGAAATCAGAAACCTGTCCTCAAATATATCTAGTTTTACTGATTCTTGGTAATATCAACACCTTTCTGTGTAAATGCCCAGACGCTTTCAGCGCCTCTAGCGGCAGATGCGTAAACGTTTTGTTCGGAGTAAAATATTTCGATTTCGTTGCGTATATATATTTTTTAATCAATCTGTAATTGTTTTTCTGAATCTTTTTTTAATTAATCTGTAATCGGTCATCATCGGCAAGTATGGGCTGATTGGAATAATAACTTGAGTAAATATATGTATAGTACATTCACCATTTGGAGTGTAATGAAGCAAATACATTGATCAAAAGCAAAAAAAGGTAATACATTTATTACACCTTTCTTCTGTGAAAATATCGATTCATTTTGATTTTTATGTTTTCAAACTATTCTAGCTTAATAATCTATAATTGTTTTGGCACCAAACGTTCTCATTTTGTTAAAAACGATTATTTACAAAATGTAGAAAAACAAAGCCACAAAGTATGAAATAATGGAAATTTGTTGCTTGCGCTTTTATAAAAAGACTGGCCAACTTGGCAGGCAGTGCTCGGAACTTCTGCAGGAAAGTGTCGCCGTCACCAGTTTGAAATCTACAGTTCCGCCGATCATCCTTTGGTTGTAACATGACAACTTTAAAATTACCCCCATGCAAAAAAAAAAAAAATACAACTAAATCCGCATTCGTTCATTTGGTATGAATGACACATTGAGTGCCGCGGATTTAAAATGGCGAGCGCATCGGTGCATCGGATGCGTTTGCAAAATTCTCATTCGCAATGCATTTATTTTTATCGAGAGCGCGGGAAAACGAACAGAACACATGTGCAGATGTAAGTAGTCCATTTTGTGAATTTGGGAATAAAAAAAGCGCAACATAAATGGATATTTCAGGGGTTATTTGTGCGAAAAGATAACCGTATGCCCACGGTTCATAGTATTGAATGGTTAGTTCACCATGTTTCCCGAATTGCAACATTGTAACGGTCGTCAATCTGTCTCGAATGTGCCTTGTCACTGATATGCGCTTTTTTGCATTTGTAGGCGACCCGTTTGGTAAGGCTTTACATAGCTTTTTATGAAAGGAAATATTGGAAGTGGTTGTTTTCAAATTTGTTTACAAAAAGTATGCAAAATCCATTCATAATTTTCACTTTGACTGAAGTGAAAATAACCACCATCAATTTCATCGAAAAACTCAAATATAAAATGCGAAAATATGTTGTTAAGACTGAAGGGTTTGCTTATGTTTTTTACAAGAATTTATATTATAGTTAAAAATTGTATTCACTGGAAACCTCAGACATTTTTCTAACCACCCATACAAATTGTGCAGATAAATTATTTGTAGTATTGCTTGTATTAGAATGCCACAAAGTAACGTTTAGCGTCATTATTGAGTGCTGACCCTTAAGGAAATCGCAGTACTTTATAAAAGTTTTTTGTTTAAATGTGGAAAATAGATTTGGGAACTAACTAACCATCCCGCCGTTTTACCTCAGGGGCAGGCAGAGAGGATGGACCACCATATAACTTCGTCTTGGAATAAATTATAACAAAATTATAACTTCACACTCCTTGCTTCATTCACATTCATACATGATCTTCTGTTATTCTGACTCTTTACATGACCCGATTCAAGTGTTTGATTTACTTGATCGTGCCATGTCTTTCTCGGGCTTCCTCGACTTCGTCTTCCATTAACTTTCGCATAATATATTAAATAGATTTGGGAACTAGAAAGGTAATAATAAACATCCAATTCAATAATTGTTCATCAATTCATAAACTTATATTGGATACAGACGCGTTCGACTATTTCTGAGTGCTAAAACATTTCTTTTAATTAATTTTCCCGAACACATTCGTGGCCGGTAAGCGCTATTGTCCCCGAGACCGAAACTATACTATTGTATTGTTGTAGCGAGCGATAAACTCCCCTTAATATATTTGGCCATTAATATGGCTGGCAAGTTAATTCCGTGAAATGGTAAGGCTCCTGATTATTGTGGAATATACATGAACAATTAGTGGAATGTACAAATTCACAAAGGCTACTAATAATTAAGGCGTGTGTGAAATATTCGCCCCGAGATTATTAAGATAAGTGAACCTCTCCATTTGTTTATGAGATCTCCCACTTTCCGAAGTGGTTATTCGCCAGGGATGCTGCGTATGATTTAAATTCATGCTGATATTAGAACTTGACTCTAAAACTCTGAATGTTGCATTACAAAGGTGAATTAATAAGGTCTCTTTGAAGTGGTGTTTTCGATATATGTAATTTAGAAAGGAGTTTTGTATGTTGATCTGGTTATTTTTAGAATATTTTGTGTAGAGAAGAAAATGAAATAAGGTGAGAGAAAAGATAAGTGTAAAACCAGTATTAAATTGGTGGAATATGTATCTGATATTCGTTACTTATCGAGATTCCAATGAAGCAAAATTTAAAAAAGAAATCAATAAAAATATATAATTTTTATATTTTCGTAGAGAGTGATCACTTTGTGGTTTGACATATATAATAAAAATAAAATAATAACTTTGAATAAGACGATAGATTAAAAAAAAAATACACGCCCGACCGATTTCGCTTACCCAAAGCATCATTAGGGTAGAAAATTAAACTTAACAAAAAATACAAAGTATGCAGTATATATACGAGTACATACATAGGAAGAACACAATATAAAATAAAATAACAGAACTTACAAAGGAATAACAATTATTTTTTTTAATAATTCTTTGTTATAATGCTAAACGAAACCGGTCGGTCATAATTATTTTAATAAAATATTTCGTCTTATACAAAGTTATTGTTTCGTTTTCATTGAAATATATATTTTTTAAATCCAAAGAAAAAAATTATACCCTGTGGGAAATATTTTTCCTTTAATGAAACCCTATGGAAAAAATACGTATCTGCTTCTTCCATAGTGCGAACAATGCAAATATACGAAATGAAAATTGCACCACGGTAAAGTGCTAGTTGTTTTATAATTTTCAGAACGACGTCACTTCTTACTTTTTATGCTAACTGTACCTACCAGCGAGATACGGGTAACAAAGCTCTACAAAAGCAGAAAGCGAGCAGCGCTACAAAAGCGTGCACCTATTTCGGAATGCGGCGCGGGTCACCAGAGCAGGCAATGGCTTTATTGAAAGAAAACTCTCCGATATTATTTTCCACCAGTTTAAATAAAAAAATAAAGAAATGGAAAAATACCTAAAAGCATTTATTTTTATTAATATGTGTACAGAATGCAGCTAGTTTGATATTATTACTACATAATTTAGAGATCACTGATAACACATGCATTTTAAATTGCAAAGTAATTTTTATTTTTTAATTAAATTGATTCATAAACCACGACCGACTGAAGACAGAGGGACTTTAATTTTGAAGATGTTGCTTCCTCGGATCTTCTGGGCGAAGAGAGCGTTTAAATAACAATGTCTGTCTTAATAAGCACTTGAAACTTGCATGATAATGCAAATTCGATGTTAGCGACATCTTGAGCATTCGCCAAAATTATTATCATAGTTCCGATATTAGTGACATCTTTGATTACAATCCAAACTTATTAAAATGTTGACAGTTACAGATGCAGAGAAGAACTGTTTAATCGTTTCACTTGTATGTTTCATTCATGGCGCCAGTCTGTTATACCTTAATGGGAAGATGATCATGTTAAGAAACCATAATTACTATTACACAAGGTTAAAAATATATTTAGCCTTTGTCGAATGGAAGGAATTTTCAGATCAACTAACAAATAATAATAAAAGAAGAAAACACCAATATCTTGGTCATATCGGGAGAAACGAAAAATACAAGATTAACTGATTGATAATCCAGGGAACCATTAGGGGGAGACGTACCAAAGTAAGGTTTCTTGGTTATTCGTGGTTTAGTAATTTACGTTTTTACGTATTTCCGGTAGGAAAGCATCACTACTGTAGAGTTGTTCCGAGTCGCAGGCTGAAGGATTAATTTCCCCGATGATAGCTAATCTTCAATTGAAGAGAGCACCAAAGAAATAAAAAAAGCTTTAAGTACAGTTTCCACTTATAACAGTGAACTCCACAAAAGTTTCGAGAAAATATATTTTATTGATAATTTAAAAAAAAAGCGTCGGTTTTTAAACATTAATGTTGTAAACCATGAGAAAATAATTATTAAAGTTAAGACGAACAAACGAAATAAGCAATAAATTAATTTAATTTCCCAATTAAATGGTTATAATTCGGACACAAAGCTTTCCAATAGTGATTAATCCTCGGAATTTCCTTTATTATGAATGTTCGCCTTTGGCGATGATGAAGCGGTCCAGATTACATCAGATGATGATGCTACGCTCAGACAGATGTATTTTTCATCTCACACCTGCCCAAAGCAATATGAAGACAGTGATTTATCAGATGAGATAGGCGTGATTCTCCAAGCAGGCTGAGGAAACAATGATTTGTTTTTTCTGCATTGACACAAGCTTATGAATTAAATATATTTTGGATTTTTTTTATTAAACCAAACATTAATGGTAAATTCCACTAAACAGATAATGCCAATAAGTGAGATCTATTCCGATTTTAAATAACTAATAGCGCCAAAGGTCTTTCGACTCCTAGGCCCCAGATAGACCTATAAATTTGATAAGTGGTTAAAAAAATAAGTTTGATGCTTGAAAGTTTTTGATCAATTTTTCCTAAAGTAAGGATTTTTTTGCTAACTTTGGGCACACAGACACGCTCACAACACATATCTCTCGGTTGACATCTTCAGAAGTAAATTCACCATCAATACTTTTCAATTATTTTTCTTGACTTGAGCTGAAATTTAAAAAGTATTTTCTTAGAAAGCAATCGCTTTGTGGGTTGACATATTTAAAGAGATAAGAAAATAACTTTTATAGGACAATTTGATGATGCTTAAGCTAAGCAAAACCGGTTAGTCACAAACATTAAAATAATATTCGTGGTCTTATACAAAGTTAGTTTTTCATTTCTTTAAAAAGTTTTTATTTCTAAATGCTAATCGTGAATTATTAATATAGTTTAAATGATGATTTTTTATCTAGTGTTCCAACTATCTGGAGCCAGTAGAACTGGTCTTGGTCTGGAACTTCTTTATTAGAGAATTTTGGTGAAGCTTAAAGAAGTTGGGTAAGGGAAATAAAAATGTTTCTAGCTATTCAGAACTGATAAATTAAACGTAGCAATAGCTATTTCAAGTAACCTCCCGATTTATGAATTTTCTCTGAATGGTGGTATATTATCACCGAAGTAATAATAAATGTATCATCGTCTCTGTAATGAAGTGAAAATATACCAATTATTATTTAAATGAAAAATAACTTTGTATGAAACCACGAATATTATTTTAATTTTTATGACCGACCAGTTTTGCTTAACCTAAGCATCATCAGGGTATAAAATTAAACCAAAAAAAAATACATAGTGTGTGGTTATACATACATACAGAGGGATAACAAATTTTTTAAACAAAAACAAAGCGATGAGAAAACAATAGAATAACATTTAAATTATAACAAAGGAACAGAGCGAAAGAGACAGATAGTATGAATGAAATGAAATAAATCGTCAACTGAGAAAGTGATTAAAGAATAATGATAAATTCTATGAGTTTACGGAAAATATACTTAATGTTGAACTACTGGACTAATTTACCTGATGATTAAGAATGTGATAATTAATTTTAATGGCTTTCTTTATTTCTAGTGCTTCTAAATCATTTAATCTGATGCTATGATCATTTTTGTGAAGAATATGAGCACCGGTGCTTTATTAAACAAAGTTTTTTTTTTCAATTCTTTAAATTTGTCAAACCACAAAGTGATTGCATTCTACGAAAATGTAACAATAATTTGATTTAAATTTAATAGAACTAAAAACGCATATTTCAGGAACTTCTTCGTATTGTATACTTTTATACATATGTGTTTTTAGGGGACCACGACATTTTATAAAATAATAATAACAATTGGATAACTTTTATGGCGCCGTATTCGTGGGAAAATCACCTCAAGGGCGCTGACACTATGTGATAAATATATAATATGTGTGTAATAGCATAAAACACGATTTTTATTACAATTTATGAATAAGACTCAACGTCATCTTGTCATCCACTTTCAACTTTCTAAAGAATGCAGTATTACCTCTCACGAAAGGATTCATAAACAATTGCGAGTAGGTAGTCGACCTAGTTACAAACTTGGGAAAATTGTGCATTGCATGTTGAGAAATCCGATGATATGGAATTTCTGTAGAAAATTGTACTATCTGAAGGTGAGGCATGAGGCAACCGCAATGCCTAAATGATCCAATAGAAGCATTTTCACAATTATTCTGTGTTATCTAAGTGTTTTGTAGCTGTTTTTGTAGGTTTCACATTTTATCGATTTTTGTAAGAAATGTCGATTTGTGTCATTTTTTGCCAAAAACGAACTTGTACGAAGTTATGTCAATAATATTGAAAATTTGTGGATTATTAGTGTTTGCTTCGGTAAAATCAATAATCTTACAATAGTGTTGATTTTTTAAGTTCCAATTCAGATATCAGTGTGGCAAATTAAACAAATTACACTATCAATCTAGTATACCGATAAATAATCAATTATCAAAAATAGAAATGTTAAGAGTCTTTGATGTGAAATTGTTTAATAAACGGCGCCATAAAAATTGTGCCATGGTAAATATCAAGGAAGATTGACAAAATAATTAGTAGATTATGCAATTCTCAACGTACTTTAAAAAATAAATGCAATAAATTTACAACACAAACCCACTGATTTCCCCCAGGGTTTCCTGTTCGGAATTAATAAAATAATACTACATTCACAATTTTAAGTAAAGGAAGACGGTCCAGCTAACGTTTTCAATATCTGCAGACCTATTGGTAGCAGTCTGCAGCGTGAAGTTTATCCCGATAGTAGCTGACCTTTGATAGGAGATTGTTTTAGAAAAAGAAAGGTTTTGTAAACAAAAAAAATAGTCAATCATATGAGAAGGGAAATTCAAAGTAGATTTTTGTAATTTTAACATTCTGCAAGGGATTTTATTTTTACTCGGGACAGCTATGTCACCCTTCAAAGCACAAACACAGAAGAAAATTGAATATCGTCAATCATTTGGAGGTCATCAGTTAACTCCCAGAAACCATAAATAAAACTGCATATCCGCTCACTTTTAGGCAATTTACTTTATTTAAAGGTATTTGATTTGAATCAAGGCACAGTGCTGATAAAAATTTTCAGGAAAATTTCATATTTCAGCTGGCGGCGGGGCGGAGGAATGATGGCTATGTTTGCCGCCAAGTTAGGGACCACAAACCGGATGCTTAATGGCTGAAGTAATTTGCTTTCCTGGCAACTTACCGAATACATACGTAAATAAAATAATATACATATAGGTTCTACATCTAAACGGCAACCAGTAAAAATACCACCACCTCTTATTCGTACTGTGATGTCGGCCGATGCAAATGCACGTTTTCGGTATAGCCAAATTTTACAAATGTGAAATTTGTTTTCCATTTTTTTATTATTAAAATTACAATTTTTCACATTTCTTAATTTGTCTTGCAAAGAACGCGGCATGGACGTGTTATTCAAAATTCAGAACGAAAAACGGTTTATTATTTTTTTGTTAATATTGTCACGGGTTTTATGAATTAGTTTCTAATCTTCCTAATGACGGTAAATAATCAAGTAAAAAGGTTAACACTGAATGTTCGAAGTTCTAAAATCAAAGTTCAAAATACAAAGTTAAAAGAAATGAAAAAATAACTTTGTATAACACCACAAATATTATTTTAATTTTTATGACAGACTGGTTTCGCTTAGTATAATCAGGGTTCATTTTGTACCCTTATGATGTTTAGACTAAGCGAAACCGTTCGCTCATAAAAATTAAAACGATATTCGTGGTCTCATACAAAGTTATTTTTCATTACTTTAAAAATGTCAAAGATTGCTTTCCACGAAAGGTTAAAAGTCCAAAATTCAAGCTTTAAAGTTCTAAATTAAAGGAGCATTCTTAAAAGTAAAAAATAAAGCACAATTTTCATACAAAGTTAAACCATAAAGTGAGATTGCTCTCATGATTGAAAAAATAAATTCAGGAATACGTATTAATGTTTCAGTAATTACATCGATTTTCAAGGGCTTCGGCGCGCGGTCAGTTCCATTTTACATTCGATGAGTCCCTCTTTTATTGACTAATTCTTGTGACATGCCCTATACAAAGAAATTGTTTTATTTTTATTTAGGTGCTTTAATAATAATAAATGAAATTGAAGTTCAGTTTAAAAAAAATATATTTTTGTTACTTGTACATTAAAGTTTACAAAGTATCTAATTATTTCATTTTCTTTTTGCCTTAATAATAATATTAAAACTTATATAGTACTTATTATTTTCATTTATTTGTATTTTAAATGGTTCTTATAAGCTATTTTGAATTTATTGTTTGGCATAATTTTGATGGTTTCCGGCAGTGCATTATAACATTTCATCCTTAGAATACACAGAGTGGTACCTATCCAAGCCAGTTTAGTCAGTTCTTGATATTTTTTACCGGACTCGGCGGACCTGGGCGTGGCTAAGACTAAGGCTAGGGTATTTATACATCCATCCATAGCACATATCGACATAAATGTTTTTGTTCATTCATATAACCACTTTTTTACAGTACTGTTATCAACAAAAACATAGCATGTAAACTAAAAAAACCGTTTAGTTGTGTCAAGTTTAGTGGCATAATAAAAAATGTGGGCGGAGTCCCGCGGTGATCCAGGAGACCAAGATCATCGTTACAGTACATAGAAGCGGTGTATTATATTTGTTGTCTCTTTTTCTCTCATGGTGCAAGACGTGAAAACCCGGAGAAAGTGATTTATCGCAAGTTTGTATAGGTTGGGTAAAAATAATTAGCTCTCCCTCCATATATTGTTACTTCAAGATTTCATCCCTTTATAAAGTAAGCTCTTTGTGTATTGGCTTTATTCTTTTCTGGTAGTCTAATTTCTTTACATGTCTTTGATTGGTAAAATATATTTTTGGTTGGTACTTAGTTAAATAATTTCAGGTGGTTTTTACCAACAATTTCGGCAACAGTCTACAAATTTCATGTGTCACGATTTGTCTTATGCGCCAAAAACCAAAACCATCTCAACCGCGCTGTTAGAATTTTGTTCTTAACGTAAAAATACCCACCGTAGGTAACTGGTTGTGATGTAAATGCAGTATTTATTACGGCCGTTCCTCGAGCAACGCGAAATAGCCTTCTTTATCGGTCGCATAATTCAGCAATAATGGAGGTAATTATACATTTTTTATTTTACCTCCTGGCGGTACGAGGTTTTGCGCGTCGGATGTTAAACGGACATTAATGAAATACGACGGTCTTCGTGATTTTTCACAAGCAATCAAGGAAACAATGCAAGAAATTGAATTCTTTAAATAAATTCGATTCTTTTATTGCTAACCGAATGGCCTTTTTTAGCAAAATTATCCATAATTTAATGTTGACAAACTATTTTATTGTAGTTTAACGGGATGATAATTTTTTCGAAGAACAATAAAAAAAATAAAAAATAACAAATTGGATAATATGGAAATAATGCAAAAATAAATCTACACTTAATCTCAAAAAAAGAAGATTTCTCAATATCTCTAAACATGTGAATTCGATAAACACATTCTACCAGATATGACGGCCTCCACGGTCGAGTGGTAAGACGCTCGACTATGAATCCAAAGGTCACGGATTCAAACGCAGCGTGCGCCAATAACTTTATTCTAATTCATATGTGTCATAATTTAAATCATACGAAATAAAACAAAGTTTATTTGCGGCACGTTCCAGAGGGGTAGATACTCTTAGTATCGCTCTGGTGAAATACCACCATTCAGAATCGAAACGTTTCTTGAAATAGTTTAAGGCGTGTTTAGTGACCAGATCTGAATAGCCAGGTACTTCCCAACCTTCTTCTTCCCATCTCCTTCCTCCCTCCACTAACTTCAGTCTCACAACGAACCTCAAATATGGATTCCATAGTCTCACTTGCTCTAGACGGTTGGGAGCATTTGAGCTCTTGTGCGGTATTCACTATAAAAAAAAGTATTTAAAAAAAGACCTACAAACGTTTAACAAACAAACAGGATTCCCATTATTAACGTTGCAAAAAAATAACATCACATTAAGAGCCATGGAAAGTGATTAACATAGCTTAAAGAGCTGTCCTTGTTAAAGAAAATAAGATAACCATTATCTTGAGCATTTGAGTGCATTTTTACCATCAATTTTACTGCGTTCAAAGACAAGAAGCTAAATACTTTCTTCGGCGTTTTCAATTTTTCAACTAGAAAATAATATTTTAAATGAAGAGTTCCTCCAGCAAAGCCTTGCAATAAAACTAGTAAGTAGTCAAAAAATAATAACGCTCTATTATAACTTCCAACACTTTGACTATTTTCCCAAAATACACGCGAAAGGGCTAAGCCGTTACGATTTTAAGCTAAAATGGCGAAGGTATAATTTATGATGATATTTAACTTTTATCAGTGGAGCCTACATTAACTTCCCGGGCACGGATCATTCCGCCCTTTGCAGCAATTTATCGCCCCAAAGGGATTTAAAATATAAAATTTGACCTCTGACTTACTGAATATTAATTTCTTATAATATGATCTAAGTCATCTACGATATCTTATGCCCAAATCTCTGTGTTATTTCATTGGCTCTTAATTTTTCACCAAAGCGTCGGGGGATATAATTTTATCTTTTTACTTAGAATTTTAAGAAATTTCTAAATTCTTTTTTCAATCAAATGAATTGTATTAGATCACGTCTGACTTTAATCTCACCATTGATTTAGTTGAAAACAAATAAATAAGTAAAAACACGATACAAACAAATGCTGTACTATAATTTCCCAGATTGGTGAATACTATAAGTATCGCCCTGGTGAAAGACAACCAATCAGAATCGAAACGTTGCTTGAAATGACTTCTAGCCGTGTTTGGTAAACATATATAAATAGCCAGGTTCTTCCCAACCTTCTTCTTTCCCATCTCCTTCCCTTATCCACTTACAACCTCACAACATACCCCAGTCGGGGATTCTATTGTCTCGCTGGCTTCAGACGGTTGGGAGCAGTTTGAGACTCTTGTGTGATATTAACTATAATATATTTTTTAAAAGTGACATGCATTACACATTCTTAAATAAGTTCTTAAATTGTATTACCTGCTTAATGATTGTGGTGTGGTAGCGATAAGGTTGAAATTGCCACTCACCAAAAAGCATGTTTTATTTTATTTTGCAAAGTTCAGGCAGAAAAATACTATTTTTTCCCGGTCACACTCTAAAAAACTTGATTTATAAAAAAAACATTATAAAACATGAGCAAGTACATAAAAAAGGTTCACAAGTAGAAGATTCTACACTTCAAAGTATTTTTACGGTCGTGCAACTTAATTTTATTCTAAGTAAAAAATGTCCGGGTAAAACAAAAAACAAGATGTGTTCTACCTGCAGTGTTAAATTAAAGCCTACTCGTATAATATTTGTAGGCGATCAAGTTTTAAAACCAAAAACCTTGATAAAGAATTTAGATTTAATTTACGGGTGTATCGAAATGTATCCGGCAGACGTTAACCAGATTTTCCTGAGCTTATTTGAAGTTAAACATTAGAATTACATTTTAGTCTCTAGTGACATATTTTTTCGATTAAAAACAAATTAAATGTGTTTCGGTCACATGTCATTACTGCTTCCCCGCCTTGACCCATATTTTGTAATACTGTGCAATGCACATGCACAGCAGTAGACACTATAGAACGGAGCTCCCTTCAGGTGATGCTATACAAATTATCCAAATATTTATAAACCAATGGACAATTGTCCAATTACAAAAAAAATACATAACACGAAGTGGGAAAAAAGAGCAAAAGAGAAAGAATAGAACATACATAATATTAAATTAAGCAATGACAAAAATAGGACAAAATATACGTTAGAAAGAACATTCAAACCAAAGCCAAGGTCATGTCGTAAAGAATTACAAAAATCATTTAGACTGGTACCAAAAATCAAGACCATGGCTTGAGTTCATAAGTCTCGACATTCGGGACAGTGGAGGATGATACCAATAATTAGTAGAGTGATGATTGAGGAACAGCAATTCATTATTTCTGAGTCTACGGTAAGGAATGTTGAACTGGATGGGTTGCAACAATGAATGCGAGTCAATTATACAATCAATAATTTTGAAAATGCAAATTAAATCAAAGTCTTTCCAACGCTTTTCTAATGAAGACATTTTCAATGATTGTTCAATTTCATCATATGAATAATCGCCTCTTTCTCGCCCTAATCTCCATGCAATTCCACGTAAGAAGCAATGTTGTACGAATTCAATATGATGAATATGAACGGTATAGAATATTATTATTATGTGAAAAGCTTACATTTATACGCACGTACGTGCTCACAAAGAAAATATGTTGATTAATTAGAGTACCTGTACAGTGACTCAATATTGCGTCGTAATATTATATTTATACTTCTCTATTCTCACAACTTGTGCTAAAAACCTTAAAATTATATCAAATGTAATGCATTGACATGTTACGTAGAAATGTGCACATGGGGTTCTAATGGAATAACGTTTTCTAAGAAGCTTACATTTATAATTAATGTATGCAAGAAATACAGAAAACATAAGTTTACAGAAAATTATACTATGTCACTATATATTTATGGATTTTTAAGCCTTCAACATGTTGTAAAAAGCTTATGCACCTACCTAAGCAATGTTTGAATGTGCTGCACTCTCGCCGAAGTGAATGTAACTACTTATAAAATGCACAGGAACGATTGTGTATTTTTCGAGTTGGAAAATGTTTATTTTGCTGGTTTTCCCACAGGCACATTTCATTACGCGCAGAGGCTTTTCATGTAAATTACCAATCTGGTAATTGCAACAGCAGGTAAATGTTGCCGGTTTCAAATACACGGTACTTGCAGGTGTTTTCAGGAAGAACACCTGCCATTTTATTACGGAAAAATAATTGATTTTCACGAAAAAGTGATACACATTTTGAATTACGTGACTTTTATATAAAATGAAGTGAATTTACTATCTTGGGTATTATTAAGTTAATGATTCACTTTCATTGTTTTTTTTTATTAATACGTAAGAGCCATATAACCTTCCTCTTACTTATCTCTCCTCTCCACTTGCTTTGGACAGTGTGAATTAGACGTTGTTATGTAGAAAGCGTCCAACCAACAATTTTCCAAAATCTAGTTTTATATGTTTTCCTATAGATAAATACGAGATTTCTATCTGCTGAAAACATCCCAGCTCCAAATGCAATAGATTTTTGATAATTCATTTTTTTCTAACGCATATGAAAACATTGGAAATACAATTACTTTTTTAATTTTTTTTTTATAGATTATAAATTACTTATTTAAAATAATTAACACAAAGAAAAAAACACTGATATTCACTTTACAAATACCGTAATATGCTTTTGTAACGTCATATTTTTAAACGCCCTTTTCTCAGTTCCATCTTTTTGGGGTTGGATGCTTTCTGCATAACTATGTCCCATTAAAAGTCGCAAGAGTTTTAAGACTTGCTTGACTCCCACAGTATTGTAATCAAATTAAAAAATTGTCAGCAAAACCGTACAAAACCGGTTACCATGTGATTGTAATTTGGCGAACACAAAGATATAGTGCTTTATGCAATAATAACTAATAATTTCATTAATTTCCGAAATTTTATAAAGTTGATTGAAAATATCCGTTTCATTAATCTATCAATCAGTCATGTCTGTATAACTTTTCATTGTTGATAAATGATCCGTAAATGTCATTATTACAAAATGAGCTCTCATTGAGCGGCCTTCGTGGTCGAGTGGTTAAGACGCCCGACTACGAATCCAGAGGTCGCGGATTTAAATCTCACAAATTAACTTTAACCAATTAATATGTTTTTTTTTTACATTTAAAATATAAAATAATAAAATAGTATATTTTTGTCACGTTCCAGACCGGTAAATACTCCAAGTATCACCCTAGTAAAAGACCACTATTCAGAATCGAAAGGTTGCTTGAAATGGCTTGAACCATGTTTAGTGACTAGATATGGGTAGTAAGGTACTTCACAACCTTCCTCTTCTTCATATCATTCCCCTCCCCACTACCTTCAGCCTTATAACACAACCTAATTGGGGATGCCATAGTCCCACTGGCTCCAGACGGTTTGGTAATAGTTTTTTTAATTTTAATTTTTTTAATTTTTAATTTTATTTTATATTAGTTACTTTGTACATTTAAGTTTACAAGTATCTAGTTATTTCATTTTCTTTTTGACTAATAATATTTTAACTTAAACACTACTTATTATTTTGGTTTACATGCATTTTAAATAATTTTTTACAGGCTTTTTTAAATTTATTTTTTAAAGTTGAGACTCCAGTTGGTTACCTATGTCGGATCATGTCACAAGTCAGAATAACAGAATAGTTACTATGAAACGGTGTATGAATGTAAATGTAGCAAGGAGTGTGTACCAAGACAGAGCTGTGTGGTAAGACAGAGCTGTGTGGCGGTACAAACTCCCAGCCAACCCCTGCGGCGAAATGGCGTGATGGTTAGTTGCTTAATTTATTAAATACAATGTCACAATTTACAAAATATATTTAAGACCGAAAGAGTATTTGATGTGACGAATGGAAAATTTCATTTTTGTATTCATCACAATGGGATATAAGCCAACTGATGCCATTCTTTTCTGTTAACAAATTGAAATGATGTATTTCTTATTAAAAAGTTTATTCCGTTCCCCGATGGGTTGGCCCAGGGGAAGAAAGTCCAAGAAGACTATCATTTGTTTGCGATTATATTTGTAGTAGAAACTACTATTGTATGTTAAGTAGTAAGCAACATTAGAACACCACTACCAACCACCCTAAAACACATATCCCTACCCTACATACTCGTATCAATTCAAAATATTAATCATTCTTATTAAAATTATCCTCGCACTATTTTATGCTGCAAATCATTTAGGATTCTTTCTATAAAAAATCTAGTTGGAAAAATATGTGCCATATAAAGTTTGTTATAACACAAAAAAATATGCAATTTTTGTTTTCTAGTACGAACAAAACTACAAATGATTTATCTGCTAATTCTATACAAGTAGTTTAAAAAATGTCTAAGGTTTCCGGTGATTAAAAATTTTAAGCAATAATCCATAAAATTCTTTATGAAATGCCGACTGGAATTTTGTGTGTAATTTTGCATGTTTTGAAACTGCACTGGCATTTTAGTGTGTTTTTCATAGAATTTAAGCAGTTAAAAAAAATCTTTAGAAACCTTAGACATTTTCCTAACTACACATAGAAAATTTTGAGATAGATCATTTGCAATATTACTTGTAGTAGATGCTACAAAGTGACGTTTAGCGCCATTTTTGTTTACTGAAGCTAATGAGGTTTCAATATTTTCTTAAATAATTAATAATATTTGGATGATTTGTATGGCGCCATTTTGTGAAAAATCACCTCAAAAGCGCTGTTGATTTAATGCATCGAATTCAAACGACATCGTTCCAAAAATTATGTAACCCTTTGTGCCAAAATAGATCTTTAGCAGATGAGTGTAAATGCACTACTTACGGTTATCTCAATATGAATGATTTTTTACTATAAAACTGAAATCTGCTTTCCGAAGTAACAATGGCTTTTTTGCATAATGTTTTTTTTTTTAATTAGCAAGGCTAATTGTAGACTTAAAAGTCTAATTTTTGACAAACGCAACATACGACGTCATTGCCATAACGAGATAAGTACATATGAATCGTTCAATAAACTGACAGTGGATCAAAACCATGTATATATATATTGTACATCTTCTTTAAAGTAGTTTTTACTGACGGTACTAAATGATTTTCGTCAATGATGGAAAATTTTAGAATGCGTGAAAACCTTGACATTTAAAATTTACAGTGAATTTTATCAAAGCATATTACGCATAATAAATTACGTCTCCTGATGTTTCTCGGTACGAGCTTGAAACAGGGTGTAATTATTAATTTATGCAAATATATTAGGAATATACAGCTGTACCTATATCTGGTTTCAAGCAATTAAGGCATGAATGACAGAGCGACACGAGACAACCATCACCCGATTACCCCCCACCCCCCCAGGGACGTTATCGCCCGAAGGTTTCGCCCGAGACAATGGATTAAGACGGGATCCAGCATCGGGTTTCCTAACAACGGTTCCATTTGTTTTTGGTCTGAGATCCGCGTCTCAATAAGCGCCGCAGAAACAGATTTGGCTGATTAGTTTCTAGATGAATAATGACCCTTCCCAACCGTGGTTTGGACGACATTCGGTAAAATATCCAAGGACCTTCGCCCAACTACGACGGGGAAATATCTCGTTCTGATTTGTCTCTATTCTTGCGGTTTCAGGTTTGACTCGTAAGTAATTTCTACTGATATCCAGAGAGGAAGATATTCTTTGACGCCCTTGTTAATACCTCCACTGCGAAAATGAATATTTTTTAATTAAATTCCGTGGAAATGAAAAACCATTAAGTTTACGGCCTTTACTATTAAAATATCAGTATAACCCAAAAAATAATGAAAATTTGTGGTGATTTAATAAAATTTATAATTATCTAGATCTCTGCGTACACCATTTTATTTGAGTTCACAGCGGACTATTACTGAAATAATTAGGCCTTTTTTAGGGACTACGGGTATACCACCTACACAACAATGTGAAATATTATAATAAAACATAATTATAAAAATAATAAATCAAATATGTAAGTAATAATAATAATCTAAAACACCAATATGAAGCAGAAAAAACCAAAAAAAAAAAAAAACAATGGTCATGACCGAGACACGAACTCAAAACCTCTACTCTATCCGGGAGTAACACCCTGCCAGTTAAATCATCGAGACCTCATTAAAAAGCGGCATTTTTACACGATCTCATACCTTCATTGATAAAATTATTATCCAAATTATTAAGATTTGAATATTCAAGACTATTGGTATTACTAATTTACATGGTCATAACCATTGTTCTTTTTAGTTTCTGGCTTTTTTTTGTTTCATATTTGTGTTTTAGATTATTAATATCATTTAAATATTTAATAATAAATAAGCATTAATGCTTTAAAGTTAATTCCAATTTTTAAAAAATATAGGTCGTTGTAATTGAAATTCAGCTACTTTTATATCAATTAATAAAAAGTATTTATAGACCCAACCTTTTTATAAATTTCAAAGAAAAATCAAACGATAATTATGGAACAATTAATTAAGGTGAAAGATAGAAAATCAAAAGCAGATATAACGGAAGATGCATATTTATGTAGGTACGAAGTGGGAGGAGGAGAAAGAAGTTTACCAGGAACATAAAATTAAGCACAGGGCTATTTTGGAGCTCAATTGGATCTTAAGGGATTTATCTTTATTATTGAGGAATTTCTCATTTTCAAGTGTTTTTTGGTTATAAATGTTTTTCATAAATAAAAATATGAACAATTTAAAACTACGTGTGAATTCAGAGAAACTAATAATTTTATGGGTTCTTAAGTTTTCTTTGACTTGAGTATCAAAAATACAAGTTGTTATGCAAATATGCAAGACCCACGGTTATGTGCAAAATATGTTTAAAGTGCTTTAAAGTCGAATAAACTGGTACAAAAATACATATACTATTAATATGACTAAAATAAAGCGTCGACGTGACGTTATTAGACATGAAAAATAATCACACTATAAACTTTGAATCAAAAAGCTTAACAATCTTTTATAATAAAACCGGCAAGCTAGAAAGATCGCTGTTATGTTATCGTGGTTAAATAATTTGTTGATGTTTTGAATTAAATCTGTGCATCTACTTCAAACGAGATTTTAAATTATTAAATTTTATTAATACAAACTACTTTAATGACCCGAAAGAAGTAGTACCTACTACCAATATTGGAAAATTTTGTAGTTAAATGAAACGGGCTAGATATAAAATAAATTAAGGATTAAAAAATATAATAAATGCAAGAGGCATATTGCAATAATTTACTGTTTTAATTTTTAAAATGAACTACATCTGTGACAATTGAGATGAAATTCCTTTATTTTATTATTCACATAGATGTTATTTTATGTTCCTCATAGGTAATGCATAAATACCCTCACTGCTGAAAAGTTTCCATGACAGAAATTATTTAAACAAACTGCTTCTGACTGACTATTCACAGATTTAACATTTTTATGAAACTTTCCAAACCAAATTTGTGGTCTTTCACCACGATGATTCTGAAAATATTTTCTTTGCTTCTATCAAACTATTTATACTTATTTAAAAAAGTAAATTTTCCTAGTTAGTTAGTTAAATTATCATATTAAAGTTTTTTACTTCTTTGTGATATTAATTATTATAACAATGTTAATAAAATTTAAATAATATGAAATAGAAAAATACACAAAATATTTGGTTGCGTTATAATTTTTTGTAGGTCACAAAGTAATTATTTTTCTTTTTGTGTCTTTTTCTATTTTAATTTTGAGAATTATTAAAATTGATTCAATAATTAATATTTATTCTTCTATTTAAGGCGTATAAACGCGATCACATGTCCAAGCACCGACTTCTACGAACATTGACTTGTAACTTAAAGTGATCCAATAAAAAAAACTCAAACAAAATCACACACTCCCTACGCTGGTGGCGATAAGGTTAAAATGGTCACCGGCCGCCTGTTTCGATTTATGCAAAAAAAAACATCACCAAAAAACATAACTTGGGAATCACTAGCACACATTTTTAAATATTTTCCGGTCAGAGTCTAAAACATTTGACTAGCCACATTATGGATTAAAAGAAATCCTGAAAAAGTTTGTAATTATAAGATTTTACACTTCAAAGAATTATTTAATAAACTTATTTCTTCTAGACTTATATAAATATAAATTAAAAACGCTTGGGTAAAGCAAAGTTCAAGATGTTGATAAACAGTATTTAATTAAAGTGTCTAAAATATTTCTAGGCGATCAATTTTTCAAACTGAGAACACATGATTTAACATTATTTTGAATTGTCTTGACTTGAACTTTTACGAAATCGCATGAAAATGGTTATTCAGATCACCATACCGTACAACGATGTTACATAACATTATCCAACTCTGGGTTATACAAAATTATATGATACATGAGTGCCGGTAATATTGTCTATGTAGTCGTGTTGTAATTTATATTGTCTTTGGTCTTATTTGCCTACGTCATCATCTTACCTATCTGTCATCACTTGTGAACACATCGCCGACTAGAAAATCAAATTGATATATTGTATTCGTAAGCCGTGTTGTTTTGTGTTTATTACATAATAAAATAACAAACATTAATTATAAACATACATAAAAATCCACTATTATGTGAAAGTCAATTGATTAAAAATAAGCGATTTGCCGATTTCTAAAGCATTCCAGTTTCCAACTACTAGATCAAAAAAATGTACATTTATGACACGTCTTTTAATGCTAACCAAGACTCATTAAAACCTCATGGAATTAATAAAAAAAAAAATTTGAACTAACTTCACTTTGAAAAAAAGCAAGATTAATTAGAAGAAGCTAATTGAATATTTTATTAAGTTTCCGATCGGAATAAAAATTATTGCAAAGTGAAAAAACGGAAAAAAAACTTTTCTCGTATTTTCTAATTAAGAATGAATAAAATGAGAAGGCGAAGAAAATTTCCATCGATGTGTCTGAAACGTTTATGTAATTTTAAAATGGCTGTACCTCGAAGAATTTTATGTGGAAATTATTAAACATTATTTAATTAACAATGCTTGCCCACTTTGAATTTCCCAGCGGAATAAGCTATTAATTTAGTATTCAAATAATGATAATTGGTAATTATAATTCGTGATGGCCGGAATATATTTGGATAGTCTCCGCTTGAAAAAGCAAACATTTAATTTTAATTGTGTCCCTGGAGATAAAATAAATAGTTTGACTAATTGAAGTAAAAAAAAGTTACATTAACTTTCATAATTGTGTGTTCACGTAAAAATATTTTAAAAATTCTCTTTGCTTTGTTGCCACTTAATAAACATTGTGTCGTATTAAAAATGTTCAGAAAACGATATAAATTTGTCGAGCCGTTTGTTTCGCAATTTTCTTAAAAATAAAAAATTTTCTCAATGGCAATTTTTTTTTTGTCACTTGACGCCATCTGTGAATTCTTCTGTCACTAAGCTGTCGTAATAAAATTGTTAGATTGTAGAAGATTGATGTCATAAAGTTGATTGCTTCCTTCTCTAGCTGAGAGGTGAAAGGGCTTAGTACCGACTTATATTTATAATGTTTGTATATTTAATATTACTGTTACAATATTACCTGTATTATTGTCGATGAAAATACTAAATGGAGATATGTACATTAACTGTCTACATGTAGACAAAAAAGCAAAACTCATTAAAGGCTGATTCACACCAACGTCCGGATCCGCTCAGTGACGATATCGTTACGCATGAGAGTTTATTGATATGGTATGAATATCAATCAAGGAGTATGTGCTAAGACAAAGTTGTGTGGCAGTATATCCTTCTGCCCACCCTTGTGATATTTAACTAACTACGTAGTTAAATAATTATTTTGAAGTGTAAAAATAATTATATCGCAGATTTTTTTTTTAAACCATTTTTTTTACACTAAATAATATTTTTAATAATTAATAATGAATAAAAATATTATTTAGTGATAAAAAAATGATTTTAAAAAAAGAATCTGCGATGTAAGTATTTTTACACTTTAAAATAATTATTTAACTAACTAAGTAGTTAAATATCACAAAGGTGGGCAGAAGGATATACTGCCACACAAATTTGTCTTGGTACATACTCCTTGATTGATATTCATACCATGTCAATAAGCTCTCTTGC
Organism: Drusus annulatus; assembly: GCA_022651775.1. NCBI lineage: Eukaryota > Metazoa > Arthropoda > Insecta > Trichoptera > Limnephilidae > Drusus > Drusus annulatus. The sequence continues at coordinate 398,446 of JAGWCC010000274.1, forward strand.
GGAACAATATCGTTACTGAGCGGATCCGGACGATGGTGTGAATTGACACTAAATCAGAATTTTTATTATTTTATTAATTATTAACCTTTTCGCTAAAGTGCGTTTTTATTTGAGATTTTAAAATCAAATATTTTTAAAGGTATTAAGGTTGTTGTAGGTACATTTATGGTGCATTTTAGCAATCCTAAGGGTATCTCGGTGTTATTGCGGACGAAGGATACTACTATTTTATTTTTTTTGTGAAATCAACTTAAATAGCTCGAACACACAACTTCAAAAATAAAACTTGAAACTCACTAAGCTTGGTATTAAATTGTTATGAAGCAAAATATTTTGTTAATAGTGTTTTTTGCACAAATAAATGACTCATCGAATGGCTTTAATGGGTAAAAATAGCACAGTTAAAACAATTAAAAATACACACTGTTAATTTTAAATTACCATAAATGCTATTACCATTGCTTTCTTAGAAGAGGCTCTAGAAGTATTATGGTTGCTTTAACAGTGTCCAGTAAAGGGTATATTTGTACATAATTCAATTGACACCCTTAAATCCTTCTCATTCACCGATAAAGTTGGACGTTTGACACAGAACACAGTTAGATTGGTCCGCAAAGCTTTATTTAGCCACCAACTGGTAATGGCAAGTAGGTACCTAACCTACCTATCCAGGGTGGACTGCCCGCCTAAAAGGACCGGACATTAAAAGAAAAAATTGCCGATTTAATTACAAAAAAAAAAACTTTTGGTATATAATGTAAAATTTAGAGTATTTTAATATCAGTCCTCTTGACCACATCTGTAAAAGTAATGCAGGTTATAATTCATTTGATTCACTGAATGGGAGTGTATTGTAGGCGAGTCCGTGTGCCTAAAGTAAGTTCGAGTTTGCTGAAGCAGACCAAGAGGGGTATCCTGCTCGAGTAGTTCGTTTCAACTTTTCGTCTCGGGAGTAACTAATTCATCGCATACAAAAAGGAAATTTCGTCAATACCGCTTATGACATTACTGAAAAATGATTTGGAAATTTTGAACATCGTTTTACGGTAATAATATGAATGGAAAGGGTAATTTTATCACCTACAATTTAAATTACTTTCATCTCGTGATCATATTTGGAATTTCTTTTTTATTCAAACTTGAATTAACTTCAATGTAATTATGGTTATTTATCAATAAATATTTATATAATATTAAAAATCTAAAACACAAATATGAAACAAACAAAAAAAACAGAAAATAAAAAGAACAATGGTCATAACCGAGACTCGAACTCGGAACCTTTACTCTATCCGGGAGTAACACTTTGCCAATTAAGCCATCAAGACCTTATTGGTAAGTGGAATTTTTAAATGATCTCACACTTTTTATTGAAAATTATTAATATTTGAATTTCTTCCGATTTTAGGCTGCCATCTTTAATGTTAATTCCAATTTGAATATTTATTCTCGACTTGGTAAGAAGTTAAAAGATCGTCAGTTAAAAACAAAAATGTTTATCCAAGACACTATGCATATATTTAATATGTGTTTGGGTAGAACTTTGAATATCATTAAAAGATGGCAGCCAAAAAATCGGAAGGAATTCAAATATTGATAATTTTCAAAACAAGTGTGAGATCGTGTAAAAATATCGCCTTTTAATGAGATCTTGATGGCTCAATTGACAGAGTGTTACTTCCAAATAGAGTAGAGGTTCCGAGCTCGAGTATCGGTTGTGACCATTGTTCTTTTTTGTTTCATATTTGTGTTTTAGATTATTAATATTATTTAAATATTTACTTCAATATTTTTGTCACAGGTTCATCAGAACTAATAGAAACGTAAAACTCATGCAAGTCTCCGTTTTTGAGTGCTATATCGCTTTAATCAATGAGCCAATCGAACTCGGGCCCGGCGGGATTATAGCTATAGCCTTTGGGCCCAATGCAGCCCTGTCTGCGAGTTCATCGGCGTGTTCATTCAGTGGATCATATTCCTTTATTCTGTCGATATCGTCCTGCGGCTGAAAGGCCGGCTTAATCGACTTAAATAATATGAGCCATGGGAGAGTCAACAATGCTAAGTCTGCCTATTGACTGAAACTATAGCATTGTAGCCAGATGGGCACCAACATTGTCACTGGATTATGTTGCCGGGGCTTATTAGCTGCGAGTATTAGAAATTATTTTAATCCCGAAATTCCATGGTGTAAGTTCGCTGCTAATTCTTGATATTATCTGATAGTACCGCATCTTGTTTGGTGCAGGCTAACAATAACAATAGGACCAACAAACCATTTTCTCCCTGGTAGGGCGACGCGTGCGTTTAGCGCTGGATACAGAAGTTACAGTATCAAATCTAGTCGTGGTTAAAATAATTGTCATATACTTGTATAGGTCAAATTTAGTTTTTTTCTTATTGTACTGTACCTAGAGAGGTTACCGAATCAAATCGCATCATAATTACAAGTAGTTCGTTTTTCGTGGTATTGTATCGGTTCCCACTGGAAATTTATGTACATATGTTATTTTGACGGCCTCCGTGGTTGAGTGATAATACGCTCGACTACCAATCCAGAAGTCACGGGTTCAAACCGTTAAAAAATAAAAATTATTCAAGTAATGTGTAATAACACGTTTAATTCATATGAAATAATACAAAGTATGTTTTGCGGCAAGTTCCAGAGTGGTAGATACTCGAAGTATCGCCCTGGTGAAAAACCACCATTCAGAATCGAAACGTTGCTTGAAATGGCTTTAGTCGTATTTTCTGACCAGATTTGAATAGCCAGGTACTGACAAACCTTTTCTTCCCCATCTCCTTCTCTTTCCACTACCTTCAGCCTCACAACACACCCTAATTAGGAAAGCCACAGCCTAACTCTCTCTAGACGGTTGGGAGCAGTTGGGACTCTTGGGTGGTATTATAATTTTTTTTTTAATTTAAAAAAGAGATTGAGGCTTGGTTCACACGTCAGGGTTTTTTCCGCTGCGATTCCGCAATTCGAATTTCAATTTGGGATTCTATGGGCGGTACACCGCGGCGCCGCGCCGTGCGGTGTATGTGCGGCGTCCCATGTAAAGTATAGTGTCTCGCGCCGTAATTGCGGAGCCGCAGCGAGTCCATGCGGAAATAACCCTGACGGGTGCATAAAATAAATTTACACGGGTTGATTTTCAATTAATTTTTTACTCCACTGTGAAGAAGTCACATAACCCAATCTCGTCATAGTTACTTCATTTATGTATTGTATCGCTGGACATAGAGGTCATGAGCTGAAATTCCACCGTCATGTTGCTGGAATATATTTAACTTTCTGACATGGTTAACTTTGGATTCATTTGTCACTATATTCTGTGAGTTATTTGAAGCGGTTTTTAAATTGTGAAAAAGTACATAGCAGTCTTTTAAAAGGTTCATAATTTATTTTTCCCATTTATCATCATGAAAACAAAGCAATGAAAAAACGTAACAGTAAAATATAACTTATTTATTTGTATAAAGCGTACAGCTATTAATGACATATTTCGTATAAATAAAATGAAACAGTTCACTTTTTAGAAAAACACTATTCAAATAGGAATCGTAAAAATACATCTACCAGGGAGACATATGTTGCAAGTTTTTAAGTTTTAACTAACTAACTAACCGTCACGCCGTTTCTCCGCAAGGTTAGGAAGAGAGGACGGACCGCCATACAGCTCTATCTTGGCACACACTCCTTGTTTCATTCACATTCATACATCGTCTCATACATACTCTTCTGTTATTCTGACTCTCCACTTGTCCCGACTCAAGTGTTTGATTCACTTGATCGTGCCATGTCTTCCTCGGGTGTTCCCGACTTCTTCCATTCACTTTTGCATTATATATTCTTTTTACACTCTTTTCTTTGTTTCATCGAAGCTCAAGTGTGAAGGTTCCGTGTTTTAATATCGGTCAAAACCTATTTTTTAAAATTTTCTGTGTCTTTTTTCATTTTCATGTTGTCTGAGTTATCAAATAAATAAACTATTTATGTTTTAAAATAGTTGAGGTAAATTTTTTGTGTGTGTGTGTTTATATAACAGATATGATCTGACTTAAATTATTTCTCAGTAATTATGTTTCTATATAAAAACAAACACAGAAATTACACTAACATATAAGAAAATGCAATTATTATTTGTGAAGATAACATGTTTATGGAGTTTACACGGGAAAAAATAAGATATGAAAGTTATATAATTATAGTTTTTCAATAAAATGCACAACTAAATCGTATATAGGTAGGTACTATCAAAATGTATTCGTAAAAAGCATTTACTTTGTGGTTTGCCATATTTATAAATAAAACATATTGACGGCCTCCATGGTCAAGTGGTAAGACGCTCGACTACGAATCCAAAGGTTGTGGGTTCAAATGGGTATAAAAATAATAACAAAGTATATTTACGGCAGTGGTAGATACTCTAAGTATCGCCCTGGTGAAAGACCATCATTCAGAATCGAAACGTTGCTTGAAATGGCTTTAGTCGTCTTTGGTGACCAGATCTGAATAGCCAGGTACTTCTCAACCTTCCTCTTCCCAATATCCTTCCCCTCCCCACTACCTTCAGCCTCACAACATACCCTATTTAGGGATGCCATAGTCTCATTGGCTCTAGACGGTTGGGAGCAGTTGAGACTCTTGTGCGGTATTCATGTAAAAGAATATAAAATATATATTTAAGCTTTGTTTATAACCACTTTTTTTTATTTAATATTATGTCAACCGGTCTCGGAAGCACCCTTCTATCATCAGGACATTATTAAAATTTGAATATTGTCCGGATGATGGAAGGGTGCTTCCGAAACCGGTCGACAAAATATTGAATAACAAAAGTGGTTATAAACAATGTTTATCTGTTTTATTTATAACTATTAAAATGATTTGAAAAGAATTCAGACACACGAAAAATAATAATTATGATATGGACTTGAGTTTTGAAGCACTTATGGGTTACTAGGTGCTAGTCAATGAATGAAAACGGTTAATGAAAAAAATGTAATTGAATGAATTTATTCTGAATATTTACTAATGATATTATATCTAAGTTGGATACGGAGAACCATTACGATAAGGTTTATAGCATATTTGCGCGGTAAGTACCGTAGAATGTTGCCAAGTCACATTATTACATCAACCATTTTCTATATTACATGGTAAACATGCAAAAATCCGCGAACTTTTGCAATTAGCATTTGAAAGAAGGCAACTTATCCAATTATCCAAATTTAATTTCTTCTTTGAGACTGTGTATTACCGCTATAATATGAAAAATTAAAAGCTTAATCGCTTCAGAGAAAATTAAGAAAAAAATCAGCGTCGGGATAAGTAAGATAATTGCTGGAAGTTTGCTAATATACATGTATAATATTATTCTATTTGGAATGCCTATTCGGCTATTTTTTCACACCAATTATATTCTTATATTGGTAAAAGTTGGTAAAATACCTTGGATATTATTTTTGCTATATACGGAACTTGTTATTTACTTTAATATGTGATGTCATGGTTAGTTGTAATGTTTTCTCTATTCTTCTGTATGGTGTGGCTATATAGACGGATCTTCAAGGGTATTTTGAGGATTGAGAATTATTTATGAAGTTCTTCATCGGTGGATAAAAATTGTAAAAATGAACCAAATAAAATATGGTATCTCGGTCACACCGTGAAGAGCAACAAATGCAAATATCCAACTGATAATATAAATTTAAGATCAATATTTGTTTTTATGATATACGAGCAATCAGATACTATGATTTTTTTTTGTTTTAATAAAACAGGAGAGACTTTGCGGAAATAACACATCATTAAAAAAATTTCAGTGGTCATGACTGTCCAGTCAGAAATCAAAAATAGACAAAAGCCATTATTTGACACCAAAACAACTCCAAAACAAAATTCATTCGACAAAAATTATTCTTAATAAGATCTTTCAATCTTTATATTAAACAATATGTTTGAGTTTGAGTCTCAAATACTCCCAACCGTCTAGAGCCAGTGGAATCCCCAATTGGGGTATGTTGTGGGGCTAAAGAAGTGGGGCTGTAATAGTGGGAAGGGGAAGAAGACGGGAAGAGGAGGGTTTGGAAGTATAATATATATAAGTTTACTAAGCCTTATAATTTTATTGAATTGTATAAGATTAAAAATAATAGTTTGCTATTTGTATAGATACATTGTAATAATAGTGTATTGTATCAGCACACTGTCTAACACAAATATGTGTGTTTTATTTAAGTTAAATTCTATTTTTGTCTATTCCTTTTCTTATTTTTATTCTATTGTTTTCCTTTCTTTTTTTATTTTGTGTATTTTTTTTCTAGCCATATAATTGGCACAATGTCATGTATAATATCATTAATTGTTGCATGGGGTGAACATGGGTTATTGTGTTTTGCAGCCTAATTATTATACTAAATATTTTTCTATAATTTTCGCTATGATGTCAACCTGCAAATTTTCCGAATTAAATAAAATCATGGCTTCGAAACCTACTTGACTCATACGACCGCTATTTTAGGATGCAACTTGCAAAGTTGAGGCTTTCCTGATGATGGCTAACCTCCGGTGGAAGTTGACACTATATGACAAACTTGTTTATTTACTTCAGACAGGAAACAACTAATGCTCCTTGGAAAATAATTAATCCTTTGTTCTCCTGTGGTATAATTTAATACGTAAGGTAGATAATTACTGTACATGGTTTGCCCTCTGCATAAACCTATGTAAATGTGTGACGTCACAACCTGTTTATCATGCTAATCCCTTTAGCAAAGTCTTCGCCAGTTTTCACAAGTTCTATCTGAAAATACCGAAGAACACAGAGGTGGAACGGTAACTTCTAGTCGTGTCAATTATAGAATGCCTTTCTCCAAAAATAAATAATACAATTTCTTTATGCGATTAATTTTATTCCAACTAACTAACTAACCATCACGCCGTTTTCTCGCAAAGGTAAGCAGAGATGACAGACCACCGTACACACTCCTTGCTTCATTCATTTTCGTACATCGTCTCATACATACTCTTCTGTTCTTCTGACTCTTGACATGGCCCGACTCAAGTATTTGATTCACTTGAACGTGCCATGTCTTCTTTTACCGTCCGATTTTTCGATTGTGTAGAAATAAAATTTCTCAGCTCATTTTGACAAGTTAAGTTGCATTCTGTAATTTTTCACGAGCAACAGCTAGTGGAGCAATAAAATAATATAAAAATGAGATATGGCCTCAATTTCAATAAAGACATAAACTACAAAAATGAAAAGTTTTCACATACGATTTGAATACGACAATATTGGAGACTTGACACAAGAAAATCAAAAACACACAAGAAATTCGGTTGGGAAATGGGTTAAATTTCATCAAAAGAGAGTTGACACTGGGTTTATAATTGTAATACGTAAAGTATTTAATAAACAATTTCCGAAATTTGTGATTCATATAATTGTATGACATAGAACTGAATTTGTTTGTAGAAAAGCGACTACCCATGAAAAATACAGTATCGTAGAATTGTCTGAAACTGTATGATGAACAGCCAAATAATGTGAAAAATCAGTATATATGCAGGCAGCTTCAAAAATTAGCCTAACGCTTACTATAAAAATCATATAATTTTGAATTTGTAAAAGAATCTATCCCAAAACAACAAAAAAATCACGTCAATACTTAATGTTTCATATAGCCTTTTTAAATCTTTCCAGCGCATGTGTTCACGGGTCCGCCCCTGAGTTCCAAACTCACCCGCTGGTGTTGCTATGGCGTTAGTTTGTCTGACGTCATAACTGCATTTGTGAACAAACGCCATAAGTTGTCAAGTTGGAATCATATAATTTGGTTGACTTAGTTGATAAGTCCAGAGGTATTTACCTACTTTGATTCTAATCTGTAGGTAGGTACCGTCTTCTCCACCAGCCCTGACCAGGCTTTCGAATGTTAAGGTAGTTACCTTCTTGGCTTATGAGCTACGTACTAACCTAACACGCTACATTTTTCACAACACCATATAAAATACGATATTATCAAAAAGTCTGTAGTCGGTTTGACTTTGGCAAAAGTAATAACTAACTTTCGTGATTCAGAAAACAGGTATTTTATTCCACAAATTTTTCAATAATTACGTGTACCTACAACCTGTACGTTATTCTCTGGCACAAGAAGCAAAGAGAATCTAGTTGAGCCATACTACGAGACGTGTCATCTTTGAAAACAATATTTGCTATCAGAAGCTTGAAGGAAACAAAGCGTACTCTCGATACTAAGTTTGGAGATCGCAGCTTTCGAAGCGTTAGTCTCTAAAGCTTGGAATATACTACCACATGAAGTAAAACTGATTCAAAACTCAATGGATTCAGAACCTAACTGAGTACCATTATCTTGAGAAACTCATTTCCATTAATTGAAAAAAGGCGAAACTATGGTAGTACTTTACAAATACCCATAAAATAAGATTGCCTGTTTGTATTCTTCGAGATCTTTTTAATTTGTTATTTCGTGAAAGTTTATTTAATGAGTTCTTGAAGTACCTTCGAAAAAAAGTTTCACAGGATGCGACATTAATATGATATTGATCAATATAAATTTTCTATTGTTTTATGAATGCTGTAGAAATGAGATCCTTGAGGCGTATGCGTTGAAGCTATCGATGTAGTAGTATATAAATACGGTAACACAATGTATGGCTGTGCTACATGTATCGTATGTGGAGATCCGGAAAGACAGCAAAACTGACGTACGCTCAATGAACATTAAGAAAGGGACGCTTACATGGAGTTGATATGTAGAGCAGATGAACGGAGAAAGAAGTATCACAATAATATATGACGAGAAAGTAAATGGTTAAAGAAGTTGGCACAGCACAAGGAAGACGTTGTACGACTAACTGGTTCAATACTTGATTCAGGTCATGTCTAGAGTTAGAATAACAGAAAAGTTGTACAAGACGATGCATGGATGTAAAAGTAGTAAGGAGGTCGTGTCAAGACAGTTGTACGGCGGTCTATCCTCCGAAAAAATGTCAAGATCTTTAGTTTAGTTAGTTGCTTAGATGTTTTTACTACGTAGAGTGTGTTTTCTACGTACATAGTATTTTTAACGTTTGTTAAAATATAGTTCAACTTTGTTATTATCTAGCTTTGAAATGTCACCTTAAAAGTGCTATTTAAGATGAAATTTAAAAAAATGTACAAGGTTCAAGAACTTCTATTAGAGCTGTGGATGAATTCAAATTGCCAACATAAAATCATTATGAATGTGTGGCCAAATATTGCTCACATTTTGAATTCGCATTTCAGCCACACATTCCCGCACGACGCGTTCAGAGTGAAATATTATCACTTTTTTGCGTTATTTATTGGGTCATATTATGAGGCTATAATACTGGTTAAAAGGGACTCATAAAAATATTTGGAAAGACATTCGGTTCAGAATAGAGTTATCGACCGAGCAATTAATATCAGAGATCACGTACAAAATACATCATCATAATATATTATGATTATTAAATTTATAAGTATTCATAAAAGTTTCTCCACAGAAGGTAATTCAGTCTTTCATTTATTCTATGTTGCGTTTTTTTTCTATGATTTAAAGATTTTTATAACGTATTCAGAGGCTTTCATTTTTCATTCGGTGGAAAAGGTTCTTACAAAACAGTTTTGAGGAAAATTAACTACCAAGGATGTTTTTTTCTTGGTTTTACAGTTAAGAACAGATTATCAGGGATGCTGAGCTAGAACTTTTTTTTGAATTATAAATTAACTAGCTAATTTTATAAATTTTACTCCATAACATTTTTTTGTTGATCTACGAAATTGAAACATTTCTTAATTAAAAACGGTAAACAAAAACAATTAAAACGCCACGCTAAAATTCAAACCACAAAAAAATTTGGACACTAACACTGTAACTTGACTATAAAGCAAAAAATCTGTATGAATGCAGCAGAAAAAACTCTCAAATGGTGAGTTCTGGGGTCATGAATTTTTTTTTATTTATTTCGAAGTTTTAGGTAAACACAACTATCTTTTGCTTCCAACGTTATTACCGTGTTAAGGTATGTAGTTTTGTAGATCCATTTAACTTTAAAGGCATAAACATGTACTCAAAATATAAAATGAACTAAAATGTTTTCTTACAACATTTCTTTATTTATGACAATTTACCTTTTTTTCAGATTTAGATCTAAGATATTCAACGTACTGGGTCAGTTTTTTTACTTATGGAGTAATAATATTACTTATTTTGTTATTACCTTCCATAAAAAAAATAAGTAAGCTCTGTAGGTATAAACTTGAATAATAATGAAGTAGGTACCTTACTTAAATTTGAAGTAGTGGTGAGCCATAAAATATATATTATACTCATGAGCTATAAAATAGTATTTTTTTTGAAAAGATGATAGTTCTTTGCTTATATAATATTCCTGTTATTTTAATGGAAAATGTACTTAAATGAAAATTTAAAACCTAGTTATTTCTAACCTTTTAGAAATAGTAGTAGATTTTATGAAAAATATACACTTTTCATTAATATTAATGTGATTTTATGTATGAAGGCTTATATTTTCTTTTGAATATTTCTTTTTACCATCATAGAAAGCAATAATTTAGTAATTCGTGAAAAAAGGGATTTTTTATTTCAGAAAATATACCTACAGTTAAAAGTTGGTTGCACATGAAAAAAGGGAATAGTAAGAAATGTAAACCAAAAAAAAAAAAAGTTTATGCAACCGATCTGGATAATAATAAATAAAATTTCATTGGCTTAATACGTTTTTTTTTAATATCACTGTGTAAGCTATTTTAATCCTTATTACACGTTTCACAACAATGGTGACAAAGAAGAATTTTAATAACTTTTATCGTCCATTAATGGATGCCGTGGGGAATTTCCACTTTAGCTATTCACAAGAAAATATAATAGGATTTTAGTTATATTTGACGAGGGTATCGTTGCGTGCTGCGAGGGGCGTGTCATTTTTTAAAATTCTATGTAATGCAAAAATTATTAAAAGTTTATTTCCAGTAAAAATATACAAGATATAAGCATGCTGTTTCTTGAAGAGATCTTTTTACTTGGCGTAACTTATCACGAAAAAAATGGTCGTCAGTACCCGCTGTGGAAATGGAATTAGATTCATCCTACTTCTAGCCGAGCGTCTCTCTTAAGGTCATCGAATAGGTACTCAAAAGTTTATTGAAACTACTTATAACAAGAACAGGAAACGTAATTGCGATAAAAAATATTTTGCAAAAGAATTTACAGTTTAATATTGCTGTTATTTAAAATGGTGTTTTTTGAATTTAAACGAAAAATTTCATATCACAATATAAAAAAGAAATATGCGCACCACATGATTAACCTTTTATTTGTTTTTAAAGAAAGACATATATTCCAGTGTGTTGCTTGTGCAATGATGGAGGACTTAGCTAACAGAATATTTGAACCCACGACGCCCGGGTGGGAATCTGACGCGTTTGTCCACTCAGCTACTAACCGATCATATATAAAAGGTTTGCAACTGTTATGATTACAATGTGGAGTGTAAATTTCTTATAATTTTAATATCTATTAATTTTTTTATGTACTAACGGAACTTTGTCCAAAATAAAAAATACATAACACGAAATGGGAAAAAAAGAACTACAGAGAAAGAATAGCATATAAATAATATTTTAAAGAAGCAATGACAAAAATACACATTTGAAAGAACATTCAAAGTCAAACAAGGTTTTGGTAGAGTCGTAAAGAATGACAAAAATCATTTAGACTGCTACCAAAAGTTTCAAGACCATGGCTTGAGTTAACAAGTCTCGATATTCTGGACAGAGGAGAATGATACCCATAATTAGTAGAGTGATGATTGAGGAACAGCAATTCATTGTTTCTGAGTCTACTGCAAGGAATGTTGAACTAGATGAGTTGCAACAATAATATAAAAATTGTGTATTGAACACCCACCTAAAAACGATGAAATATAAATTACCCAATCATTTGTGCATTACTTAACTACCCCAACTTTAATCTTTTAAACTAATGTATGTAAAAATAGTGAATTTATTTAATGAGATAAATGTAGAATAGCTTCTGATTTCAAATGTTGCAAATCGAAGTATGTTTTTGCGCTTAGTCTGAAATCAACCGTTTTCAGATAGATATGTGTAATCATACAAAATATTTGGATTAATACAAAGTCTCAGAGGGTGGTTTGTCTGAATGATGTAATCCTTCACACGGGACTCATACGATCCGACCAATTTGAATTTAGAAGCCAGGGGTTGTTTTAGTGGGGATGATATAACGGTTTTCCGAGGTTAGTTACGATCCAGATACCTTATATACCTCCAGAGGGCTGGGTTTGTATGAATATGTAACTAGATAATGTAAGTTCGTAGCTACATGAGTTCAAAATGGTCAGTTTTCAAATACGATTTTCTTCCCTGAACGGTTTTGGATTTGAATTAAATATCTCAAAAACACACATATGAGTACACAATGAAAAAAAAACTAAAATGTAAATAGAAAAGGAAACCGTTTCCTAATTAATGTCTGGGAACAGGTGTTTCTTCGGAACTTTTTGTTGAGCGTACATGCATCATTTTGAGGAGTCTAATAGGAGTTTAATATATATTTTATACATATATATATATATATTTATATTTCTTTATCAGTGTGAAATTTCTATGTCGACGTGAAATTGAAACCGCTACATTATTATTACAATGTGCTACAAACTGCAAAAAATATATTTATACTCAACATTATAACATATATATTTTATGACCGTGTTAAAAATGTGGTTATATGGAAATAATGCAAAGCTACTGTAAGCGTAATGAATAGGATCAAAGAAAATCAAAATTACGCTTAAATGGTTTGGGCATGTAGAGCGAATGGACAAAGAAAGGAGTGTGAAAACAATATATGATGCGAAAGTGAATGGAAGAAGTTAGGTTAGGTTAGGTTCGGCTCGAGGAGGCCATGTGAAAAGTCAGAATAACAGAAGAGTATGTATCTGCCTACCCAAGCGGGTAACGGCGTGATAGTTGGTTAGTTAAAAAAAAATGGCGATACGAGTTGTAAAGCTGGTCTCCATTTAATAATCATTTAGTGACAAAAACCGATAACATGGTGACACAGTAAATATTTTATTTACTACCCATGAGCAACTTGAACATGAATTTTTATCAGTAAATTTGCATTAAAAAAAAACATAAATATTTCACATGGAATATCAGCGAAAAAACAAGTTTATTCACACCCCATTTGAAACACCTTCCCCTGTGACCATTCACATAGAACAGAGTGTGAGGAGTCTGGAATGAAAGGCGTGATTTCTGCCACAGCTGAAGTATGTGAGCTTTAATGAATATGCAGCGGGGTGTTCCGAATGCGGAATCTTCACTCACTTCGGTTCCACGTATATATGGTACATACATATGTGAGTTTTGCATCTACAGAGTTTGTAGACTGATCATGACCATTTAAAATGAAGTAGGTACTAAAATAAGTACGAAAACTTAATATATGTTTTTGAAAAAGCTTTTAACTTTTTATTCTCATCATATTTTGATCAATAAGGATTCAAAGTTCATAGATGTAGTATCATGTAGTTAGAAATTTAAAAAACCTACTAATATTTTAGCTTTTTTTCTCCGTGATCCGAAACAGAATCAATAAATGGTTTTCGTCAAAAAAAAATTAGGATCACTTTTAATATAATACATAATACGCCACTGCAATATTTGGCAACTAATACGAAGTGTACTGAGATCGTGGTTTTAACCCTCATTCTGAAAATTATTACTTTTTTGTTTGATAAAAATGTATTTGTTTTAATTTATAACCCTGATGATTGCACGTCAAATATTTTGAAATGAGTCGAGTTTTTTTGTAAAAAAAACTGCAGAAATTAGACTACCCTTACTTCAAAATATGTTGGAAATATCACAATATAGATACGTGCGTAATTAAAAAAAAAAGTGTTTGATATTACAAAGTGTGAATAATATTGAATAAAAAAATGAATAAAGAGAGATAGTACAATAGTTGAGAGTAGGTTATAATTTTTAGTACTCTCATGGTCATATGACAACACCGCACGTGTGAGTGGTTTGTGGTAATTTAAAACGTAGAAAACGATTAATTAGCGATGTACTTTATCTAGGCGAAAGGTTGTTTTTTATGTTAATTTTGTTTCATGTACCGTTGATAAAGGCTCTCTTTGACTACCTGGATGGAAAAGGACATGATCTTAAAGATAACTTATGGTTTTTTAAGAATGTGAATTTCTAATAAATCTCAAAACCCATATCGGGATATCGCTGTGGGCAGAATTTTGAAAAAAAAAAACAAGTTCCTGTATGCATTAAAATCTGTGATTTCGCCTTAAACAGTGATTTCTGATCACTTCCAGCGGCTAATTTGACTCCCTTCACTGCAGATTTCATACCAGCCTGAGTCCCGACAACCTCCTTCCTTCTCCCCAGGGACTTAAGGGTTGAGCATTTATATTAGTTGCCAGGCTGTAAGGGTAGAGAGTAGTTATTCTCTCTTCCGTCTGTAAGGCGCCATTCAAGATGAGGTGGAAGTGAGAGTTCATCGGAAAATAATAATAAAGATAGAACTTATTTTATATGAACATTCAGAAAATGTTGGTTATTTTATTTATGTGATTTCTATTTCCAAAACCTAGATATCGGGTATCTTATTTATAGTACCTACCTATTTTAAATTTGAAAAATAAATGACGATATGTGATATATGATTGCAAATGAAAGATTTACTGTGTTTTTAAAACATTTCTCTTACTGTCAAATTAAAAATTCTTACTCTTGCTTATCTCAATTGACGAAAAAATCCGTTCATACTAATATTTTATTAAAGGGTTGTGCACAATAATTTATAATAAGTTTAAATGAAAAAAAAAACATTGAAAATAATAATAAAAGTAAAATCACATATAAAATTGAAAAAAAATACTAAAGTTGTTGTTGAAGTAATCTAAACAGGAGCTCGGGATTTTCAGCTATCCGGGAGTATTTTTTCTTAACTGTGCAATCGCACCAACCTTCAGGCCTGTCATAGGCATTTCTCCAGAATATATATATATGTATTTTAAATTATAACATTTACTTAGTAAGCGAACTGTTCAAATATTTGAAAATTTGATGGACGAAAACTGCGTTCACCAAGTTGAAAATATGTTTCAACAGATTTATTGCTATTTCAATACTATTTAAAGCTTCTTACGTTTTTAAATTAATTTAAACTCAACATTACCGAAAAAAATACTCAACGCCCCCTGGCGGCGTGAAGTAAGGTCTCTTGCTTAGAACACTTATTACTTATTCGGTTTCCCAGGCTTAAATGCTTTGGATTTCAAACTCGAGCACTTTACCCGAACTTCTTAATCATACACATTTTCCTCAGATCTCTTGACCATTCGGACAACTTGCTCCACCGAGAGCGACTAGGAAAGAGAGGATTGGGAGGGATATATAGGGAGATGTATGCAAAGATTTGGGGTACATGGCGCCATCTCTACATAAGACATGTCATTAGAATTCCAATCTGACTTAAGCAAAATGACATCGACTTCTTGATGGTACTGCGGGGAAATCCCTATAAATTTGTTCGCACCCATTACTTTCTAATGCCTTATGAAATATAAAATATTTTTTAAATTTTAACCGAAACTGTTTTGTGTTATCTTTTAGGTATATTATTACACATATTTTTATTATTAACATAAAATATTCTTTTCAATTTAGATTTTGGTTAGCGGCAGAAAACCAAAGAGTAAGTCATTTCTTTCTAAAGAAATTAATTATTTTTGGCTTCAGTTAATTGAAAATATCCGAATGCTTTCTGCATATTAAATCTCTGTCATTTGTTATTGATATGATAATATTTAATGTTTGCTGTTGGTAATATTGTCAGTAAGTGATTGGCGGGCTTAGAAAAAGTTTTATTTTTAATGGTTTAAAAATAATTGTTTTTTACATTTTTATTGAATTTGTGGTTGTTTTTAGATAATTTTCTTACGGAAAGGGTTTTAAATGGAAAAGACCGTACGCTTTGCAAAATGTAGAACAAAAGAAGGAAACAGAAATAAAAGTTATGGTTTTTCTTAATGTCATGAAAACGTTAATAAAATACATAGTCCCCGATATTTTTGTGTCCATTAAAACTAGAAACTTACAGAATTCTTAATGATTCATGGTTGCAAAGTTGCAATAGAAAATGCATTTTCAGCAAACCGGGGCAGTTTCAGTCGCGCTTTGTCATTAAGGCTGTGTTCTGTTGACTGTATTGCCAAGGAAACTTTCCATAACTGACCGCAGCCGAACCGCTTCTCAGTGCGTCGATAACGTTTTACGATCAAAACTAATATCCGATTGCGTTTCAGTTCCCGAAACCGGAAAACAGCGCTGAAAGAGTTATTCAGCACGAACTTACCTGAAACATAAAATTCTTCTTATTATTGTGATCGTGTTATTGGTATCAGTTTATTCATTGTAAGATCATTTGAATTTACCTAGCTATGCAATATCGTAATTAATAGAAGTATTGATATGATTTCGGTAGTACCAATAATGGATTCAAGTAAGACAAAATAAGGTTTTTGAACTCCACTTATAATTGTTTTTATAGAAGCAGATGGATAAACACGGATTTCGCCGATACCGCAAAATTCCGGGGTATGTTATATCATTTTGTAATTGAAAATTGTATGTTTTTCTAAATTACATTAAAAATGTACCCAGTTTAAGTTAAGCTTTCAAATGCTACGCGCCGATTTATTAGGTCATGTTCTGAAATGTGATCGGGGATTGTGTTTGCCATAAAAAAATTATATGTCCATTTTTTTAAAATGTTTTTGTTGTTGTTGTTAATAATTTGATCATCACCCCTGAAGTTTTGCTGCAAGAGTGTACAGACTCTTAAGTGAATGTTTACAAAACCTAATTCATATTTATAGGTACTAACTTAATCGTGTGAATATTGTACCTGCTCAATTAATTTTATGAATTCAATAAGCCCCTCTTAGTAATTGGAAATTAATGTGATTATATTTAAACGGCAATTTAATTTACGGGAATTTTTTTGAATTGCCTCCCCGACTCCTTTTTATGCACTCTTATTTATTAAATTAATAGTTACTAAGTGCTAAACGAAGTTAAAGTTTTCAATATTTGTACGGTGGAGGTGTTGATTACTCTGATCTAGAAAGATGTTTTCGAAAAATATATTTTATTTTATTTTATTTTATATTAGTTACTTTGTACATTTAAGTTTACAAGTATCTAATTATTTCATTTTCTTTTTGACTTTACTTTTTGGTTTTAAAAATGATGTATGTCAAATGTTTTGATTATAATAGCGCTCGTATTTTTGGTTCCTCCGAGCTGAATAAGGGTTATTTATCATAGTGATTATCATATTATAATGACTATAATAGCGAATACTTAGTTTTGCATATTACATTACAATAAGTATAAACCGAAATTTATCGTATAATAAATAGAGCTTTATTATGTATTGTACTCATACAATTTATTAATATAGTCTTTGACAGAATCACGATGGATCAACGAGATAACCACAGCCACATCTAAATGGTAGATAGCAACAAAAGATTAAATTTTTTTTTTATAGAACTCTTTAGATGGCTTAAGTCCTGCAATAAACTGAATAAATATGATTAAATTCAACTAACCGGTCGCTCAGTAAAAATAAGTATTTGTGTATATGAACTAGAATAATCGTAGTTTCTAAACTAAAAAAAAAATCTCACAGAAAAAAAAAAAAAGTGAAAATACATTTAAAAAAATTGAATAGGAAATTGATGCATATTTTAAAAATAAAATAGGTTATTTATATTGAAAATTAAAGGAACCTTCTCTTAGTATAAATTCAACAATACCTACACAAATGCTCTTCCAAAATTTTAAGTACACTCTCCCCTAACAAATTCCTTAACACGCCGAATTCCACTAATTAAGGATACCATCACCCCATGCTGTCTGCCTTATAATCGAATCCTTTAATGCGATTAGAGATGCAATTAAACAACTATATGACTTCAGATGAAGTTGGCTGCAATGGAGGGTGGGCCGCAATCCGTTACTTCCGCTACAAGAAGGGGAGATTATTGAAGGGTTGGCAATTCTAATTATTAAGTTATTGGTCAGGTGATGATGATTGGGGACTAATTATTTAAGAGGATTAACGACTGCGTATATGGTTGAGTGTAGTTCAAATTTACGCGTAGCAAAATATATCGCAATTTTACGACAATATTTATGATCGCGGTATGCGAATAGACAAAAAATGAAGCTTACCTTATAAATAGAAAATTAATATTTTTATAGTGAATTACACCGCACAAGAGTCACAACTGCTCCAAACCGTCTAGAGCCAGCGAGACTATAACATCCCCAATTGGGATAAGTTGTGAGGCTGAAGGTAGTGGGTTGGAGAAGGAGATGGAGAAGAGGAAGGTTGGAAAGTACCTGGCTATTCAGACATGGTCACAAAACACGGCTTAAGCCATTTCAAGCAACGTTTCGATTCTGAATGATGGCTTTTATCAGGGTGATACTATGAGTAATTGCCACTCTGGAACGTGGCATATATTATTTAATATGAATTAAATGTGTTATGACACATATTAATTCAATAAGAATTCTTGGCGCGCGCCGGGCTACAACCCGTGACCTCTGGATCCGTAGTCGAGCTACTTACCACTCGACCACGGAGGCCGTCAAAATAACACAAATCTGTAAAAAAGCTAAGCGTACGTCGCTTTAATAGGTATATCACGTGACGGGCATGGTATAGCATTTCGCTCATTTTGCTCATTTCGCCTAGTCGCATTATTGACACAAATATTGTGCGTTTGGGAAATAGTTTTTTGAGCGACCGGTTAGTTATATTTTTAAGGCGGCCGTAAGACCATACTGATAAAATCTCAATCATATTTATTCAGCTTATTGCAGGACTTAAGCCACCCAGAGTGCTGTAAAACTTTTTATCTTTCGTTGCTGTCTACCATCTGGATAAGGCTGTAGTAATCTCGTTGATCCATCTTGATTTTGCCAAAGACTATTTTAATTAACTTTAAGAGTACAATAAATAATAAAACTCTTTTTATTATACGATTAATTTCAGTTTATACTTAGTTTAATTTAATATATAAAACTAAGTATTCACTATTATAGTCACGATAATATTAAAATGACTATAACAGTGATTTATTATAAGCTTTCTTCCACATTGGTTATATCGTAATAGTATTGTTTTGTACTTTACGTAAGAAAATATTTTTTAAAACAAACGTTGGAAAACAATTTGAATTTAAGAACCTTGACGTTAATAAGTAAAGTTTGGACAAATTTTAATTAGATGAAGGACTTGGGACCTTATATTAATTATGAATGACGTTATTCTTATAAATAAACTAATTCTCTGATGAAATAAGACATTTTTTCCATTTTTATACAAAACACGGGCAAAAGATATAGGGCACTCTAAAATATTTCCCTAGTATTTACTCAAAGAACACACAAACCACTACCAAACATTATCATAATATTAAAAAGCTTAAGACGTTTGAAGGGTCTTGTGAATATTTAATAATAGTGAAAGAAAACGATTCTTCGAATAACTGTTTATTTTTTGTTTTACATAATACAATATTTTCTTAAAATTGGAATTAACTTTAAAGCATTACTGCTTATTTATTATTAAATATTTAAATAATACTAATAATCCAAAACACAAATATGAAACAGAAAAAAGTCAGAAATTAAAAAGAACAATGGTCACGACCGAGATTCAAACTCGGAACCTCTACTCTATTTATATCACCAAAAGATGGCAGCCTAAAATCGGAAGAAAATTCAATATAATTCCAATAAAAGTATGAGATCGTTTGAAAATGCCGTATTCTAATAAGGTCTTGATGGCTTAATTGACATAGTGCTACTCCCGGATAGAGTAGAGGTTCCGAGTTCGAGTCTCGATCATGACCATTGTTCTTTTTAGTTTTTGTTTCATATTTGTGTTTAAGATTATTAATTTTATATAAATATTCAACAATATTTGGTTTTAATAATACTTTTTTTTCAATTTTTATTGGGTTAAAACCATTATGTTATATCCTGCTTCTACAATTTGTTATCGTGAAAGTGGAAATAGTTCAGAAATTAGTTAATCAATAATATATGTAAATGAACCACTAACATTAAGCTACCTGCTTAAATCAAATATTGTTAATGTAACATAAAAATATATACTTAATTAAATAAAAAACAAAATCCTTCTCGTACATATATATATACGAGTATTATACTCGTTTATAAATATGTGTCCTTGATTTTATGTAATTAAATTAGAATCTTATAGTTCCTAATAACAGTTTTTCAGAATTTACCATTATCTTGTAAGCTGAAACAATATGTAAGACTTCTTACAGTAAATGGCAATAAATATTTGACACACATTTTTAAAAAATAATTCAATTGAGTTAAATTTAATATTATTATTATTATTTCCACTAGTTTTAGCTGTTTTGGCGTTTAAGGCCATTATCAATCTGTCAACAAACACCGAAACAGCTCTCACTAAAAACTAAAACTAGCATAACCAAATAATAATAATATTTAATTTAAGTTAATTGAATTATATAAAAAAAATGATTTTACAAATTAAACACGAAAACCATAAAAAATATTGAAAAAATTGCCTTATTAATAATAACGGAATGCGACCATTACATAAAAGCAGTTAAATGTCATACATACGTTTACTATAAGGAAAAAATAATTTCTTAATTAAAAAGTAAAACAGTAGTATAAAATTTAATAATAATAAGAAAACTTAATAACAGCTTAAAATTGTGTATTAATAAATTTAAAAAAAAAAAACAACTTAATTGGAAGTTTATAGAAAAAAAAGTTTTGCCTTCTTGTTGAATCTTAGTCTCATTTAAAAAAATGTGTGTTGTGGGTATTATAAATAACTTCGATGACATTTGTACCTGAAAACCTTGAAACCTAGTCGCTTTGGGGAAATCCCCCCACTCTTGCCGGTTTCCCGCTGTCTTCTTACAGCTCATTTTGACTAAGAATGCGTTGTTAGTCTGTACATGGAAACAACTTTGAATAAAGATCAACAATTTTTCATACTGCAGGCTTAAATACCTCTTTGTAGGTTGATTATATCTAGTAATGTAAATGTCTTCAAACAATTGCTATAAATTGTGGTTGTATCTTGTTCTCCAGATGCAATTTTCTGATATGACTCAGGACCTTCCAATTTTATTAAAAAATAAAGAATTTTTTTCCATTTGGAGGCCGTGCAGTCCGTAGCTTGCACTGAGCCGTAGCCGTAGCTTAACACTGGTCTAAAGAACCTTTTATAGAGATTGGATTTGGTCCTCCTCGATTTGAAATGTGTCGAGAGACCGTGGTGGCATCTGTAGACCAGGATGATTCTTCTATTAGTAACTTGGCTTATTACGGTTTCCAGTTTATAGAATTTATTTAATGTACGAAATATCAGTTTTTAAAACAAAAACAATAAAAAATAAACCGAAATTATTCAAACATGTTTCGAGCAAGGTAAATTTGAACCAATAAAAGATTTTATAAATAAATTAACACTCTTCCACTCCTATAAGAGGTTCTAATTAACGAGAAAAAAATTACTTCATTAACAACGTTGGGAATTTTATACCCATAGTGGCTTTATTATCCATTCCTAACGTTTTTTAGGTAACTCGGAAATATATAATTTGAATGAAAAATGCCTGTGATTTTATGATTTTTCTAAAAACGTTATTTCGTTAAACCGATTTTTAAAGCGATAGAGAACGAATAGTTTTTATTTCTATGAAAAATACTACGAATTAGTTTTGGACGATGATGTAAATTTATTCTGAAGTCAATTACGTTTTGAAAGCTTTTATTTAAATGTTATATTTATTTTCCCTTGAAAATGAAACTGAAATTTGCCATGGGAAAACGACGAATAAGTCATGATATTAATAATTGTTCGAAAATAGATTACGCGTCCATATCGAGAGAGCAATTTCACACTTCATAAAATTTAATTAATTTTATTCATTGAGTTTCGGTTCTGCGAACCGGACAAAAATAGTTCTGCAAAATAATATAAAAAAACATATTCGAGAGGGTTGAACTGAACGAGCTGGCTCCGAATCAAGCGAAATGATAAATTAGATGAATCGGATTGACAGCCCAATCATTGAACAATATTTTATATAAAGATGAACCATATATATTAATGTTACTTTTTATAATGTACCTAAAAAACAACGCTAAGTTTATTTTATTTTTATTGATTACCCATTATTTTATTTTATTGATTACCTGTGACACAGTGGACTATAGCGCCCGCAATATTAGGGAAATGTTGTGAGGGGATGGTGATGAAGAGGAGAGGAAAGAGTAGCAACGTTGGGAGGGTCTGATTATTCAAATTCGGTCACTAAGCAAAGCTTAAGCAATTCCAAGCAATAAATAACAATGCAAAAAGTAATAGTGATGTGCCAAATAATTGCAGTGAATCTTCGACCCTTATAGTGAACACTAGTGAGTAAAAAGTAGTATTTCACCTTACGGAGCAATAGGTTTAAAGCTAATGCGTAATAATAAGACCGCCTCTTAAAATTTGAGGTCAGTTTTGTTTTTAGTAGATACTACGATTTGATTGAGCGACTGTTCTAAGCCACTAAGCTATCAAACCAATTTTCAGTCTAGCTGTGATTGATCAATCCGATTGTTTTTATGTTAATTCGATTGTTTATTATAAAAGTGTCATGAATTCTAATATTCAATAGAGATTTTTTTTGTTGTATCGATTTCCATGTTTTATTTTCCAATTTATATTTGCTACATACTTGCTAATTATATTTCAGTCGACTCTTACGGTGACCGGGAAATGATAAGAGTGTGGAAAGTCGTAAAAAACAGTAATGATTAAAATCCTTTTTTTTAATGATTACCGCACAAGAGTCTAAATCGCTTCCAACCGTCTAGAGCCAGTGAGACTATTACATCCCCAATTGGACGTAGTTATGCAGAAAGTGTTTTTTCTTTATGAGAATTATTATAAATAGGTAATTTATAGTCTATCAATGTATCTATAAAAAAAATAATTGTCTCTCCTATGTTATAGTGCATTTTAATGTACTTAAACTTCAATTTAAGTCAAATTTCATTGCATTTGGAGATTGGATATTTTCAGACGATAAAAATCTCGTTATTATCTATGGAAAAACATGTTAAACTCGATTTTTGCAAATAGTGGGTTAGACGCTTTCTGCATAACTACGTCCAATTAGGGTATGTTGTACTGCTGAAGGTAGTGGAACGTATGGGGAAAGAATAATGTTGGGAAAAGTACCTCGCTATTCAGATCTGGTCCTTAAAAACGGCTAAAGCAATGCTTTCACAACCAAATCAATCATCATAAAATACTTGTAAATTATTCAATGGAAAAGCCGCACAAGTTTATTCTGTCAGAAGCACCAAACCCCACGAAAAGCCTGAGATGTTCAAGGACCCAGTGTTCACGCGGCTCCATTAAGTTCTCAATGTTCTTCATATCGCCGGCTGCTAACGGGACATGTTTTAAACATCGTCAAGTTAAAAGACAATTTAAGTGAGTTGGGACGGAATGGCAAAAGAAAGGAAACGTTGATTTATATGTGAAACATGTTCGGAAACTTACTATCGCGAAACTTGTGTCGGTATGGGGGGAGAATAGTGGGTACGCGATGCACCGCTTCGCTGCTCGCAGGAAGATGGACAGGATAGTCGGTATTGAATGAAGAGGAAGGGGTGACAAAGGAGTTACCTTTTATTTATTTTATTGAATACGCCTGAGTGGGCTTTTACATATATTTTTTACATTATAAAGTGAAAAAAATGAAGAATAGTTGTGAAGTAGTAAAAATAGTGTTTGATTACACGAAATTAATATTTATTTAAAGATGTATGATATTATAGCCTTCTTGTGTCTACGTTCCGTACAGTTAAATACATCAGCCACGGTATAAAGGCTGATTCACACCAACGTCCGGTTCCGCTCAGGGCCGATATTGTTCCGCAAGAGAACTTTTTGATATGGTATGAATATCGATCAAGGAGTATGTGCCAAGACAAATTTGTGTGGCAGTATATCCTTCTGCCCACCCTTGTGATATTTAACTACTTATTTAGTTAAATAATTATTTTGAAGTGTAAAAGTACTTACAACGCAGATTTTTTTTTTAAACCATTTTTTTAAAACTAAATAATATTTTTAATAATTAATAATTAATAAAAATATTATTTAGTGATAAAAAAATGATTTTTGATTAAAAAAATCTGTGATGTTAGTATTTTTACAATTCAAAATAATTATTTAACTAACTAAGTACTTAATTTTTATCACAAAGGTGGGCAGAAGGATATACTGCTATACGACTTTGTCTTGGCACATACTCCTTGATTGATATTCATGCCATATTAATAAGCTCTCTTGCGGAACAATTTCGGCACTGAGCGGAACCGGACGTTGGTGTGAATCAGCCTTAAGCGAGTTTCGAAACTCAGTCCTGATCTTGGAGAACATGGAGAGGTACCTTTGCGAAACAGTGTAGTCAGGACAGAAAGAGAGAAAGATATATTTGAAGATGTTGGGGAGCCTATTGGTTACCGCCCACATAGAATTAGGACATTTTAAATAAACAAATCTCAACACATTAAACAAAACAATATCAATAAAAAATTAAAATGATTTATAAAGTCAAAACATCACACAAACACCAATAACACAAAGTTTACCTAAATAATGATGGAAGCTTTTTATTGATTTTATGTCTTTATATCATTAAAAATGTGAACATTCTAAAGTTCGTTCAAAAATATTTAAAACTTTTGAAATACCTCCGAAAAATAATGTTTAAAATCTTCGTTTGGTCTTATTTGAATATTCACGCAAAGCACATATCACCATCATGTTTGATGTATTTGTATAACCACTGCAAGTTTTTTAATCAACATTAATATAGGAAATAACCTCAAAAACCGTTCACGAAAGTCATGAAATTCAATGATGTGAAGTTAGCGCGGACGGAGAACATCCTTGCATTATTAAACGTGTTGCAATATTGGATATCAACTTTTCTTGTCTCTTTCTCTCTCATGGTATACGACGTAAAAACTTGGAGAAAGTGATTTATCGCAAATTTGTATTGGTTGGGAAAAAATATTTAGCTCTCTCTCCAAATATATTCTTACTCCAAGGTCCTGATGTTATTGTTACAGCTAAATAGAATTTTGAATCGAGCAGTTCCTGTTGGTATGTGTAAGGAAATAAGGTTCAGTAAGTCAAGGCTGTCTATAATACCATTGACAATTTTATAAATAAAAGTCGAGTCAAAAATAATTATGAAAGCTTTAAGAAATTAAATTCTTTCATCAACTAGTTATAGCTTATGTTTTCAATGGGTAAATTAAATTATAGTTAATATATCTAAAAAAATATGAGGTAAAATAAATATTTGTTGTTTTTTTTATACTAGTATTTACCCATGAAAAATCACGGTAGGTACTCGTATATCAAAGAAAAATATCAGTTGCTTTAATCAACCCTTTTAAAACATAGAATAATGTTTGCTGAAATACATTATGGGTAAGTAACGTATTAGGTCGGTGGGTATTTGAAAGAGTATTTTTTAAATTAGATGGTTTTGATTCATCATTTTTTTAATTTTTTGTACAACATTTTATTTATATCTTTTTAAAAACGTTTGCTCTCCGTTCTAATATTTGAAACTATTTAGTTTTAGTTTTCAATATCAGAAAGCAGTTCTAAATTTGAACTAATATGAAAATATAAATAAAATATCCGGGCAAGGTTGATTAGAAGATATTACAGTAAAACAAGATGACTTTGTAGCTATAAAACTTATGAATAGTACCCACGAGTGCAGTTCTAGGCTGTTGTCTACAAGGTGAGTGACCTGATGATATCCAACCTCCGATGGGTGATGTTACCAGTGGCGGCTCGTGACTTTTTAGTGTGCTAGAGTGGTAAGATTGAAAAAAACCGTCATCATTGATGTTGTTGTAGCCGAAAATATATATATATATATTTTTTCTAAATTTCAACTTTTTGTATGAAGATTTTTCAGAAATCCGTGCATTGCACCACCGAAACTGAAAAATCCTGAAAATCTTCATATAAAAAATAAAATCTTGAAAAAACATAAAAATCATCTTCGGCTACAACAACATTAACAATATCGTATTTTTCAATCTTGGCACTATAGCACACCAAAAACTCTCGAGCCGCCACTGGATGTTACCAGAAAATAATAAGTCAGATCATAAAATGTTTTTTTAACAACGGTACAGTTTCCGAGCAGATTATTTTCAACAACAGGTTTGATCATTCTAAACATTTTATCAAATAATAATTACTTAATACTCGATAATATGTAATGGTAACGATTATTTTATATTTATATTTAAATAACATCGTTCAGTATCACAATGTTGATGATCCAGTACGTGAAGATTAACGAAAGCCAGGGATTATTTTTAGAGCAAGACTTTATTTCAAAGACTAGTCGCGAAGGGGGCCAGCTTTATAAGTAGTTATTTGCACCTAGATTTAAGAATTCTTACATGGTGGCTTAATTTACTACCAACGGTTTTTATTTTCTTACACAGTCAAGACTTGGCAACGAGTTCAGTTGAATTTGTGAGAAGTGATTAATAATTATGATGTATTTCTTGAGGACCTTCCAATTAACTTGGAAAGTTAAACGCGTATATGATTAGAATAATAATAATACAACATTATACGGATAAAAAAACCTTTTCCATTTAAAATAAAATAAATGTTTATCCGTAAGTTCATAGCATTTTTTGTTTCCAACGGAAAGGTGCTTAAAAACTATATTATTTTCATTTTGTTAAATACACTTTGAGTTTTGCTATTTATATAAGAAAAAGCTTTTTGTTGGCATTAACAATGAAAAGCAAACAGAACAAAATTATAAAAGTTACGAAATCAAAAGCAGAACCATTTTTTTGTATGTGAATCCCAAACAAAAATCCCAACTGTCAGGTGCCAGTGAGTCTATTGCATCTCCCATTGGGGTATGTTGTGAGGCTAAACGGAATTTAGATGAGAATGAGGCGGAGAAGAAGAAGGTTAAAAAGTACTTGGTTATTTAGATCTGGTCACTAAACACGGCTATTGCCATATCAAGAAGATTTTTACGATGAAAACCCCATAAAAATTAGCATTACAAAAATGTCTTTATTTCAGTCTTCTGCTCTTGCTCGATCAGATGAAGTATCAGATTTTATGCTGTTTATCTAACAATCTCCAAAGAACCTTCTTTACTAATGAACTAACTAACTATACTAACTCTACAAAATTGGATTGAAAACTTCTTCACCATGAAGCCACAGGGATTTTTAAGGCGTATGTTCTAAAAACAACTTTCAGAACGTTCGGTGTCAATCGTGAAATAAACGTGAGAAACCATCTGTTTTAATTTTCAATAAACTTTTATAATAGAATGAACTGAAAAACATAAATTCCCGACAACCGGATATTTTTGGAGAGCTAATATGTACGATTGACACGTGTAACCAATAAAATTCAACGCATTCAAAGTTTGGTAAAACATTTTTTTTTCGAAAAATGAAATAATATAGGCACGAGAAAATAATCATTGATCTGCTTATTTTTGATAACCGTAAACAATTGCGGTAGGAGCACGAAACGCAATTTGTAAATTATCGATCTGGAATAATCTATTAACGGCCCTCTACGCTAGCCACCGAATTCTTGAAAAAATATTACTAATTCTAAAATACAATCGAAGGTTTGAACTATAAATCATAAAAGAGTTGAAAATGCAATGCAGTTCATTGTTTATTATGACATCACAGCTCACTGTCTCTCCAAGGTAGTTGAGAAATATTTGTTTAGATTTTCTCCTTACTTGTTTTTTAGCAAATCAATCCCCGTACTGTCTACTGAAAACCCTATACTATAACAAACTAACCATCTCGCCGTTTCCACGCAGGGGTACGCAGAGAGGATGGACCGCCTTACAACTCTGTCTTGGCACACACTCCTTGCTTCATTCACGTTCATGCATTGTCTCATACATACTCTTCTATTATTCCCACTCTTAACATGACCCGATTCAAGTATTGGATTTAGTTGATTGTGCCATGTCTTCCTCGGGCGTCCTCGACTTCTTCCATTCACTTTAGCATCATAAATTCTTTTTACACTCCTTTCTTCGTTCATTCGCTCTACATGCCCAAACCATCTAAGCGTCCCTTTTTTGATCCTATTTATTACGCTTACATTAGCCTTACATTCTTTCCGGATATCCACATTTTTAATACGGTCATACATGGTTTTACCGCACGTACGTCTCAGGGATCTCATTTTCACAGCATTCAGTCTACTTTCATCTTTCCTCTGCCAGTTCCATGCCTTACTGCCATACATCAGGGTTGGTATAAGCACTCCATTGTGGACTGCTAGCTTCGCTTCTTTTGACAATTTCTTATTTGCGCCAAAAGCGTTTAGTCCTCCATTAACATTCCTATACTCATGGTCACAAAATATTTTGTTTTTCTTTTCTTGTTATATAATATAATATTTACACTGTTTGCATTTTTAGAATCGTTAACTTGTTATACTTGAAAATTGATATTTTCGAGTACCAACATGTTAACTGTCCTTAATATAGTTTCCCTTTCTTTGCTTTAACGAATTCGTTAATATGAATTCATACGTTTTATCTGGACTTTTAGCTAAATTATTTTTTCAATCGGTTGATGTACACACTTGTATGCGCTGCTTTACCCATATCGGAACCTTTTTCTCCTGTGATTTATGATAAGATCGTGATTTTATATAGTCCTAATTTGTATGCATATTATATTTTTTTCTTGTTAGTTAGCTTAGTTAATTTAGTATGAAGCGCACTTAAGGTGAACTATTACAAAACTGCGCTACATAAGTCCATTGTTATTAGTATTATTAAGATGTTCGTTATGAGGCATGTAGCGAATATAACATTTTTTATAATAAAATCTATTTATGTTATAGGAGAATCAACTGCATTTTAGATATTTTAGCAATTATTGGGTTAGATTTTCAACTGATTCATAGTGCTTATAATACTAAAAATTATTAATTCGATTACTAGTGTGATAAATCGGTGAAGATGTTCAACTTCCTATATATTCCACACCCCGACATAAATACAAACAAAACACAAATTTGGTCAAAGAGACGCACAAATTAACTTTGTGATTTAGACAAACTTATATATAATTCTGAACTCTAAAGCTCGTGGCATTATTTCAGTCCAACAGTGCGTCAGTTCACTTTGCACTTAATAATGTAACAAAATGTCCGAAACAGCGTGATAAAATTTCTAGAATCTAATAAATGAAACATGGTATCAGTTGTAACCTGAGTGCTTTATTACGGGGTAAAGCATCTGATATTATGAAGGGTGGGTGGAAGCAAGAGATCGCCAGGGGTGAATTATCCCCTAGACATACGATATAGTTTGGAATTCACTAAAAATAGACACAAAAAGAGACTTGCGTTTTAGCGGTAGAATATCAAAGATAAAATTGGTGAGGACTCTGTCAGCTTTATCAAAAGGATATATCGCATTAGTAGAATGACATTGAAACATTACATAATTTCGAAATTTAGCAGAATATAGCAATTTGTTAATACAATATTAACTGAAAACTCTAAATCAAGCACAAAGACCACAGTGGAAGGGTGTTAAGGTCCTTT
Organism: Drusus annulatus; assembly: GCA_022651775.1. Lineage (NCBI taxonomy): Eukaryota > Metazoa > Arthropoda > Insecta > Trichoptera > Limnephilidae > Drusus > Drusus annulatus. Next base: position 428,335 of record JAGWCC010000274.1, read on the forward strand.
GCTTCGAATCCTGAGGTTGCGGCTTGTAATCCTGTTTTGACAGTTTGCACGTGATTTTCTTTTTTTAAATATATAATATTTACACTCCGTTCCAAAGTGCAGATACTCTCAGTATCGCTTTGGTGAGAGACCATCATTCAGGATCAAAGTGTTTCTTGAAATGGCTTTAGCTGCGTATAATAATCAGATATGAATAGCCAAGTACCTTCCAACTTCCCTCTTTCTTATATCCTTTCACACCTACTTCAAATATTATTATTTTTCTATGTAAATCATTATCTACTTTACTGCCTCATATATTGCGTAGTCAAATAATAACCGTGGAGGAATGTCGTGATTCTGTATTATTTACCGAATAAGCGATTTTTTCGTAACAAACGCCCCCGATAAGCAAAAGTACAAAAATTAAAATAAAGTCTTGAAAAAGTTTTCATTCGGGTTTTTTTTACTAACACATGAAATTACCACAAATTCCATCAAGTTTTTCTGGCTAGTCCTAGAAAAAAAAATGTTATCTTGCCAGAAGCCCTGATATTGGATAATCCGTCACTGGATTAAACTCCCTGGGTATTTTATCTAAGAGTAGGGTTGACACCAACCTTTCCTTATTAAGAACAACAAATTTTTACCTCGCCCTCCCAACTGGAGGCCATAAATTAAAACCATTTTAATGAACCCGGTATAAGTTTGCGAAGTGTCACCGACATTTTGTGAATTATCTTAACATGGCCTGTATTAATTTAATGATAAATATCTAAAACAACTTCTATATCAGTACATTTTAAATACAAAGATTTAACTAAACAGGAGTTTATGAATTTCCATAGTTTTATTAGTACCTTGGGATATATTTATCGACCAGTAGCGTGCAGGGACAGTTTTCCAATTACGGAATTTTTTGGGAATGTTTTCAATTTAGTTTTCTTGATTTTGGGTAAAAAGATTGAAATAATAAAAAAAACACATAAAAAAATTTTACTCGAGAAAATCAGATATTTCTTCAACATTGCACACTTTAAAGCCATATTTTTGTTAGAAATACAAAATTACCATTTAGATATTATTAAATTTAAATAATTTCCTTTGTGAGTACGTCCTTACGAGCGTGAACTTCTCAAATTTGACACTGATTTTAATTGAAATTATAAAATTTCCAAGTATTTTAGCAGACATTATTCTATTTTTGAAATAAAAACTACATTTTTTCATGGCAAGTCAAGTTACATCTCGTAAGTTTTTACAGATAACAACAAATAGTATATAAATAATATCACGTTCAAATGAAAATATTTAAAAAGACTCTGTCAGTATTTTCATTATTAAAGAACTAGAATGACAAATGGGGCTAAATTCTAAAACAAAAAGATCATGTCGAGGTGGTAAGGAGCATCTTTAATTGAATGAAAAACATCCTCCGGCTACTTAAAACAACATTTAAAAATATGCATGGTTCATGGCATGGACATGTGGACAATAAATCAAACATAAGCACCGAAGTTAGAAGCTTTAGAGATGTGAATCTCTATATAATCTTCAAGATACCCTGCACTGATATGTTGAATAATATTGAGGTTTTTCGTCGATTGGTCAAAAGTTGCGAAATTGCACTAGGTATAAAACTAAAGAAAAACAACCACAAGGCGTGCTAAGATGCCTTTGAATCTTACGTGAAGGTTGTTTTGGGCTGTAGAGAAAGGTTGCCATAGGAAAAAACAACAGCAGAAGAATAATAACAAACCGTGTGATTAAAAGTATAAACCTAATCACAAAGCGTAAACAATTTTGCTCTCGACCCCTTCTACTGATGGTCAATTATCTTACCAATCGGACTGCTGACTTCTTAAGATACTTAAAAATATATATAACATGTTCACTCCCACCCATTTGAGCTGCTTCCTATTATACTGGTAAGATTAACTCATTTATCCGAATAATATTGAACAAATAAATGTCTAGAATATCTCGTCTGCAATGTTAATTTCAAGATTGGAATTATACAGCGTCTCATTAGTAAAACTTTAGCGCACAAGCAATTAAAAACAATCACAAAGCAATCAATAAAGGCCCACTTAAGTTCCTGCTAAAATCAACAAAACCCAATCTTGCCTTTGTCTGTCTATCTGTACCGGAAACAATTAAAAACAACTGCTCAGTTTAGATTTTCTTTGACACAAAAAGCAAAGAGAAAGGGGAAAATTCAAAAGTGTCGCCTACGTTTTGAGCTATAGGGTGACACAAAATCAAAGATGACGAAAAATATTACTTTTGGATTGATAAAATTCTTAACAGCGCTCTATCTCGATATAATAAGATGGATATGTTTTTTAACTTTCGGCTTACGGTATTGCTAACTCGTTTTAAAGAAGATGCTTTACAAAGCGTAAACTGGGTCTTGAAAAGACCGATGTTGGAGGAGAGAGGAAACCCAGAAGACGTGTTATTTCAAAACCAAACTTTTGAGAAAAGCATTGAGTTGTACAACGAGCCGCTCTCATGCGACAACTAACTATCTTGTTCGAATGTTTACCTGTAGCGAAAGGATCACTTCGTAAGTCGAAACTTAAACTTTAAGCTCACAGTTTACTCTCACGCTGTGAAAGGGGGTTTCTTAGACAGCATCGGACCATCCCTATTGACGCTAGTTCTTTGGAGCTCCATATTCGGTAAAGCAAGCACAGTGCAAAGTTCTTTAAAATCTTCCTCTTCCCTATCATATTCACCTCCCCACTTCTCTAAGCCTTACACCATACCCACATATTAAGGACGCCATAGTTCCATTGGTCCAGTTGCATTGTATTCAGATTTAATCAGAATACCAGTTTTATTGGTTATTTCACTAATTTGTAAAATGCTTATGAGCACTTTAAAAAATATTTTATTGATCTTTTTACCTAAAAACGACGCTATTAAATATTTGGATGTGTTAATATTTTCAAGAAAAATGGGGCAGTAACATTGTATGCACTGGGCGGATTCCATTACATACAGTGGCGTAGTGATTATTTTAAGAGTCAATTAAGAACTGACTACATAATTTTGATTGGTTATTTATTGAAAGTTCACACACCAGAATGCAGTAACTTCATTACCAACCAATCCTTGTATTGAACGATTTCTTAAAAAAAGTATTTGGCGTGAGTTTTAAGATTTCATTTTTAGTTTTATTCTCAGAAATAAACAGACAACTATCAATTTACTCAGCACAGAACCTTGCATTTATATGGAGAGCTATCCTACTGACCGCATTGTTATTTTATTTTATTAGTATCTTACCTACGATTCATCTCCTGAACGAAGCTTTGTGTTATTCTTGAAGCAGTTAGAGCTGTGTAAATCTAAAGCTCGACCACGATGAGAAAACATCCAGGTACCAAGGAAAATTAGTTATTTTATAGAAAAGCCTTAGATATTTTCGAGCCTTTTTTGAAGATTCTTTATTTATTCATGCCTTCTGAGGTTTTACGGTCAATTATTTTCTTTAGTTTTTTTGTACAAGAAAAAAAAGTAGAATACATTAGTAAATAGTACATTATAGAATAACAGCAGTATTAAAGAAAAAGGTAGAATAAACATAGTTGAACGTAATACGTTGTATTAATATATTGTTGTGAAGATCTAATCAAATATTTAACCAAAATACGTTATTTCCCCCAAGAGGCAATTGTATATGTTTGACTTTTTCTATTTAATTTATATACTATTCATACTTTTTTTATACAAGATGTGTAAAATAAATTATTTATTTCAACATCTCAATAAACATTACAATATCTATGTCACATCAAGATGAATGTGGATACCTTTCTTCATAGTGCCTTTTTGATTTCAGAATTTTATCTCTTGAGGAGATTTATGACGGACATTTATATCAAGGTACACTTTGTTTATATTTTATTTTATACTTTGTTATACTTGATGAAAGTAAATATTAATATTACTTAAAACAATATACTACAATAATTACTTTTGAGATGAATGTACCTTTCTTCACAGCGCCCATTCTGAATTCTGAACTCTGCCAAGAGCAACACTCTATCTTGTTGAAGAGATTTACGACGGATGGTTATATCCGGGGTGCAGGAGTGATGCAATGTTATACACCTCCTCGTACCTGGTTTGCTCCTGGTACTTCGCTGGTAATATTGATGAGATCTCAGAACTTCTGTACGGTCTCTGAAAGGAAATCCCCGTGCTATTGCTCCAAGAGGTGAAAGGAGTGTTTTGAGAAGGTTTACTACGTCAACGGTTCAGATTATTCAACCCAACCCAACGTAGCGTGAAATCGAGTGATACTGAAAATGGATGTCTTTTTCATATGCATTTTAAAGAATAAAACCCAAATAAAATGAAAAAATAACTTTGTATAAGATCACAGAATTTATTATTTTTAAAAATTTTCATGACCGATCGGTTTCGCTTAGCCTAAAAATCATCAGTGTATAAAATTTAACTAAACAAAAAATAGAAAGTGTGCGGTTATAAGTGCCAACAGAGGGAAAACACAATACAAAATAAAACAAGAGAATAGTGAGAAAACAAAAGAATAACACTCAAATTATAACAAAGGAACAGAGAAAAATGACAAAAATACGAATTGAAAGGGGCAAAACGTCAATTGAGAATGTGATTAAGAAATAGTAAAAAAATAAAAAAAACATTACTTCAAATAAAATGGCTACGATTCAAATATGCTTTTTATTTGATTATGCTCTTAACGACAGTTCTAAACTATTGATGAAAGAGTTCATCAAATTTAACAATAACACTTTGAAATCAACACACAATATAACATAATTATCATATTATATAACAATATATCGATGGCGTTGTATTTGTGCAAATACATGGGACATGGTGAGTAAAAATTTAACTAATTTTGAAAATGTAATTTTTTTTTTTAAAGAACTCAAACACTGCCGGGCTTCGAATAACCTGATAATATTTGGCAAACTGCTACTATCGTCATTATAAGCGGAACATGTTGCTTGTGCAATTATTGAAGTCTCAGAGAGGAATTGAACCCACGACGCCTGGGCGGGAACCCAGTGCATTTATCAATTCGACTACTAACCGGTCGAAAATATAAAAATATAATTACTTTCAATAAGGTATTGACATTTCAGACTGATTGTTCTATGATGACTGATTTGAGTGGTTTCGAATAGATAATTTGAGGTATTTTCACCAAATCTCACTCAAACCAATGTCGGTAGGTAGTTTTATCTGGTTTTTATAGTTTATCGCTATTTATTAATGCTTCCAACTCTTAATCATATCCATTACGATGAGTTATATCGGCTTATCATTGTTTTCTGTCATTCTCTTTTAGTAGTTTCCCATAACTCGGAGTGCTAGACAAAGGAACTTAATAAATAGAAGATCTTGAGGCCATATACACTACCATTCCTTGAGATATATTAGAGGTTCATTCTTTCAGTGTTTCTTTTTCGACTGTAGGTAAATATATATATTTATATATAAAGTTGTCAAAGTCATAAAATAATCAATCAAATTATATTAGATGCAACGATATTATTTGACTTTGATTTACTATTACTTTTCAAACCTCTCTCCGCTGTTCTTTCCGCTTCAAAACATATTTTTAATTGGTGGTTGATTTTTTTAAAAATTGTGTTCATACCTAGTTTGTTAATTTATGGTTTTTATGTTGCTTTTTTAAGAAATCCATAATATTATGTTTCATATTTTTACAGCCGATAACATATCAGATCCACTTATTCTCGTGATTATTATTAAATTAGAATTAACTTCAAAGCTTTTAAGGCTTATTATTTTTAAAATTATTATTGAAGTAATATCAATAATCTTCAATGTTAATATGAAACAGAAATAATATATAATTTATATCTTCCGTAAATAAAAATGAATGGTATATCCAATATACCGTCTAGGTATACAATATGTACCCAGATAGAGCTTTGCATAACATTAAAAAGATGGCAGCCAAATCGGAAGAAAATTGAAAAAAAAAGATATTAATAATTTTTATTGAAGCATGAGATCGATTAAAAATGCCGGTTTCTTTAGTAGTTTGTATTATCACTATATTTTCGCAGATAAGTATTTATTGTTGTAAGATTATCTATTTTCTATATGGTCATATAATAATATGTTTGTCTTCGGTCTTCTAGGTTTATGTTATCATCTTACCTTTTAGCTATTACTCGGCCACACTAAGAAATATAATAAATATTTTGTACCACAGAGGTCGTGTTTTATTCACTTCATCGTAATTTAATAATACTTAAGGAATTCCTTAAATTTATTGTGGTTTTTATATTCAAAATAATGTTTATCACAGTTTTCCTTCAAAAGGCGAAACAGCTGTCACACGTTTTAACAATGAACTAGCAGAACTTATATAAGTAATTTATGGGTGATTTTTTTTAAAGAGAGTTGAAAACTTAAGATTACTTTAAGAGCGTGGAATAAATTTGCCCGAGCCACTCTGGATAATTTTCAAGGAAGTTCATTGTTCATTGTTACACACTCGCATGTACCAATAGTATACGACAGACTTATCGTTTTAGTGTATTTTAACTGTGAATCCTAAGTAATGCTTTATTACCAATCCACTTTTATTGCGAGTTTCATGGCACTTGCAATTATTATTATATGGACTCTGTAAGCTGGAAGTGAGCAGCTTTAGATCGAGGTATAACGATAGAAAACTAGAAACTGTATGACTGAAAGCATTATTGCATGGAAGCACTAGTAAACGTACCCGGCGTTGCTCGGCACATTATATCAAAGTAAAAAAAACACCATTTTATCTTTCCTTAAGTTATCTACATATTTTATGGGTGTTTTAGTTATACATATATAAAAAAATATATTTTAATAGTTAATATTAACGTGAAGCAATATTGTTTTTTATTAATTGATTTTAAAATATTTTTGATAAACCAGACAAGCCTCGAGTCTCCAACAAAGTCCAAGAAAAAATTTACGACACCAATTAGTGTCGATTTCGTGATTAAGCCACCTGGTGTATACAACAAAAGTAAAAATTTTAAGTAATTTAAAGAACAATGCGATTGCTCAGTCAGAGTACACGCCCGGGTTGTGGAAGGGTCCAGGGTTTAAATCCCGGCAGCAGCTATAAAAGCCACCTATGTATTATGGTTTAATCTGTAATAATTGATTCCTCGCGTTTAGGGGGCACATTAAAATACTAGGAGGAATGGGACTGTATATTGTATAAAATATATCAAGTACTTCCTCAATATTCAATTTATTGGCAGTAGGGCTCGGTTTTCAAATTCAATATAAATACATCGGCTTTTGATGATTCCAATGACATTTCGACACCGAATAATTTGATTGGATTTTTAATGATTATGGTCAACGTGAAAGAAAAAATATTCATAAGCGTAAATATGAAGAAAAAAAATCATGTTGCGAAAACATTTTGTATTAAAGTGACCAGAGTAGTGAGTATTTCGCGATTTTAAATATCTATTTTATTTATGATAAACGTTTTTTTATAATACGTAATTTTTGATTTGGCGATTCTGTTTCGTTCGATGGCACACATCTATTCTTAAAGTGGTTATTACGATTAAATTTGCAATCCATTGCTTCTAATTTTAATATGTTCAAAAAATAGTTCTTCTAGTACCTATGTATTATGGTTTAATCACTTCTAAAAGTTTTTCATTATAATTATATTCGATTATGTAAAAAAGATTATCGTGTGTTGCTAAGCAGCAAAATATCGTAGTTAAATCATTGAAAAGAGTAAAACGTTTACATGACTAAGTTTATTATTATTAAAACTGGTTGATTCATCTAAATACCGCCATTTTATGAGATCTCTCTTAAAGCGTTCTTTACAGCTTTTAAAGCTCTTAGATTTCAAGATTTAGCAGAGCTTTTAAAAACCATACAATACCAGAATCCTGATTTACTCATTTTTATGTTAAAAAAAAAAAATATATATATACAAATATATATATATATATATATATATATATATATATATATATATATATATATATATATATATATATATATATATATATATATATATATATATATATATATATATATATATATATCGTTTTTGTGCTTACTCCACGATGCTTAAGGCATTTTGATCTTGTGGTACATTTTTTACCATTTCATACAGACAGATGTGAAAAATTCCAGAATGGAAGATACTCTTAGTATCGCCCTAGTCGAATTCCACTATTCAGAATCGAAACGCAGCGTTGGCTGAAATGGCATTAGCCATGTATAGTGTAGCAGATGTAAAAAGCGATGCGTTAACAACCTTCCTCTTTACAATAAATCCCAAATTTTGTAAATCGTTTTCCCACTGGCTACTGGGCAGCTAGGAACCATTTAAATCAGAGTTATAATCTGAGCCAACGATGGACATATCGTCGCTGGAAAGGCAAAAGGGCTTAAGTGAAACGTAAAAAATGAGTTAATATGCAATTTTGATCAGTTTTTTTTTCTGCGTCGAATGCTCTGACTGTCGTTTGATTCTGAAAATTTTTGTGGCCCTTTAGCCATCTAAAAAAATATTTATCATTTGGAAGAAGGCTTGACTCCAGCGACACAAATTTGAAACTTTTAAACTTTTTATCGCTTCAGTGAGAGCATAGAGTTTCCTGAGTTTACTTTTTTTTCAAAATTCAACCAGGTACAAAACTTACGAATTTTATTGTAAAACAAAAAAAACCAAAAAGTGCTCGGGTGTACACTTCTCAAAGTGGCGCTTCAGTCCATTTGTCTTTCCGGCGACGATATGAAACAAATAATAATGTGTAGATACTACAAAAGAATTCTGAGGCTTGCGAGAAAAAAAAGATCGGTTTACAAAAGTCAAAGAAATGTTGAAGGAATCAAATAGTATGCCATTCATTCAAACAAATAATTAAACAAAATATTTTTTAAGCATAAAATAATCAATTGCCTCAAATTACCAGGATTGTTGAGAAAATTAAAAAGTTTCCTTTGAGCACAAAGTAAAAAACGAGACAAAGAATATAAATAAAAGTAGAAATATGCTTTAAAAATACTAAATAACATAAAATTACAAGAAAATATTAAAAAAAAATAAAAGTAAATGTGTAATTAATTTATGCCAAGTAAAATGATTAAGGGTTAAAAAATGAATGTTCTGCAATTACACACTAGTTCATCTTAAAAATTGTAGAGGATAGTCAAGAGCGCGCAGGGAACAGATAGGAAGGAGAAACACACCAACAGAATTGCCTGAATCCCAAACAGCCAATCAATTCCCTCATTATACTTAATGTAACGAGAAATGAAGCTACTCGTCAAATTCTCTCAGGGGCTCTCATTTGAGAGCTCTTTGCTTAATAACGAAGCCCTTCTCTTGTGAGGGTAAATGGTTTTTAAGGCCTCGTTTTTTAAGAACTTTTTTTTGTGATCTTTTGACATGTAAGGTAAATACAATTGATTCAAGCCTTTTTTTTATTTAATTATAAACACATTTTGCTAAGTGCTCTTTTTTTCAACGGTAAAACAGTTTTTAATGCAGCTTTTTATAAGACTTTCAATTATTTATATCTTAGATAAATCACTCTTTTTTTCATTTTCAATTTAATAATTTAAGAACATTTGCTTAATAACGAAGCCTTTCTCTTGTACCTACAAGTAAATTGATTATTAAGGCCTCGCCCAAAGAAGTTGTTTCTTTTTTAATCACAAAAAATAATAAAAAAAATGTTTTTTTAAAGCTGTTTTCTTTCATTAGTTTATTATTTCAAAGGTTTTTTTTTTGTAACTTCGAAAAACTTTTCTTGTGAGGATATTTTTTGTAAGGCTACGCTCTCGCGAGAAGTTATTATTCAAAATACAGTAAATATGATTTATTTCAATACATAAACTACAGACCTAACCACAGTCAAACGAAACACACGACTGACCTGTATTATGTTGTCGAACAAATACATATTAAACTACTTAAAAACATGTTTAAAACTACACATTTAAAAATTTTTCTTAAATTTTCATTAATTTTTATTAAGCGCGGTTGCTTAGTCATAAAAATCTTCAGCATAAATATAATAAATAAATGCAATAAAAAGAATGCAAAAACGTTGATAATAAAATTAAATGGTATGTAGATATTTTTTTGAATGGAAGGTAGACGTGCAAATTAAGCAAACGTAAAAATACTTGAGTGCGACAAAATCTAAAAAATATATTTCTAATGCATACGATTTATAAAACTAAGTTGGTCTTCCCTGCCAGGGCCGTCACCAGACATTAGTCCACCTAGAACCGGGGGCCGCGGGCCCTTGCCTTTGGGGGGCTCGTGAAAATCAAATAAAAAACGATTCGCGCATAAAAATGGCTTCAATTTCGTCTCATGGGGTCGTTACATTGGCATTTGATTACCTTTCAATTCGGGTGAGGCGTCGCTGGGGGGAATGCCCATGAAATAGGCAAATCTTTTACGTTTAAAAGTAATGCCTTTTACTTTTCCGTGCATTAAAACGACCGGATTTTTTTTTATCGATGCCAGTCGAATCAAGAGAATGCAGATGTTTAGGAATAAGATTATTGTGATATTCGTTGTTTTTAAATGTTGTTCTTAGAAGAATGTTCAATCATAATGCGCCCTTGAAAAAAAAAGAACTGTCGTAACAAGAATCATAATAAAGGTTGTTATGCTTTAAGTATAAGCCAAACGTGTGAATTATTTAGTTCCGCTTTCTTTTTTTACGAACAGTTTTTTCTGTGTATTGATATTAATTGTTTTCTTGATATTTGTATTTTGACATTTTAATTAATTATCGTATTTTATTTTATAGCTGGTGAAATAACCACCTCTTCTACTACCTTTAAAACCCTCAGTTTTCAGTAAATGTAAGGATTTTAAATATTTAAATAATATCAATACACAACAATACAAATATGAAACAGAATAAGTTAGAAAAAAAAGACAATGGTCAATGGTTGGGACCTCATTGGAAACCGACATTTTTAACCAATCTCATACTTTTTACTGGAGATTATTGATATTATTTTTTCATTTTTCCTCCGATTTGGCTGCCATATTTGTAATGATAAATAACGCTCTACTCGAGCATATTGAGTACCTAGGTGGTGTCTTGGATAAATAGAATTCTTTTATTTACGGAAGATCTTTTTGACTTCTCGGGAGATCGGGAGTCGGGAATTAATATTGAAATTACAATTAACTTTAATAATTCATAATTTAATAAAGTATTGGTTGACCCCATTGTCTTTTTATTTTCTGGCTTTTTCTGTTTCATATTTGTGTTGTTGATTTTTGAGATTATTCAAATATAAAAAAAAATATGCATTAGTGCTTTAAAGTTAATTTAAAAAAAAAAGATTTTATATAAGATAATTTGCACTTAGGGTAAAATATCACTTAAATTTGCTTTATAATTGTTATCATCATTAAATTCTAGGGTAAGATTTGGCATATCTAACTTCAATCTACTTCCATGCAGTATATCACCTCTTCCTCATCCTCTTGGGTCGCTTCTGCTGAGGCACCCACTTGGTCATGATCTTTGGTATCCTGTCATCTGGTACTCTTTCTACGTGTGCGGACTGTGCACTCCATCATCTTTGGGACCTGCACAATCTTAGCATTGCTTCATTCTCAATTAGAATTGCGAAATCATGACTCATTTTAAATTTGCATTATCTATTTTCTAGCGTAGGTCTAAAGATTTATAATTGTACAATAATATTCTTCCTTTTTTATGACAGCAAAACATTTATTGGCGCTTGATTTTTAATTTGTAGAATAAATTAGATTTCAAAGAAAGAAATTGAAGGATACTAATATAAAGTTACGCATGACTCAAAGATGGAAAGCAATGAAATTCAATAAATGCCAATAATATGGATCACTGATTCCTCAAGTTTGGGGGGCACATTCAAATGCTAGGAGGAATGGGACTGTATATTGTACAAAATATATCAAGTACTTCCTCAATATTTAATTTATTGGCACTAGTGCTCAGTTTTCAAATTCAATATGAACACTCCGGCTTTTAATGATTCCAAAGACGTTTCGACACCGAATAATTTGATTGGATTTTTAATGATTATAGTCAATACGAAAGAAAAAGTTTGATAATCGTAAGTATAGAAAAAAAATTGGGGTGGAAATATTTTTTATTCTTATTGTTAAGTTTATTTGTTTAGTTGTGGGGATGCTAGATATTAGGTTATAAAACAGTAGTGAGTAGCTTGTGTCCGAAAATTGTTTTCATTATAATTAATAAATTAGGTCAAATAAACTATGTTTTTTTAAATATTGGACACTAGAACAAGACCAACAGTAGTGTGACATATTTTCTATGTCACTAGTATTTGAATGTGTAACTTTTGAGACCCCCGGCGTATCCAAATACGAAAAAAGATTTAACTGTCCAGTCTAGTGGGCATACATCCCTTAAACTTCAATAAACCGCGTGCGCCGTGTCCAGTTGATGAGCAGGGAAGATTTTTTAAATAAAAAAAAGCAAAATTACCGATAACACATATAATTGATCAGAAATTTACCCACACCATAAAATAGCTAATTAGTAAAAAACTGTACATATATAGCAGTGCGGTCGTATTCAATCAAGGTAGGGGTTAAAAAACAACCGTAAGATGACATAATAACTACTTTCTTATTTCACTCTCCGAAGGCTCCGATCGCTAGTCCTTCAAACTTTCTTGGACATGTAGGGGTACTTAGGTTGAGGTATTTCAATCACCATTCTATGTAATGTCCATCAAATTGATGATTAGCGAAATTTTGAATTTTTGACATTTAGATCTCGGCCCGTTTCAGCTTTTGATCACTGTTGATCATTATGGTAATGCCGTTATGCTTATTAGTTAATGTCTCAATCTGTTAAAAAAGCCTAAGCGGGCAGAAAATCGACGCTTAACGGCAATCATTCAAATGTAAAAAAATCAAAATATGTTCGTAAAATGAGAAAAACTCCAAGCCAAATACTAAAAACAAATAAAAATGTGCGGAATTGAGATATTATGGGTATACTCCCCTTGACAGAAACCATGGTGGAAATTGTAAATTGAATATAAATTCATTACCCTATTAACTGCGATGTAATGTACGAGTCGCCTGATAATTGGCGTATTTGCGTGACGTGTTCGAACTGAATACTGGCCTGTGATTGGTTCGTGAAAATGTTTCAAAAACTGGAGAGCGTTTTGATTAGCTGTTAATCCCGTTCGAGGTATGAAATCACGAGCGACGCATCGCGGGAAGGTAATCATATTTTCAGGCATTTTAATTTGATTATTTTGCCATGCAGTAACATTTTGATAGACGGAGGTGGTGTAAATTTTTAGTATGTTTCAGGGAGGAAATTTTTTAAGGTGAACATGCTTTTTCGTTTTTTATCCAAGTAATTTACAAATTACAGATTAATATCAACATTCTATCGACAACTTTATTATTTCATCAATTGCACACAATATATTTGAGTATGTAAATTAACCATTAATTGTTAACTAAGTAAGGATTTGAAATAAATGTATTTTTATTTTGGCAATGTTACGTATCTATAGTATTTCCGGTTCAAAATCCATCGTTTTTTTTTTTAACGAATGTAGTAGTAATCGAGTATATATTTCCAATCACTTACAATGTTTCTACACACAAGAATTACATAAAAAATAAAAAGGGCTATTCGTGATTTTGGACCAAAGCCTATTCACTGAATTAATTCATTGGATTTGTGATTTATTATTGATGGAGACAAACAAATACATTCTGAAGATTTTCTGTGATAAAGAACTTTGTGCTGATAGAATGCGTATTAAAATAAATCGAAAACCGACACAATATATTATATTGTAGCCGGAAAGGCAAAAGGGCTGAAGTGCCATTTTGGGAAGTTTACACCAGAGCATTTAAAAGTTTTTGTTTGTTTTACAATAAAATTCACAAGTCCGCAGTACCTGGTTGGATTTAAAAAAAAAAGTTAACGTAGGTAACTCAAGGCTCTTACTGAGTTACATGAAGCGACAAAAAGCTTAAAAAAACCCAAACTTGTGTGGCTTGAGTCAAGCCTTCTCCCAAATGGTAAATATATTTTAGATGGCTGAAGGGCCACAAAAGACTTCAGAATCAAATGAGAGTCAGAGCATTCGATGTGGAAAAAAAGAATTGATCAAAACTGCATATTTAACTCATTTTTAACCAAAGCATCGCTTAAGCCCTTTTGCCTTTCCAGCGGCGATATGGTATAGATTTACTTGGTTCATATTTTGCCATATTATTTTGTTTTGTTTTAAAATTGAATCTATTTTCATCAATGACGTTATATATATATATAGACACGTTGTAGCACTCTCAAAGTGGCAAGCAATAATCACGCTGGTTGGTTTGATTGGTGTTTAAGCCGATTTAGTACTAAGCAGTCACGCGTCGCTAAAGGTCGTTTCAACATTACAAGCAAGTATGGAACGCGGTGCAAACTTCGGATCTGTTTCGTTCATACACATGTATTCTATGAATGTCTATCTTTGTCATACATGACCGATATTTGAATGATGAATTGACTGGTAACGTGTGTGTTGTGCTTGCCACATTTTGTGTTAATATTCTAAGGCTATAACGTGTCTATATATAAGTAACGTCATTGATTTTTATACGAATTCTGCCAACAATCTTCTAAACACTAAATTCTTTTTTGTAAAGATTATATTCGTTTGTCTCCGCCAATAATCGATCATAAACCTAATGAATAAATTCCGCAAAAAGGCTTTGGTCTAAAAACACGTCTGGTCCTCTGAAATCCTAATCCCGGCTTCGATGGCAATGTTTCCGCAATGAGCTGCGATTTCCTTTGCTTGCTACCTGGCTTAAAAGACCTGGGTCTGCGGATTTTACAGATATACTTGGGTATATTGTCAGTGGCGCGCGGTCATTTTTGTCGTTGGTCTTAGTGGGAGATAAATTTTATATATTTGTCCAAACAAAATATGAACATGTCACAACAGTAACGAAGTACAAGGACACAACTACCTAATAGGGATATAAAAGAGATTATCAAACTTTAATGAAATAATATTTTCATTTGAATATTAATAATGATGACCCGTGTGAGAAATTTTAGTATATTATCAATAAAGGCATAGACTTTAAATTAAAAACAAAATAACTTTGTATACATCACTTTATTAATATACAATACTACTACTACTACAACATGTTTCGTGAGCGATGCTCACATCTTCAGGTATTAGTGTATACTATTATTATTATTATTAGTGTATGTATACACTAATACCTGAAGATGTGAGCATCGCTCACGAAACATGTTGTAGTAGTAGTAGTATTGTATATTAATAAAGTGATGTATACAAAGTTATTTTGTTTTTAATTTAAATACATAATGACATCACAAAGTGAAAACCTTTCAGAAGAAGAATTCTTCTTCGAAAAATTAAGGCATAGACATTTACAATTTTTTATAAAAAAGGTTAATATGGAATATAATGTCATGCATGTTTGAAACTCATTATTGCAGAATACAAAATTGCTTATCAATATTGGGAATAACACTTGTATGGAAAGCTATGTAAATATATCAGTAAAGAGGTTTATTACCTGACCCGAAAGCTGTGAAGTAAGTAGAAACCATTGATATGCCACAAAACTATTTAAAAATTCAATTTTAAAAAATGTACCTACTAAACTTAACACGTGTTACATTACGCACTAAATAAAATTGCATATTCCAAATAAAGTTATGTTTTGTTTTAAGCCACTTTCTTATTATGTGTCAACTGATTTTAACTAGTGTTCAGGAAAATATAAAATCAACTTATAAAAGTTACTAAAGTTTATATTATATTGTCCCGAAGAAAGTTGAATCCCACCGAAACTAGACATTGTTTTTATGATGACCTTATTACGCTTTATATATACTCGTACATATTTTCAAAACCATACCAGATTCACAACTGCTCCCAACCGTCTGGAGTCAGTGGGACAGTGGCATTTCCTTGGAGGACATGGAGTGGTCCCTTTGCGAAACAGTGTAGTCTGGACGGTTGACTTTATACTGACTCGATAGAAAGAGACAAAGCTATGTTAAAGAATGTTGGATAGCCTATTAGTTACCACCCACATGGAATTCGGGCATATTTAATAAACATATTTGAACACATTAACTAAAACAATATCAATACAATTTTAAAATGATTTATAAAGTCAAAATATCCTACAAACACTAATAACATGGTTTGCCTTAATAATGTTAGAAGCTTTTTGTTGATTTTATGTCTTTATATCACTAAAAACATTGGAAATTCTAAAGTTCGGTCAAAAATATGCAAAACTGTTGAAATACTCGTACCTCAGAAAAGTGATGTTTTATAATCTTTGTTTGGTCTTATTTGAACAATCACGCATAGCACATCGTGTTTAATTTAATGATTTAATTTAATCAACACAAATACAGTTAATAATCTCAAAATAAGTGGCTTAAAATAAAACGTACCATTATTTAAATTGAGGGGCTTAGAAGCAAAGGCAGCAATCTCCAAAAACGGTTCTGTAGCATTGTCAACTTTTGAATGATTATTAAAAAGAAATGGAGAATGAAGTGTACAAAAATGTTAGTGCACATTAAACTAGGAACAATTTGAAACAATTTTCTCTAAATTTATCAACGTGTTCACAAAAGAAAAGTGCATTAAACGTTAAATCAACTTTCCAATAAATAATTTTAAATGAAGGAGATTGCTGCCTTTGCTTCTAAGCCCCTCAATTATAATGTCAGGCTTCAACGCGTTTACTTTCTTTGAAAAAAAAAGATTTTTTTTTTCGACTTGTTTTAGTTTATTTTTTTCAGTTAATAAATAAAAAATAAAAATAATATTGTCGAAATGGACCGCACGCCACTGTTTAGTATCTGTATAGAACGTGAAAGCTCTTGCAAAATGTATGTATTATAGAGAATCAAAAGGATGGTGCCATATTGCGAAAAACATGCATACATATTAATGAAAAGTTTGTTCAAACATTTTTTTCTCGAATGTGGAAATGCACGGTGGCACAGTTTTGATACAAAAAGCTGTAGCCCCAGGCTGCGAGAGTGATATGATGTCAGTTTTTCACGACTGGGAGATTATTCAATCTTCGATTAACTTGACGATAGTGAAGAATCAATGAAGTTAAGAAGCATTAAAATCACGCGAACTAGGAAATGACGCTGTTAAGTAGTGTGAAGGTAGCACAAGAAACAAATACTTAGAAAACAATTTTAATCATTTGTTAACTTCCACTTAATTGGAAATCAACCAATTTTTTGTTGCTGTTACAAGTATGAAAGTATACAATTATTGAACTACAAAGTTACTATTTATATCTTATGTTAGTGTTAAGCAGTCTACTTTGATTTTTTTTCGATGTCGATGAAAAGTCTATTATTGTAACCAATTAATAAAATTTTTCATATGAATAAAAACTTTTTTTTTTTGGCATTTTCCACACCCACAAAAACACAATGTTGAATATTACCAATTCGAAATAATCTGTTATTTATTACATCCATGATTACAGGCTTGAGGATATAAACTACCCCCCAACCTGACTGGTCTCTTACCCCTGCGTGTCCAAGGCAGGTTCCAGCGTCGCTTATTGACACCCCGGCTGAATACTAAGTTAGAAGTTAAACTTCGTTACCGACCCGACGCAAAACTGCAATACTGCATTGGGCACCGAACCACCCGCCCTTCACCCCAAACCGTAAGATGCACAACGTAAAGTGCGCCATAATTTAAGAACCATTTTACAGCTTGACACATTTAACTGTGCAGTCGGTGCAGTCGGTGCCGTCGCTAGAGTAGATTTTGTTGATACAAATAATTTTATGGATTAAAAAAAAAAGTTGGTTCTTTAGTTCCTCCTTTGTCCGCCTGAAAGATAACTGTGTCAAGCGGTGTCTAATGGGCAGGTATGGCCTTGCCGTTGAGAGCTTGGCTGTGAAATATTTTTAAGATACATGCGTTTACGAGAAAGAACAAAAGTTTTAATATGGCTAATAGTCTTATTCCTTTAATGCTGGAGAAGAATCTTAACTTTACTATGTGAATACTACAGGAGAGACCCAACGGCTTGGAGCCATTGGGATTATGGAATCCCCAATTGGAGTGTATTGTGTTGATGACAGGAGTGGGGAGGGAAGGAAATTGGGAAGATGAAGGTGAAGAAATACCAGGTTATTAATATTAGGTCAATCAAGACGGTTATAACAAACGCCAGGATTTGAACCCGCAATGTTTGGATTTGTAGTCGAGAATCTAAGCCGCTCGATCAAAGATATCATCAAATAAAAAAATATTAAAAAAAACTGCCAAATAATGTGTCCCACTAAAAACAATCAAATGGTGGCGTCATGCAATTTACTCATTATTTTTCAGTTAGCAACCTCATTTCAATCACGAGCTATCGAATTTGAAATATTAATTTAACTGTCGAATAATAAGACCACAAGAGATTTTACATTATCAGTTTAACATATTTTAATTGTCGAGTTTTTGCTCTCTTAGCCTACCCAGTAAGATACTTAATTCATAGAATACCGCTGATAGCTTCGCTGTAACATCTTCTTCCTCAAAAAAATGACATTTTACTAAAGTGTTTACAATAGAGTTCCCAGCAGCAGGCCAATGGAGCTAAGGTAGTAAATAAATTACTAAATATTTAGAATATGTTTTTGTAGTAATACCGTCTTTCCAGCTAGTTTAATAAATAGGTTGTAACGATTAGGAAAATGATCTAATTTCATATCACATTATTAATACCCGGTTGAAACTTACAAATTACCTTTGACCACTCGCTCCTCTTTAAAACGCCTTCAGCCAGAAACGTCATCAATCATCATACTCTATTCCGGCGTTAACCCATTTCACTCAAATTTGAGAGTCCTCCATTCAAAACATCAGACATTCCTTAATTTGAGCTACGGGGTGTGAGGTACTCCTTAATTAACCGCAACCTCTGAGAAAGCTCCCCCGGTTCCTCTCACGTGATGGTTTATTTAAAACAATGAATGGAATCGTAATTAGAGATCTAGAACCTTCTCAAGGAGGCTGCTTCCTTCCGCAAAGTCTTATTTCCGGTAAGGTTGGTTTCTCAATGCGAGCTGTTATGTTTAATTTCTTAATAAAACATCTTATAATATTGGTACTTACTGCTTCATTACTAATATTCTCGTACATAGAACAAAAAATATTTTTTATGCATTTGTTTGTGGTGTTTGTTCATTCTTAATGATCTATGTTTATTCGAATTCGAAACTTGAACCTTTTCATTCGGTTTCATTAAATACAAAGAACGTATAAATCGAGTAAAATGATAATGAATACGTAGACAAATATTATTAAATCAAAAATTAACAGTTTTTATGTACTGACAAGACATGGTTGTACCGAAACCGGTAAGCGTGTTTATAAATACAATGAGATACAAAAAATAACAGTATTTCATTAAAAAAATATGGCTCAGGAAAGTATGTGTGAATGTGTAATGCATATAAAGTGAAAAAAAAATGCAATCAAGATTAACTTTCGTTGAACGGGAGATTTTTTAACATTATTAACATTACACCGTCGTCGGAAAGGCAAAGGGCTGAAGTGCCATTTTGGAAAGTTTACACCAGAGCACTTTAAAGTTGTTTTTGTTTTATAATAAAATTCAAAATTCTTCACTACCTGGTTGGATTTTGAAATAAAAAAGTTGACTCACTGAAACTTAGTTGAAACTTGTGTTGCTTAAGTCAAGCCTTCTCCCAAATGGTAAATATATTTTAGATGGCCGAAGGGTCACAAAAGTCTTCAGAATCAAACAAAAGAGTCAAGGCATTCGATGGAGAAAAAAAACGGAAAAAACTGCATATTTAACTCATTTTCGACCAAAGTGTCGCTTAAGCGCATTTGGCTATTAATAAATATTAAACAAATTAAAATAGTTTTGCTCCAATTTTGTCGATACTTACAAATGAAAATTAATAAATAGTTTCATGCAAGAGCTTTAAAGATTTCTAAATCAAGAGCTTAATAACTATGTTACGGTAAAATGTTTTTTTTTTGCCCAAATAAAAACTCTCGTTTTTTTGACTGTACGACTTTTTGTTACGCATCCCTAGGTTTCTAAACTATTCCTAGCACATTTAGTTATTTCCACCATAAACTAGCTTTGAGAAACTCATATATCTTTTTAAAATAAGACAGCATTTTTTGATTGTTTGATAAACGAAACATTTTTAAAACAGTGCGTTGAAACTCTGGCAACTAGTAGGTGACTATGTACTTGCGAAAAGGTATATTATAAAGGATACTTAAAGTACGACATAAGTATCTCTTACGTTCATAATGATGTTCATGCTTCCTAGGCATTAACACAAAATCATAAACTCCGGTGGTTTATTTGACCCCACGACAATGGAGATAAGTGGTAAGGTAATTATTTTCCCATCTGGTTGTTTTCGAGTCAAAAATCCTCCCGCAGTTCCCGGGGTTATCGGGGATAAAGAATGGGGAACAAAAGGCCGAAATATAATGTTTCCTTAATAATACAAAACGCTGCGGCTAAAAGAGAAATTAATGGAGAATACAGGGATAATTACAACAGCTTCTTTGTGATACTTAGAAGAAAACGTATAATTTTAAGTAAGCGGAGGAATAAGAGGGACGCTTTAGTAGACTTGTATCGTGGTTGGATCATAGGCAGATACCATCTAGGTGGAAGTGTGCGTAATGTTCAAGTTACGGTCGCTGAATTATCGTCTCCTTCGGGAAGTTCATTTCAATGATGTTAGATTCATTTCAACTAACTTTGCGTTGAACTTCGTGAATACATTAACAATGCTTTGCAACTAAAATTGTTACAAATAAAATTAACATGTATTATCATTTTTTATCGATCAACACTCCTGTTAAAATATAGCAAAATGGACGAAATTTTTGGAGTTGCTTTAATGACCATAAGATGTGTTGATTATACCTACCCCAGATTCACTAGATGTGTTAAATTTTCATTTGAATTGGATTGCGATAAGAAGGACCAGTGGAATTTGTATCCTCATATTTAAAAACTAACGAGTTAAGGATACAAATATACTGAAATTAAATAAAATTATTATAAGCAAAACTATTCAATAAGCCTGGTGGTAATCATAGTACCTACCTGCCATAAGCTTTTGACATGTATAAGTAGTTAAAATATAAAAGATTTATTACTATTGATATAAGCACAAGGGTATTTAAGCAATTATGATAAAAAACATTAAAAAAAAAAATTACAAAAATAAATAACTGTTTTCCAACATTTTATTTGAAAGAATTAAATTATCTTGTTTAGTTATCTTATTGCACTTGATTACGTGTATTATACTTTATTAATATCACACATTTAAAAATTATTAGGTATAGGTTCGTGTTTACTGGTAATTATTGTTAAAATTTGTTAGGATTCAAAACATTTTCGTACATCATATATGTTCTCTTCGCATTTTTTGAGACAAGCAAACCACATTTTTGCACGTCTCCTGCAAATGGTAAATGTTTTATTGCCGCACATCATATTGAGCAGTATTTTTTCATTAGGTTGTATAAATATTTTCGTAGAAAGCCATTACTTTGTTGTTTGACATATTTAATGGAGTGAAAAATAATATGATTTTTTAATTTTTTGACCGCCCGGTTTTGCTTAGCCTAAGCATCATCAGTTTAATTTTGTACCCTGTTATTTTTTCATTTCATTATATAAGAATATTTTTTGTTTTTTCTTTCAATTTATTTTATTCGTTCCTAGAAATAAATACGTAAAGACATATTAAATAATGTTTAATGTAACTCATATTTTATACTTTCAAACCAAAGAGAAAAATAAATATTTTGCTCTTTTCGAGAGGGTTGCAAATTCACCCCTGTGGTTTCCTCATTTTGTCAATAATGTATGTGCATAATCTATTATGTGCATGTGCATATGTAAAGACGCTGAATAGTATTTGCACCTATTAACCGATAATTATACTACTCGATGTGTATGAATATGAACTTGTTTGAAATTCTATAGCGGGACTAGTATGTGTTAATAGACATCCACACAAAGGCAGCGGGACAAAGCAAACACCAAACAAGAGGATATCGCCTCAGTGGCTATTTCGATCACCACTTTCGCCATCATGGAATATGTAAGGCACCGCAGCTTGGTGCAGGAAACTTATGCTGAACACGCTTTATAACAAACGGTTCCACAAAAATAACGAAAGCTAGCAGCGCCACCAAGGAAGTCAATCTGAAGCTTTTTATCTATTTTTGTGATAGTCACTCGGATTCGGTTCCAATATTGAAAAGTTCACATTCGCACGTATAATGTACGTGCCCATATACAAACGTATATTTTACGTTTGTACTCAGAAAGGAAATTATTTATAGATAATAATTTTAAAGTGTTTATATTACCTACGTTTGTACGCGAATGTCTACCAATGCCTTAACCATTTACTAAATCCATTCATTGCAGATTTTTATTCATAAAAAAATATGTGAGTTTCTTTGAAGGGCGGCTACCGGAGTTCAGAAATAATAAAACCAAATTTCATAACAAACCATTTTATCTAAGAATTTTTGAAATCTAATCGATGGATTTTAAGGCTTTTTCACTTTAACACAAATCAAACATGCAATTACCATATTTGTTTATTTTCATTTCGATTTACTATAAAGAGAGGCTTCATTCCGTGTAGATACAATAAACTTTAGAGGCAAGAGAATAGATACACAAAACATGCAGGTTTGAGTTACTTGTCTATGATTATTATAAGTCAACAAAACTATAATTATCATTTATAAGTTTTTTTTAATGTAATTACCGCACAAGAATCCCAACTGCTCTCAACTGTCTGGAGCCAGTTAAACTATAACATCCTCAGTTAAAGTATGTTGCGACGTTTAAGATAGTGAGAAGGGTAAGAATATGGAGAATATGAAGGTTGGGAAGTACCTGGCTATTCAGATTCGGTCACCAAACACAGCCAAACCATTTCAAGCAATATTTCGATGTTGAATGGTTGCCTTTCATCTGGGCGATACTGAAAGCCTTTTTTTATTTGGAACGTGCTGCTAATATGCTTTATATTATTCTTAATTAATTAATTGTAAAACAACAAAAAGTCATAAAATAAAATTTATTTGCGCACGCTGAGGTTTGACCGCGCGACCTCTGGATTTGTAGTCGAGGGTCTTAATCACTCATCCACGGAGGCCGTCAAAGTTGTCAGATATAAGTGAAAGGTTGTAAGATAGATGAACGTAAGTTTTTATTTCGTAGCTTGTGAATTTGCTTAGTTACATTTAGTTATATTTGAATGCACATTTGAAATGATAGATAAGATATTCGAAAGTTTTCATTGAAAATCGTCGTAAATTTTCTTTTGATTAATTTATTTTTATGATTACAACAGCTTTCAAGTCATTTTTGTGAGGTCCATAAACTTTACTTAAACTACCAACAACACAACACACACTCTTGCCAGCGCTCATTTTATAGAATTTTTGATAAATCTGATAAATAATATTTGTTATTTCAAACTATTTCTTGTTTTCCCGTCATTACCCATTACGTTAGTTTTTACACAGTAAATACTATAAACCCCACCGTGCTGAACGTAAAACTCAGTCGAGAATGAGTTCACAGTGCAGTATGCCACAAAAGGGGTGGGTGGGATATACCTTACCTATCGTGCGAGCAGTGTGTGACCAATTAATTAACCTACGCTGACTTAATACAGGTACCTTTTGTCCCGACAAGATATTGCACTTAGCTGCTACAAGGACCGATAATTTCATAATTAACTACGCGGGTAATACGTGTGATGTCGACATCGAAATTATTCATGTTAACTAACGACTAATTAAGCTTAAGGTCAATTTGGAGTGGCGGGTACTCTTAGTAGCGCATTGGGGAGGGATCACAAGTTAACATAGAAGTGTTGCTGGGAATGGCTTTACATAGCTATATTTAGTGAGTACTTTGAAATAACCAGGTAATACTCATCATTTCCTTATCTTTTCTCTTTCCCTTTTTTCATTTTAAGTTTACAAAATTTCCAAGAACAGAAATTCATTAGTTCCACTCTCTCCGGGTAGTTGAGATTATTTTGCAGTATCGTTTATAAATTTAAACGTTCTCCAAAACCAATTAAAATGAGCTACAATCTCAAATTGACATGTTAGTTTATATATTAAGTAACATAAACTAACTAGATAAATAATACAAAATATATAAAGAAAGTATTTTTTAAGTAACTAGTAATTACTACCCGACTTTTCCCGATTTAAAAACATCTATTTTTTTATCGAATTAATAAAAATATGGAACCAGTAATATTATGTATTCATCCATTTTTTAATGAATAAATTAATGGTATTAATAGTGTGACCTAAAATGGTACCATTCCCGTAGAATTTTCAAACAGAAGACGCTGTATAAATTGCAATTTAGATGGAATAGCTCACCGTTGAAGAGTTTTGCTGAGACAAACTGATTTGATGATTTCTCTGCTGAGGAACCTATTGCCTACGCACTCGTAAAAGCTTCTCCCGCTTATTATATTTCCTCCATAAGGCTAAATTGCTAAGTTACGACGTAAGAATACATACTGAATAACACATTACGGTCCCTTACTTTAATGTGATAATACAATTTCCATAATATGCCTATCACTTTGGCTAGGCGGAAGAACTTAATATAAATATAAATAAATATTTATTACATCTCACGCAACATTAGAGTCATGACGTCGGGAATATAAAATACGCCGTAATGTCATCATAATTCATATGATGAATCTTATCCCCTCTTTTTTCTCTTCCCCTTGCTTCGGGCTCTACGAAAAAATAACCCCTATTTCCATCACTTTGCATAATGCTTAATATATCAATTTTATATTGGCGTGCGGTTACGAAATGCAAATAGGAAAATTGGCAAAATAAATTGATACACGCTCACGCGAGCCGCACTTTTGGGACAAGCTGTATATTAAGTTTGGCTTTAATAGGGGCTTCATTTCAAGTGTGTACTCGTATGATACTCGGAGGAACAATATAATACGGAGGTATAGATTTGTGAACATTGTGACTGAATTGTTGACTACCAAACTAGGATTTCAAGTTAAGATGCAATAGTGCATGTCTTTTTCTAACTCAGACATTTTCTACCTATGTCAGTAGATACAGAGAGACAAGGATATATTTAAGGAGGCGATTTTTTGTAAGATATTTCCCTATTATCTACCTATTTGGCCATTAGAAAAATATATAATAAAGCAAAGCAATATTACAAATATTACTTTAATGTTTTATCAAGTCAGAATATCACACAAATACTAATAGCATGAGGTTGGTTTTAAAAATGATGGATGTTAAACGTCAATATTATATCCTTAAAAAATACGAAATTCTGATTGTATGTCAACAAAATTAAAAATTGTTAAAAAACTTGTTCAAAGCAATTACGTTAATCACGTTATTGATGCAAAGTGGTACTTTTTATTTATTTTAGGTCCAATTGTTACATCCACGCATAGAACATATTAGCATGTTTTCTTTGTTAGACGAACATTGAATAAACAACATAGCACCATAAACTATTTGTGGAAAATAAACAGATTATTTATTTCTTCGTAGGTCACAATTAAAATGACTTTGCCAGCTAAAAACAATTGCGTTACTTAATTAATACAAAATACCGTTAAAGGACTTTTGCTGAGAATAAATAACTAACTAACCTTCACGCCGTTTTTCCGCAGGAGTACGCAGGGAGCATGCACTATCACACAACTCTGTATAAGCATACACTCCTTGCTTCAATGAAATATTTATTATAATTTCTTCACACATTCCTCGGGCATCTTTGACTTCTTCTACTACACACTTTTGCGTTATACATATATATTCTCCTTACACTTTTTTCTCCATTAATTTGCTCAACATGTTCAAATCATATAAACGTCCCTTTTTATACTCATTCATTACGCTTACATCAGCCTTGCAATTTTTCCGGATGTCCAAATTTGTGATAAGTACGGTCATATATCGTTTTATCACACATACGCCCTAAGGATCTTATTTCTACAGCATTTGGTCAACATACTTCCACCCTTCTTTGCTGATACAAAAACGGTTTTTTCTATTTTATTTATTAAACAAGTGACAAACAAGTGAGTGATAAAGAAGCATAGTAAAATTAGATAGTGAGAAATTTGTACACATTAAGTGTTGGATTTCAAAGTGATAATTTGTTAGGTTCTTACCTAGATGTATTTTCGCCCAAGTTCCCTACCTATCAAACCATTTTGCTATGCGATTTACGTATTCAACAACATCGTGTTCGAAACAATTGATAATCAAACAGAAGAGTTCTGACTTGAACAAAACATGTTGCTCGTTAGTTTTCCGCTTGTTTGTTGTTTTAATCTCCAAATAATAAAAACTAAATGTAGTGTTTTATGAAAAAGAAGACTAAATTAAATGTGGTGTATTCGTTTCGTTAGTAATACAATTGCGTAAGAATACCTCAAGAACTTTCAACTTTAACTACATCGGTGAGTGAATGGTTTCTCATTTTTCCCTCATTCCATAATCTTTCCACAATTAGACACTTCCATAAAGTAGTTTAGTTTATCGTTTACAGTCCACTGTTTTCCAACTTCATCTGAAGCTGAAAACACATGTTTTATCGCAGCTTCGGATCAAACAATAAAAAATAATTTAAATAGGTGAAAAGTAGATATATATATATATCTATTTTTATTTTATTTATACATACGAGTATTTGCAATTTCTTAATTAGAGAATTCATCGGATTAAAAATAAAACCATTGATCAATTGAAATGTCCGAACCGTATGAAGATTGCTTGAATGGAAAAACCACCTCTCTATCCAATATAAAAATGTTTTGAATCTGCATGCGGTTTGAATATTCCCAGGCTCGGTGCATTGAGTCCCCGAGATTCAAGATCCCAATAATAATAGGGGAGACTGCAGGTTCTCCGTTCAGGTCCGTACTCTCTCTCCGCGTAGCATTGAGGCTGTCGGTTGACTTGCGACAGATGATCGTTAAATTTATTTACATGGTTTCACAATAATACGTTGGTGGTAGGCTGGTATCGTGTGCAAAGAAAAGTCTTAAATTTAGAAAATATCACATATACGTATTATTAGAAATTATGTCATAATTAACTTTTTGTTAGCGACTACCGAATTAAGTCCTCCATTAATAGAGTTCCCTGCATTCATCATTTTTTCGTTAACTTTATAAGCCTTCTGAATATTCCTAAATGCACGAACTCATCCACTTGCTCCAAGTATTCCTAATTTAAAACTATATTATTTTCGTACTCCCTCTTTTAAACACCGTGACTTTGAACATTATTACATTATTTATTAGATCTTTCATACTGTTAGAAATCAGAAAAGCATTGCATCATCAGCATACAGCAGGCAACATACTCTCAAATTATTATTTTCACACCTTTCAATGCTTGTATTGTACTCACGTACAGATTGGATTGCCACGGTGACATTAAGCCGCCCTTTTTAACACCTTTTGAGATATCAAACCACCTCATAAAATCACCATTCACTCTTACCTGTTCGTTCAATCTGACTGGTTAGAAGCTGAGTGGACAAATGCGTCGGATTGTCACCTGGGCGTCGTGGGTTTAAATCGTCTGCTAGCGAAGTCCTCCATAATTGCACAAGCTACATTTTCCACTTATTATGATGGCAGTAAGAATTTAGAAAAAAATATTATTAGATTATTATTCGCGAATGTTTGGTTTTTTTTTTAGTAAAAAACAAACAAAAAACAAACACATACAATGCTTCCTTCGAACAGAGAAACAATTACTAATAGTAATATTTGTAATTCCTCATACACGAATAATGCCTATTATAGTTTTTTCCTATCAACTCGGTCATACGTTATTCCAGAAAATTTTAACAAAGTATAATTACATTTCGTTAAGAGTGAAATATGTTATCTTTGGCGCTCTGGTGAGAGAACGTCATTCAAAATCAAATCGTTATTTCAAAAGACTTCTGCTATGGCATTATTAGAATAGAAAGGTACATACCCCTCATACTTCCTCTTCAACTTCTAATTTTCTCCCTCACTTTCTTCAGCCTCGTAAATACCTCAAAATTGAGATAAATTACACCCACCTACTCGAGGCAAATGAGGCTCTAGAGAAGAATCACATAAAGGACAAAAATAAGAGAGAGACTTCACATCTTAGTAAAGTCCTCAGATTGTAAAAATATCTCCCCTGTTAATTTATTTTGAAAAGTGTTTGAGGCATATGTTAGAATCGGAGGTCGACTATTGTAATGGGCGAGGAACTTGAAGAGAGAGACCAGGGTGGATACCCCTCTCCTCAATTTTGTTGATGACGACCGAAAATTTATTGATTACTGCTTGTCTCTGTTTGAAAATAACGTCACAAAACTAAATGAAAAGCCAATTCTTTACCCATAGTGTAATATATATTTACAAACGTACATCCCACATTGTTTGTTTATTTTGTCGGTGATTATGATGGCACATTAAAAACAAAACAAATAAATAAATAAATAGCGTAATTAATATCTGTCTGCTGCTTTTTAGCCACCCAGCTCTACCTGATTCGCTTTAACCGTTCATTAAAACCAGGAAATTTAGCGCAAACTCTGAAATTCAATATTTAACGAAAATTCAAACGAAACCAACGCTGCTAGTTCATTTAATGAACACCATAGTTGCTTATATAGAGAAATAGTATCCAAAAAATGCCACTGATTAAAATATCATTGTGCTTTATCATTTTTAAATAAACTTCTAGTAAGCACTTATGACCTAGAAAAGAAAAAAAAATCTTTTATCTCTCCACATTGTCGCCGGAAAAGCAAAAAGGTTTACACGGAAGCAATTTCAAGTTTTTATTTTATTTTACAATAAAAATCTTCAGTGCTGGTTGAATTAAACAAAAAAGTTAACTTAGGGAACTTTATGCTCTCACTGAGTTATCTGAAGCGATACAAAGCCAAAAAAGTCCCAAGCTTATGTAGCTTGAGTCAAGGTTTTTCCTAAGCAGTAAATATATTTTAGATGGCTGAAGGGCAACAAAAGTCTTCGGAATCAAACGAGAGTCAGAGCATTCGATGTAGAAAAAAAATGTTCAAAATTGCAGATTTAACTAGTTTTTGACCAACGTGTCGCTTAAGCCCTTTTGCTATTCCAGCGACGATATAATCGTTTTATCTTTTATACCTTAATAAATTGACAGAAAATATAGCAAGACTTGATTTCAAACGATTTTTGGTGCTTTTAAAAAGCTTAATACTTGGACAATTTATTAGTTAAGGTATTTTTTATTGTTGGACTTGATTCTGTAGAAGAAACTTCGGAATCGATTTGTCCTATGACTTAATTACTTTTGCTTACCATTCGATACTCGTTTTAATTGCTTTAATAAAAATCTTAATTACGGCATAACGTATTTGAAGGTATTTTCAATAAAACAACACAGCTTGACATACTGTGCAGGCGGCCAAAATAAGAGATATTGAACATACAAATATTTTTTACAAATCCATCGATTTTTTTATTTCGTTTTAAGTTAAGTGTGTCGATCTGTATAATGACATAACTTTTGCATTTACAAACTTATAAAGGGTTTCCGTGGCAATGTTGCCTTTGTAATCAAAAACTCTTGGGACTTGTAGTTACTGTCAACTCATTATATTAAAATTCGGTCACTGGCTTATATTTTGCATGCGGTACCCCTCTGAGAACTGATGTAATATTACCAACATGAGGTTCGATATTAATATGTAATAAGTTCCAGGCTTGGTTTAAGCAGCTTACAACAAATTATAATCCTACATCAGTAACTTAACTGCACGTCCATTTGCTACCGGTGTCATCACTGAGGTACTTAATGTAGCGTAATAAACGGCCTGTATTTTGCGTTTGGTAAGTAAAATAAATATTCTATATTATCGTAGAAAGCAATCACTTTGTGGTTTGACATATTTAAAGATACGAAAAAATAATTTTGTATAAGACCACGTATATTATTTTAATTTTTATGGCCGACCGGTTTTGCTTTGTCTCTTTCAATTCATATTATCTGTCTCCTTCTTTCTCTTGATTTGTTATAATTTAAATTTATTTCTATTGTTTTCTTATTGTTGTGTTATTTTATTTTATATTCTGTTCTCCCTCTGTATGTCTATATAACCGCACACTTTGCATTAAAAAAAAAAAATTATCTTGGTGATTCTTACTTAGGCTAATTGAAACCGACCAGTCACAAAAAATAAATAATTTCCGTGGTCTTACACAAAGTAATTTTTTTATTTCTATAAATATTATATTTTAGAATGACCCTGTTAGAGTAATGTATGCTCTTAGTATTACCCTGGTGAAAAACCACCGACCATATGTTTCATGAAATTACTTTAACTGTGTTTGTATATCCTTCCGTTCGATACGCCTTTCAGACTCACAACATACCCGATAGGCCATCCCATTAAGTATGTTCTGCGTTTGGTGCAATAAGTACTAATTTTGCCACTCCCCCCCCCCCTACTCAAAAAAGTCGAGTTATATTTTAAACGGTCGAATTAAAAAAAAAATAATAATTCTGCCAAAATAATCAAAATATTTAATTTACGTTCAATACAAATTTCGATATCTTTGCAAAGATACTCGTACATTGGTTGTTGGTAGAACTTTTCATGCAAAATTAACCAACATTAAAAAATTGTATTCAAAATTAAACTAAATTAATTGGTAAGACTAATTCTGGTTTGAAAGGGTAAACGCTTGATGATTGATGGTTAAAAAGACGTTTCCAAGAAAAACATTATTTCGTCTTCTCAGTAGCTTTTCGGGTCTTTTGATTGATGAAATTACAAATTCCACGTATTCTCTTCTCTTTGGGTTAAATTACCCCTTATGTATACTTATTACATCATTAAAGTAATTCATTACTTCTTCCCTTCAAACGTTTGTAAACTGAAGACATTCAAATTATGAAGAAAAATTAAAGATAAGTTACACATCGACACAGTTAGCTTTACAGTCAGTGTACAATAGTCTCACTCAGTGAACTGTACCGGTTTTGACAGATTCCTATCTTGAGTATTTTTTGGAAGACTTTTCATAATGATATACTTATTATGCAAATATATTATTTTTATTATTATTTTAGGAATCAGTTTTCAATTACAGCTATAAAAAACAAAAACACGTTATTAATATTTAATGGAGTTTAAGAACCTACATTCAATTACAGGTAATCACTTTTCAATAACAAAATTACAAAAATCGGTACTATTGGTTAACAAAATGTGATTATTTTCTACGTGAGCAATATTCATATTTAAAGAATATGTAATAATAACTATGTATAAGACCATAGATTTAATTTATTTTTTTATGAGCGACCGGTTTCTGTTAGCCTAAACATCATCAGGGTACTTATTATTTATATTTATTGAGATGAGATGCTTGGTGTAACCCTAAGTGACCAGTTAAGGCACCGGGGCTCCATCGAAGCCAGAGTAAAGTTAGCCTCTCAGAAGTTGGGCGTGTTGTACAGGGCCCGCAGATACTTCAATAGTACACAACTGCTGACCTTGTACAAATCGCAAGTACGCCCCACTGTTGAATTTGGCAGCCACCTCTGGTCTGGAGCCCCTAAATACCTGAAAAAACCCTTGACTCTGTGCAGAAACGGGCGGCCCGTTTGATAGATTCTCCTATCTTAACAAACGGATTGCAAACTTTGGAGCACAGACGTCAGGTGGGAATGCTGTCCTTGTTCTACAGGTATTTCAATGGAAGATGCTCCGAGGAACTTGCGTCATTGATCCCTTCGGCACCGGTGCATAGTCGGGAAACTCGCCAAACGCGCGCCCAACATTTGTACACGGTTGACATTCAATACATGAGAACGGGTCGCTTTTACGACTCGTTCTTATGTCCAACAGCTCGGCTATGGAACGATTTGCCGGCCTCTGTTTTTCCTCCCTCCTTCAACATGGGCCTCTTCAAGACCCAAGTTCACTCCTTCCTTTCCTCAAAAAAACCCTCCACACAGCATCCCCAAAGATGACATAGGCCCTGAGGGAAATTGTTTTCCTATAGGCCTCCTGTGTGGACTTATTGTAAAAAAAAAAATAAAAAAATAAAAATATTTATATAAATAATCTAATCTGAATGATATTCTCAGAGATATTAATTTAGAATAAAGCGTTAGATTAATTATAAATGTATTCCAATTGTTTCAGATATTTGTATTTGTAAAAATGTGATTATGTATTTACAAAAAAAAAAAAAACTGCACAAGAGTCTCAACTGGCGGAAGCCAGCGAAACTATGAAATCCCAGATGTGGAGGGTGTTATAATGCTGAAAGAAGTGGGTGAGGAAGGAGATGGGAAGGATAAAGGTTGGGAGGTTCTAGGCTGCTCAGATCTGGGTTACTAAATATGATTAATATAATTTAAAAGCAATGGTGTTCATTCTCCTGGGTGATTCAAAAAGTATCCCCCACTCTGTTTATGTCCTGAACTTAAAGACGAACAGCGCTGCATTACAGCCTTTGATAAGCATTGTGCATTTATCTGATTTAAATTTAATTTTATAAGTGCATATCGATGTATGTATATCATGTTTATTTCACGCTTTGTCAGGGCGCAGCATGAAATGCATGCGAGTTGGCAGTAAAATTGTTAAAATTGTTCATCTGAAAGAAGAAAGCCAAAGCATTAAAAAAAAACCGTTTGCTATCAGCTACATAGAGAGGGCATGATATGAAAACAAAACTGTTGAACACTCTTCCCAAATTCCATAATAATCAAAAAAAGTTTTTTGAAAGTTAGTTAATCTTTAATTTTTTTAAGGTTATTTATTTGTTTTATCCCCTTGATTAAAATAATACATTATACATTTTGTGTTGAAAATAAAGGAATCTTGATGTTATATTAATGTTTGAATGATGAATTAACTTTTATATCTTGTGAAAGATTATCTTTGAAAATTTGTAAAATTGAGTATCTTCTATTTTTGGAACTTGAAATATTTTGAGAAGAGTTGCTGTTGGGAACATGGATGGTTTTTTTCAGTATTGCTTTAATAAATAACCTTTGAACCAACTTTATATTTGTTTTTTTTTTCATATGCACTTCCCCATCTAATTATTCCATATTGAATTAAAGTGTGGACTGATGCGTAATAAACAATAAAGGATCTAACTTAAGAGTATTTCTTGATCTAATTATGCCTTAGTATTCTATTTCGACTTTTTAGACAATGTGGATAATTTTCGCCCTAATTATCAAGTGGTTCTATGAACCGGTATATACAAATATAATGTTTATTTGTTAACTTAGACCTGTGGGTAGGTCACTCAATTATCAGTCGGGTGGATAGAGTTTGATACTCACAGCGGGTGCCGAATTACTTATTTTCAGTGACAACGCATCAGTCTTCTTCTTCGCATCAGTGAAGGTCTTCACTATTAATATTAGGGTGTAACGCTTCTCAAAACATATTTTCTAAGTAGTTTTTATGTAGAAAAGTATAAATGTGGGCTAATTGCCTGTTAGCGATTTCCAGAAAACAATTCAACTTTTTGGTGGAATAAAAATAGTAATATAATAAAGAATTTAGCTAGGTTTAGGTTAAAGGCATTCTTACACATCTATTTGCAAGTAAGCTTAGGCCTTGTGGTTAGACCCACTGTCACATTTTACACTGTCGCAAATCGATGATTAGCGCCATTATGAATTTTTCGTCGTTACCCTTTAAATAATCGACCCCGTTAACTACCGATTCTCGACCCGTTTTAGCATTTGATCAAATCAACATCAGCGAGTATCTGAGTCTTTCAGATACTCGCTTGTACCTAGATTGCATGTAGTTGTTAATACATACGCAGAGGTGGATGGTGTATTTGAATAATAATAATAATAAATAGAACATATATACTTTGTTTTTAACCACTTTTTTATTTAATATTTTGTCTACCGGTTTCGGAAGTACCCTTCCATCATCAGGACAATATTAAATTAATCTGAAGTAATAAATAAATAAATAAACCGCTCTGTTATTCCCATAATTTCATCAATTACTCCTTCTCCTTCCAACTCCTAAACATGTATATTTATCTCAGTATTTTGTATTTCAGATTAATTTAATATTGTCCTGATGATGGAAGGGTACTTCCGAAACCGGTAGACAAAATATTAAATAAAAAAGTGGTTAAAAACAAAGTACATATGTTCTATTTATAAATATGGCAAGCCACAAAGTTAATGCTTTTTACGAATAAATAATAATAATATTTGGATAATCAAAATCACCTCAAGGGCGCTGTAACTGCATGGAATATAGATATAAGAAGGCTATATTATCATATTTCCTTAATAAATATTAATTTAATGTAATCTAGCACTATTATTTACCATTTTACAACTGTTCTTTATATTGTTTGTGCAAATAATAAATAAAAAAAACACTGTCGTTTGTAAACCTTTTTTATGTAAAAGCCCCTTCAGGCGTATACAATAAAATAAACAAATAAAATATGATCAGGTGTCAAGCATAACAGCGTGACCTAAATTTCCTCGCAAAACAAGTGGAATAACGACTTTCACCTTAACACAGTCGACATTATATAATATGGCGGTAATTTCAGAAGAAAGATGCCTCAAACAAAGCTGGTGAAAGCATTTTCAGAAACTAGGCGCGGAGATGCTGGGCCTGCAATAGGATGAAGGCCGCTGATGTAGCATGGGACAGGGATGATAATCTCCTTATAATTCCAACGGGAAAATCTCGGTTAATCCACTAAACGTCGTTACCCAGATCGTTAATTTTATTTGCCTTTGAGCTGAGCAAAGACAACGGCGCGGCCCTGCAGGTAGTAGGTGTAATCATTAGGTAGGATCTAGGTTTGACTAAGACATACAAGCTAACGTACACGTTCCACCATTTTTATGTCTGCCACCTTCTTGATGCATTATTCGCTGAAAACATTATTTTCCATACCTTGTTAGGAGGATATTTTTTATAACATCTTCATGTTTTTTTTTACAATATCTGGATTGTTGTATTTTGTACAACTATTGTTTTGTTAATTAATAGACGGATTAATATTTAATCTTTATAGCGTCTACGTATTAGAAGTTCACAGTAGGTGTGAAGGTTGCTGTAAAAACTTAGGAGCTAAGAACGGTCCAACGCGCACCTGTAAGAGTAACATCTCGGCGGTCAAGATACCTTTTCCTTACGTGATATTCTAACCCATATTTGATTTGGTGATCAATTTTCTTTCGACAGTTATGTAATAATTTAGCACGAACCATTTTTCTTGTCGTTTTTTTCATTTACAACTTTAAATATGGGATCTCTTGACTTTTTCCTTGAAAGTTAAAGATTTATGCCACAGTCCGTAAGACAGAAAATAACCTGCTTTAGGAAAACTAGTTTTTTTCTTAATAGTTATGATAAGGATATTGAAAGAAGGGTTAATGCAGGAAATTCTTCGACTAATGGAGAACTGAACGCTGTTAGAGCAAATAAAAAAATGTTCAAATAAGCAAAGCTAGCAGTCCACAATAGAGTGCTTATACCAACCCTGATGTATGGCAGTGAGACATTAAACTGGTAGAGGAAGGATGAAAGTAGACTGAGTACTATGAAAATGAGATCCCTGAGACGTATGTGCGGTAAAACCATGTACGACCGTGTTAAAAATGTGGATAAGCGTAATGAATAGGACCGAGAAAGGAACGCTTCGATGAAACACAAAGGAGTTTAAAAAAAATATATGATGCGAAAGTGGATGGAAGAAGAAGTCGGGGACGCCCGAGGAAGACATGTCACGATCAAGTGAATCAAATACTTGAATCGGGCCATGTGAAAATTCAGAATAACAGAAGAGTATGTATGAGATGATGTATGAATGTGAATAAAGCAATTAGTTTAAAAATAGTTTTTGGGATAACTTTTTACCAATATCATAAATAATATTGGTAAAAAGTTTTATAGAAAACTATGATCTAGTACTGAGATCCATATATTGTAACACCGAGGAAAGAATTTGAAATCACAACTCACTGCACAGCTATGCTGGGCTTATTGTTATGTACCTGATCATTTAGTGATGAATTTGACCAACCCTCTTAGGACGTGCACAAATCACGTCATATGCTATCAGGCAGGAATAAAAAATAGCGTTATAAGAGTACTCATCGATTTAAATAAGGCATTACATTTAAAATATATTTTTTTGTGTTTAACGGATTTTTGTTCGGAATGCTATTATAGCCTTCTTTTAACTCAATTCAGTGCAGTTAAATATATCTACGATTTCTGCGAACGAACTACCCACTACATGCAATCTAAGTACAAGCGAGTATCTAAATGACTCAGTCCTGATATTATTGTTACTCTTAAAAATAATTTTGGATGGAGTAGTTCTATTAGGTACATAAAAGGTAATTAAGCTGAGTAAATCAGGGCTGTTTATAATACTGTATTGAATATTGTTCGATTTTATAAAATTTACCGCGTACAAGCACTAACTACGGCGGAAACCGATTCTAAGAAGATGCATACGCAGAAAGGGCGTTTTCTGAAGCATCCGCGAGCTGCTTATAATCTTTCACTTTTAAAAAAATATAACAGTGCGATAAAGCTTAACCGAAAATTATATGTTTGGTTAGATTAAAATACTTTCGACATTTTTCATAGAGTAACAAAAATAAGCTTGTGTTGTAATGATTATTAAAGTTAGTTATTATTCCGATTAACTGTTTACAATTAACGTCTCGCCCTTGGTAAGCGAACCTGACCGCAAACAAACTCAATTCATGAATATATAAATTTTCACATAGACGGATGATTCGATTCTTTCGCTCACACACACACCCCCTCGCTACCCCAGACAGTGGCGGCTCTCCCCTAAAAACAGCCCCCGGGGTTGAGAAATCTATTTGCCTAAACTGCTTTCCAATTTTCCGGCGCGTCGCGTCCTGAGCCAATAAACGTCATTTCACAGCGGCGTCATTTTTCATGCGAGACAATCCACTGTTGGGGCGGTGCCGCCGGAAGTGACAAGTTGGCCAATCGCCTAATTTACCACTGTCTATTGGATTTTAGCACCAAAATATTATTAAATTTATCCACAAACACGTCATTTTATTTAAATAAACTCTTTGTCGATATGTGTCTCTGAAAATAATTTATTAAGTTGAAATTCTGTAAATGCAATGTTCTTGGGTAAAAACAAACTTCAATATACAATTACCTGTAATGTTAATACTTAAAGTTTCAATATAAAATAACCTGTTATGTACATACATTTACTGAATAAGGTAGATATAAAAAAATTATGTTTCCTTATGTTTAAATATAGACGAATCGACAAACATATTGTTACAATATCGTTTTAAAATAGGTTATGAATAATAATAATATTTGTATAATGCCGTTTTTGTGAAAAATTACCACAAGGAATTTTATTTTGTAGTTGATATTAATTTGTAATTAATATTACATTATTAAGTACATTTGAGGTGATTTTTTTCACAAAAACGACCCCACACAAATGGTTGAAATATAAATACCACTCAATGACTTGTCACACTAAACAAATTATTTGGTTTCCGTAGCTAGTAGAAATTTGTCCTACTAGCTTCGGAAAGCTTATAATGTGAATAATGGAAGTGCTAGAGGGGAAGGAGAATATTTTGAATAAACGCAAATTATTTTGGATGTAAAAAGG
Organism: Drusus annulatus; assembly: GCA_022651775.1. Taxonomy (NCBI): domain Eukaryota; kingdom Metazoa; phylum Arthropoda; class Insecta; order Trichoptera; family Limnephilidae; genus Drusus; species Drusus annulatus. The sequence goes on from JAGWCC010000274.1 coordinate 466,200, forward strand.
TACCTATATAAATTTTATGGATTTGTAATTGCGTTTTGAATTTTGCGTAGTTTTAGAATCTATCTATCACGGATCTAAACTAAAACGATGTTTGAAACATTCCACGTGGTAATTAATATTTCAACAAAATGGAACATTGTATAATATTCATTGTAGTAAACGTAATATTTAAGTACTTTTGACTACAGGTTTATCCTGTTTTGGGTTAATCATGCAAACTTAAACAATCAATTTATAAAATTTGAATATTACCAAGGATCTGAAGCATCGCCGTATTGAAATTCAACTTTTACAAATGCTATTTATTAACTGGAGAATTCATTTAGGAGTACCTCTTAGTATGTGCCAACAAAAACGTGGGTATGAAACCACACACCGTTTCGTAAATATTATATTTTCCAACCGCACGAAAATGCGAAGTACATTTTCTAAATATAAGGACATTAACAGAATAACAGGATCGCCGTATGGAATGCGAGTTCCTTTGATATTTACACGTTCGTAAAACGTTTATTAAATACCATTTGAAACCCCGTCAAGACCCACGTATAATACCTTTGTTTTGACATGTTGTAGTAGTTTACTCGATGAAGAGAAGGATTTTAGCCCCGCTTAATTTTATTGAAACCTTAGGCACAATAATAATACAACTATTTATATAAGCCGATCACCTGAAAGGGCAAAACCCGGGGATAAATTGAGGCCGGGCTTAAAGTAAACGTGTGTATAAAATAAACCTATTGAACAAAAATGAAATACTAGATATGGAAATCGAGGGTGGACCCTTCTCTCTCCCTTTGATTTGTTTTTCTCATTTCGTAGGAGGAAACCTCAGCGAGATTATGTAATCATTTGAATTTTGCTTTTAGTTAGACGTTAACCTTTGGGTTGAAATTGACTTGACTTAACGGATTAAAACTTTGGCCACAAGGCATTTTTGGGATTAAAAACATACATTATTCATGTTGTTTACATATGAATGAAGTGTGATTTTGTACTGGAGGTGATATTCGGGTTCGGCCGAGTTTAAGCGCTTTTGGATGTCATTATATTATATTATGTGGCGGGCATATGTGTAATACCTCCTGTATAGATTTAAACACGCACTCGGGATGCTTTTCATATATTATTAACAAATAATAGAGTGGGATAATATATTATCCATGAGTAGATTGAAGAATTTAAATCACAATCCGGAGAGCTGACGGCCCGAAGAGTTTCAGTCATATCAAATGGACGCAACAAACTGACGAAGCGTGTGGAAATATTTGAGGAGAATTTAGATTCAAGTCAAATTTTGAATTAACATTACCGAATAAAATAAAATGAAGGAAAAATGATAGTTTCAAGCATTAGTTTTGACCTCTTATTGTACAACTTTATTTTAAAGGATAGAAAGTAGAACATTTCACAAAAAATATTGACAAGGTTTTAATATTTGGGGTCGGTTTGGAAAATGTGGTATTGTTTGTTTAGTTTGATGAACTTACAAACATAGTTTTATAGCATTCGTTAGGAATATAGACCATTATTTAAATATATAAAAAAAAATCATCTCACCCCAACTTTTCTCTAGCCTCACATAATCATACATTAAATTGTGCCAGAGTCCCACTGACTTTGGACAGTAAGAATCTTGTTTAGGGAATAACAAAAAAAAAACATACAAGAACTTACTCCAGATTTTCTTCTTACTATAAAAATAAGTTCCTACCCTATAAAATTAATGTGAAAGGTAGACTTTTTTTTGGAAAGCCAAATAAAATTAATTTTCGTGAGTAGTATTTGAAGTTATGAAGTGGTCTTGAAGCTGATGGGCCGGAAAGTAAACAGGTCTATAATTGGAAAATATTTGGCTCTGCAAAGCAAACAGAGAAGGTGTAGTATGTGTATAGTGTATAGCGTATATAAGATCGATAGTTTGAGTGTATGTTTCTAGGAAATTTGGTTTGTACCCTCCAAGTAAGCAAGTGGGTTGAACCCTTAGCGACTTGGTTACAAGGATTTAACCTACACGGATGACCTCTGATTTAGAGGGACCATGCGGCATTTTAAAAAATGGTCTCATTTAAATATTTAAAGTAGGATGTTTGAATTGAAAAGTTTTTTTTACTAAAGAGAAAAGGTAGAGACTTAATAGCGAGAAAACATGATTTCATGGTACAATATTTATTAGTATCTATTCTTGGGCGTTTTAAATTTCAATAACAACTATGTAAGAAAAGGTGAGGGCCCGTATTAATAAAAAAGTACAGTACTTGTATATTTGAAACAAATTTTAGTTCGTAGCTAACAACACATTGGCTTCAAAAAATTTTAAACAGATAAACCTTTGATAAGCTTGGAACCAAAGGTCACCACGTCAACCTTTTTCGTTTTACAAAGTACTTCAGTGGAAAGAATCAGTTTCCCAATATTTTTTTCTATAAATAAAGTGTTTATTCGCGATGACGGAAAACAGAACTTTTTAATACTATTCATTTTTAATTAACCGTACTTGTGAATAATTATGATACAATTGAACGCCATATGATGGGAAAGTACCTATTTTCCTTTATCCAACATAATTTAATATTCGAGTTTTGAAGACATTAATTTTGATAACCATCTTTCATGTTTTGTTACGTATAGGTGATGAAATTATCTCTTACCTTTTTGACGTCACAACCCTTTAAGAGTTCTGGGTGCCTTTACTAAACGCCTCCACTTCTGCTGCTTCATGCTGTCTCCCTCCATTTCCTCGTAAGAACGCGGTGGTGGCCTCCACACCTTCCAACAAATGACACAATATAAATTAGAAACGTCAAATTCTCACAGTATCAACAAAAATTGAAACAGAACAAAGAAATACATAATTATTATAAAAATAATATTAACTTTCTTAAAAGAATATGTAAACAGAAAAAATAAAATAGGTTATGATCGAGACTCGAACTTAAGACCTCTATTCTATCTGAGAGTACCTTTCTACCGTCTGAAATATCTCAACCAAATTATTTACTGTAATTTTATATCGCAAATTTCTGAAAAACGATTAATATTGCTTTTTTCGATTATCTTTTTTTATATTGGCATCCACCTTTAAAATTGTGAGCATAAATCTATTTTCATGGTCCTTGAAAATTTTTAGTATTTTAATAGATGAAGCATAAACCTTCAATATGTTGACTTTGATTTAAAATATATTTATGCTTCACAGTGAATTCTTTATTATTTTTTTAGTCTGTTTAGTAGGGGAGGGCTCTTCGTACTTTCCTATTGCGTTGCTACACCTTTGCTTTACTTTCACTTATAGAGTGCTACCATGTGCTTAAGTGTATAATGTTATTATCTACATTCACCGACGTTTTGATGATTCCACGATCTAAATAAATAGATTAAATGGTAAAACATTCATTAAACTAATTTTACCTAGGGTCCTGGAAAAACTTCCATTCTTTCAGTATTTTACTGTCTCCCAACAAGATGTAGCGTTTGTCCCACGCTGTCAACAATAAAAACATTTTGGTGAAATTGGTTACGGCACAAAATGCTATCAATTTTACCAATGATGTTAATTCGAAAACATTCAAGAAAATAGTTGGATTTAAATACGACGCATGCGAACCCTTAGTCCTATAACCCTTCGAACTGCCCCAAATCTGTTAGTCCACCCTTACTTAGTCAGTGGATGGATTATGGCGGTAAATTTGTATGCTTAAGTGTTGCCTTCAAGTGTTAGGGTAGGCAGACAGGAGGTTGTATTAGTTACACGTGCGTCCCCATCCAGTACTGCCCGTGGCCGGAGCACTTGGGGATGATTTTGAAATTGGTAATATTGCTAAAACTCGTTGATGTGTGATGCTTAAGAATACAATATTTGTGAAGCTATTGTTGAGCTCAACTTATATTTCTACAGTTCATATTTTCAAAGAAATATTAACATTCCGAAGGTATTATGGTTTTGTAACCAGAATATAAATATATATATATATATATATATATATATATATATATATATATATATATATATATATATATATATATATATATATATATATATATATATATATATCAAAAATATATCGTCGCCGGAAAAGAAAAATGCTGAAGCGTTATATTGGAAAGTGTACACCAGAGCACTTAAAAGTTTTTTTTTTGTTTTACAATAAAAATCATTCAGTACCTGGTTGGATTTAAAAAAAAAAGTTAACATAGATAACTCAATGCTCTCACTGAGTTACCTGAGTCGATAGAAAAGCTTTTAAAAGTCCCAAACTTGTGTCGCTTGAGTCAAACCTTCTTTCAAATGATAAATATATTTTATATGGCTGAAGGGCGACAAAAGTCTTCAGAATCAAACAAAAGTGAAAGCATTCAATGCAAAAAAAGAACTGACCAAAATTACATATTTAACTCATCGTCGCTTAAGCCTTTTTGCCTTAGTACTGCATAAAAAAAATAATTAAAAATAGTGGAACAACATATAAGAGATGAAACGTTAAAAAAATAATCACAAACGAAGTAGAGCGTTCACAAATAGTTGACAAGTAAAACAAAGCACTCAATATTAATTATGTGATATTTTTCACATGTTTCAATATTTCTATTCCAACAAATTAAACAAATTAAATTGGTTTTGAATCACATTATTTTTGTATCGCCACCGGTTTCTGATTCACCGCCCCTTCTTCGGGGCAAAATAGATGCTATCTAAAAATAAAGTAATTCTAAAGTCAGCAGTTAAATTTGTAATATTAGATAACCACTAAGTGTCAGCTGCAGACAACAGTATTTTTGTTCGACTTATTAATATAATCAATTAGAAGTAAATCTTTGTGTAGTGTGAAATTCGGCAACCCGAGATTTTCATCTATGAACAGAACAGTAACGAAATCTTAACGTGGTTTCTATTGAATACAATTCACAACGGTGGCAATTCTTCACAAATAACTCTTAGGCGCCAGCTCGAAATTCCAATAAGATTTCTTTATGGTCGCAGACCTACTTTTTGATTTCGCATTTATGAATGACCGTGAAAACTAAATATTCACCTAACAAAAAGACGTTTTTCATCGTTAGTTGATTTTCATAGTTAAGATAGTATACATGGCCTGTTCAAAAGAAAAGGTGAATTTTGAATTTTTGCGGGCTGTGTACATTCGACTATCGTTTTTTTTTTGTTATGTTGGTACACATATGTTTATCATATGTTAGCATTATCAGCCATTTTGGATTAGTGGTTTGTTTTTGACAACTGGAAAGGTTAGTCACGTTTTTGTGTGTTCTTCGATTTTTTACTTTTGAACTCCCTCTGACTATCACGTGTCTCGATCAATGGCACACGACCTGGCTGACCAGCACTTCCGGTCTTATGAAGAAGTAAAAAATTGGATCGATTCGTGGATTACTTCAAAAGATTGCCAGGTTTTTCAACGCGGGATTCGTACGTTGCCCAAAAGATGGAAAAAAAGTAGTGGCTAGCGATGGACAATACTTTGTATCATAAATGTAAAATATAATCAGTTTTTTACGATAAGGCCTCGAATTTCGGAAAAATAACGGCGTAAGTAAAGTTGTACACCTTAAATTATTATTCTTAATAATAAACTATTCGCTATAACGCTCTATAGAAGTTATTGTGATTTTTATGTTAAATTTTTATTTAATTCAATTTTTATATATTATTTTAATGATTTTTATTTTATTTATTGCATTATATGTAGAAAAACTCTAAATTTTAATTTATGTATTGTTATTTTATATTTTTGGTTGTATTATTTTTATTTTTAATTTTTAATGATGTAATGCATTGCATTGCACTATACCTGCATACCTTCTGGAACAAAATTATTATTATTATAAGATTAAGAAAGGGACGCTAAGATGGTTTGGGTATGTAAAACAGATGAAAAAATAAAAGAGTAAAAGGAGAATATATGACGCGAAAGTAGATGGCAGAAGAGGTCAGAGACGTCCGTAGAAGATATGACGCAATTAAGTAAGTCAAATACTCGAGTCGGGTCATGTAGTTAGAATAATGGAAGAGTATGTATGAGACGATGCACGAATGTGAATGAAGCAAGCCTTGTGTGCCAATACAGAGTTGTGTGGCGGTTCATCTTCTCTGCCTACTCTGGCGGAGAATCAGCATGATGGTTGGTTAGTTAGTGTTATACTGCATCAAACGAGCGAATGAAATGAATAGCGAATTCACGCGGCATTTGAGAATCGAGCCCTAGTTCCCCTGGGCACATCTGTTCTGCACGATGCTCCGCCCGACGCCCTCCGTTGGCTCACAAATCTCAGTATCCCCATGTAAACACCGCAACTACCCCCGACCATACGGAGAAGAAGAAGAAGATTGAATTATTGGGGATTTGAAGGGTTTCGTAAGTTACATACCCACTGCAAACATTATTTTTCAAGTGTAGTACCGACCAAACCAATTCATATCCGAAAAGGGTTTGTAAATGGTATCGTACCGCAAAAATTCATACTGGTGGTCGGAGAATCACAAAAGTACTTGCATTATTTACCCACAACTCCTTTTTCCACTGACCCAAATCAATTTAACTATTCTGGGAACGAAATAATTGAAGTTTCATCTGTGGTCTAATTTAAATAAATAACTTTGAATGTGATACTGCTGATATTGGAGAGGTGTTTTGTAGTTTTTAATTCAAGTTTAAATGCAAAAATAACTATCCCGAATCGGTCGGTAATAACTTGCTTTTCTATAGTTATTTTATTTTTTTTATAATGGAGTGTGCTAGACTTGTTTTATCAAACTGTTTTGAGACAGATGTAATTGAAATATTTTCGTAGGTAAAATATGATTGGTAGATACTCTTATTTAATATCGTCCTGGTGAAAGAACACTAATCAGAATCGAAACGTTGCTTGGAATGAACCATTTTTTGTGACCAGATTCGAAGAGCCAGGTACTTCCCAACCTTCCTCATTCCCATCTCTTTCCCCTCTCTACTCCCTTCAGCCACATAACGTACCCTAATTATTGGAACTGGCTCCGGGCAGTTGGGACTCTGGTGCAGTATTCATATTATAAAAAATATCTATTTGTGAAACACGTGCAAGTATTTCAGTACGGTTTTGTATTTTTTTTCTGGTTTAACAATTTGAAAGTATCTTTTGACTCGAAATTTTATTTTAAGTGAAAAATGATGTAATGTGATTATTCGAAGGGTTGAGTATAACATATTAAGTATGAAACCTAGAAGTCTAGGGATTAATAGTTCATAGTTGAAAATCAAATTTGAACATAATACATAAAGTTCAATTACGGTTTCATAATAATTACAATCCAAGGAAAGTATAACAGCATAGTTGTTCAAGTTTGTACAAGAGGTCTTAGTTAAATAAGAATTAAACAATAAGTACAAAGAACATTATAAAAGTTTCTGTAGCGTTCGGAATGGCAAGAGGTATTTAGGGTGACATTTTGAGTAACCGCACTGAGTAAAACCAACCCCAATGAGGTCAGTGGTTGAACGTTTGACGACCTCTATGACAGAGTGGTTAGATCCTTGAGTTGGGGCACAAATTTTGACTGTTCTAATTCCGGTGGGACAAATAAAAAATTCAAACTGGAAGATACCCACTCTATCACCCTGGTGAGAGACCACAAATCAAAATCGAAAAGTTGCTTGACATGGTTGATATGTTCAGTAAACAGTTCTGAATAGACAGGTAATTCATTACCTTCCCATCCCACATCTCACTTCCTTCCCCACTTTATCTAGCCTCACAACCATTGGCTCTGCATAGTTAAGACTTTCGTGCGGTATAACACTAAAAACCAGATCCACGAAGAAAAATGAAACTGATGATACTTACAATTATTTACTGGGAAATAAAAAAAACATTTTAGTTAACTTTGGGAATGAAATGAAACAGAACAGAAGTAGTGGACAGTTAAGTCATAAGCAATATTTCTGGCCGAAGCGCTAGTCTGTTCATTTATTGGATGAGTGACTATTTTGATTGAATGCAATGTTAACTTTTTTTAAATTGCCTGCTGAGCTTATTCTCAATAGAAAATGTTTTAATTTAAGACACAATGTATTTTTTGTGGAACCCTTGAAGTTTTTTGACACAAAGAGAATTTATTGATAAAACTAAAAAATGTTTGCTTTTGAAGGAAATATCCTACCAAATGCCTTTGAATGAAGATAGATAGATCAGATGGTTGATAATTTGCCCTGAAGCTCGGAAATTAGTTACTTTGCTACTTACCATTTAGTATTTTTTTTGAATTTGTTATTCTGCGAACGCGTTGAATTTTAATTGGCCATTTCAAAGACGTAATTTTCTTAATGTTGAGAAAGGATACAATAGCTGAGTTGAAGGTCGAAAATAAAATAAAAGTCATAAAGAGAAAAAACAATTAATAATTAAACTAAACACGGTTCGTGAATTGGTCCATCCCGAATAAAATTACAAAAATACAGCTCAACGTTAAAAAAGGTAAGAATAAAATTCTCTTTGTTCAACTTCCACCTGCATAAAAACACAAATTATTTTTTCCGGTTTCCAAGATTGGACGAAGGAGGGGGTGTAGATTTCTTTCAATCTCACTTAGAGCCTCTCACCTTTACCGGACGTGACTGGCAAGAATATTCCCAGATTTTCATATTAATTTAAATTGGGATCTCCGCTCTCCGTTTCCGAGATACGTGCCTAGTTAATGGCGCCGCCGCCATTTTAATCAAGTGTTTATAAGGAGATCTTCATTTCAGGTAAGTGATAGTATTAATTCTGTTATTTTTCAATAATTCATATTTTTAATATGCACTGATGTTTTCGGTTGAAATATGTGAATGGTGAATCTGAAATCGCTGCCTGCTTATGACGTTGCGTAGAATTGAGATTGTTTGTATTACTGTAGGTCACAAAAATAATTCATTAGCGATTGGTCAAATTTATGGAGACAAATCAGTAGTAGATATACCTTAGGTCAGCATTCTGTTTTTAAAAAGGAACTTGGGTAGATAATGTATCACTCAATAAAGTTGTACATAAGATAGAGCTTTCTTACTAGATTTACTTAATTAAAATGGTGTTTTTGAAGCAAGAATGCTTTTCGCAACAACAATATTTCTTGAAACGATAATATTTCTTGCCTCAGCTATGTTTCTTGTTACAACATCGTATTATGAAATAAAATATGTGAACAAAGTGACAAGCACTGGCTTTCGTAATACAAAAATGTACATAATTATTTACAAAAAAGTGGCATTAGGGATATACCCCAAACTCCACGCCACGTCGCATTTCTAAGAAAATCAACTGACGCGTGTGGTCTGTTTTACCCTGTTTACGCCAAATGTATATGATATAATAATTAATGAATGATGTTCTGTTAATCTGATGATCTTATGGCGAAAAAACAGAATAATGTTCAATATATATTGAGGTAACTCAGTGAATCTAGTTAGGTCAACACTATTATAATCAGCCAAATAAAACCAATAATCTTCAAATAAAATATTGCCACACAGATAAAAAAAATAAAAGTTCAATAAAAATACAGTATTCTTAATATCGTATAAAACATTTTTTGAAGATGTGATAAGTACTTGTACTGGAAATAAATTAAGCTCTTTCGAAGTTTTAAAGAGGACATGCTTTTTTTCTTGGATATAACAATAAAAAGGTTTAATATAATAACTTTATTTACATAATAATTATCTTTAACAATCTAAATGATTTTATTGTAGTTCCAATACTTTTCAGATAACTTACTGCCGTAGTCATTTTGGCTGGGTAAAAAACTCACATTCTTCAGATTTGAACATTTGAACCCAATGATAGTTATTTTTTAACAATATACTCAATAAATGGGAAGTTAAATTAAATGCCAGAACATTTTTAAGACCTTTCAAAATATTAATTAGACTATCCTAAAACTGAAAATTCTTCCTAGGCGGATTTAAAAAATATAATGCCATCTTAAAATCAAAATTAAAACGTTAAATAATATATTTTTATTAATTATCAATTGTGCTGAAAACTAAAGTGCAAATTATTTCATGTGTTAAATGCATATAAATCCATGACATCGAATTCATCAAACTGTTGAAATAATGACTAATGATCGCTGCTCTCGAACTCCTACAATACCCAAGGAGCTTTCGCATCGCAATGGCGGCAATTCGTTTTCTATTAATAATGCAGGCCCACGGTGCAACTACCCCCCCCCGCCCCTCGGGTGACATCTTTACTAGGAAGATTTGTATTGTAATCCCCTTTCCAGCCATTAAATATAATACTCACCCTTTACCGTAACGGTGGAGTATGGAATATTGAGCTTAGAGACTATTAGTCGAGACTCGGTACGAGAATATAGAAGATTTATTATGAAAATATATTTGTTTACTGTTTAGATCACTTGGGTTACTTTGGAATTTATAAAAAAAAATTAGCGTGTCTCCGAAAAAATTGAATTTATCCCTACATAATTAAATACTCGAGTTCAAAATATATTCCTATTCTTTGTTAAATTGAACAACCACACTGTATTAAAAAAATATATTGACCGTTTAAAGAGGAAGTCAACAGATATTATTAATGTTATATTGAATACCGAAAGATTGTTAACATTCTTTCACCAATCAATAAAAATATTTTTACTTACTGTGAAATACCTTCACAAACAACGTTAATAATATTAAAAAAAATCTTTTTATGGCGTCAGATTGTAGGTTTAAAAAAAAAGTGGCTGAAAGGAATAGTCGAAGAGCAGTCAAATAACAAGATATTTGCAATGGTGCCTTTATTTCTTATTCGTGAGTTAATCTCGTAAATTTGTTATTAGTGTTATTGCATAGGAAATTTTTAATAGGTGAAAACAAGTATACATCGATTTACCTCGTAAGAAGCAGATTAAAAAAAATCGAGAAGTGAAAAAAATTGAGATGACACTTTGTGAAAAATATTTATACTTGATCAAATACATTATAAAGGAGTAATTGACTAATATTTTTCTTGTGTTAAAATCTTTTTAGCTGCATTGTTAAAAAGTAACTTTAGAGCCTGATATTTATAGAAAACGTATTTCGTTTGAACATAACTTTTTCGGAAATAGGGGTATGTTGGTATTCGCTTGAGTATTGATGTACATCGCTGCCGAATGTCCTACCCATGATGATATCAACCCCTTTAATAGTTTGTCGAATTGAGTGCTAAAGGATTTGAGATATGGTATCGGTAAAATAATGTAATATATAAGTGTTATGAGAATAATACAGATTTGCACAAATTAATACAATATATTATCTCACTAAAGTATAAATACTTTTTCTGGTTGTTCCCTTTTTATTTGTTCAATTAGGTATTCAGATACCGTTTATTAAGCTGATTATTTAGTTATGGTTTAAATTGTTGGGACTATCTACTGTTAAAAAAAACTAGAAATCTAATAGAATTGATTATTGAAATAATTTTAATAATCTTCATTGCAAATATGAAACAGAAAAAAAAGAATAAAGGTCTTGACCGTTATTATGATAATTTTAATAATTAACACAAAATAAAATAAGCATAAAAGCTTTAAAGTTAATTCTCATTTAATAATTAAAATAATTCATTTATCACAAAAAAATCCGTTAAATAGTATAGGTTGTACATAATTTAAGATGGGAAGTTGTGTTCATTTATGCTCCTGAGGGATGATGTGATTATGATCACCTAAAAACCATAAAGTAATAATATATTACGAAGAACATCCATAAACCTCCAGCGGCGCCGTGTTAATCGTAAATAATCTATTAAAACTTTAATAGCTCCGGATAGCGGGTAGGTACAATTATTCATATTAGGTGTAATTACTAGCTATTAAGAGTCTACACAAGGTTTTACGGGAAGTAATAATAATTATTAAAGCCTTAGACGCAATATCAAAAGGATGATTATGACGCCATGCAGCCCCGCATGCAATTAATTATAACTTATTTTTTGTGCTTATCCACCATTACGTTTATTACATGTTTTTTTTAACAATAAAAAATAAATAATATTATTTCTGGCGTCAAAAAAGAATTTAATTTAGATTATTTTTACTGTTCAAGTTCAAAGATTTGTTGTGTTTTTTATAACTCTCATAAAAAAAGTACGAATTATTTTTCCTTGTTTAGTATTCAATATTTTATTAAGTAAATCATAAATGATAAAAAACGTAAAAACATTGAAGCCTTCCAGTACGTTTAAATAAACATCGCCCCGGGATTATTTCAAGCTTACTGGATAAGAACAATCTTCTCCATAAAATGATTTGATAAAAGACAATATCTGATTTATTTTTTTGGTCAATGTTAATTATAAAAAAATTTGGTCAGACATTTTAATTTAATTTTTGAAAAAATAAAAATTGATTGAACTTACTGACTTCTATAATTTCGTAAATATGTAAATTACCTTAAATAAAATAAATAAATAAAATATTACTTTAAATTCATGTCACGTATTGAATACGCAGATATACTCGTATAATATGAGTCTGAATCGTTTCTATCGGCATCAAAGTTTACCTCATGAGCAACTAACTTCACCTGAATAGTTTGTTCGGGCTTTCGAAGCTTTCCGGTATGCTCGACACTGTCAGGGAACCATTTCCTTGACCGGTACATATTATATTATAACAGTTCGTGATTCGATTCCAAACCGGCACCATTCCAACCGGTTCGATTCCAGAACCTTCATGTTCGCTGGCAGCTTTTAAGTTAGGATAGAAGTTCGATAAGTAACGGAGAAATATATCCATATTGTATGCGGTGACGGCCACAAAATAAATACACTTTTAAAAGTTCGCAAAACTTTTAAACTATCAGAAACAGTAGAGTAGCGCCGGTTGCAACTTCGAGATGATAAATAATATTTTTATCATGCTCATGCCAGTTTTATCTTGGTTTTGTGGTTTGATGGTAGCTTTGCTAGTCGGCACTGAGACCATATAAACATTTAGAAATAAAACATTTACTGAATGCTCGTAAACAGATTGCGTTTTAAATTCACGTTTTCACGGCTAGTGAGAGCGCTGCATAATCGTGAACATTTCAAGTTTCGCTGGTCGATTAGATTCCATGATTTTTTCGATTTATGAGTAGCGGAGTTTCGTTTTTTACTTTGTATTCCTTTTTTTACTAGTCTACTTACTACCCATAAGAAAGAAAGTCAATCAGTTGAATAAACCTTTTTTTTCATGTCCTTAACGCAACCGACCTACGCGGTTTGGTGTTGAATATTGCCGTCCCGGTGATAAACTGTATAAAACGACAAAGTAAATCTTAAGTATTAACTATTGAAATAATACCAATAATTTTCAACTTAAATATGAAACTAACAATAACGGATGCAACCGAGACTCGAACTCGGAACCTTTAATCTATCCGGGACTAACTTTATGCCAATTGAACCACCAAATGAATCCATTGGCAGAAGCGTTACTCTCGGATAGAGGTTCCGAGTTCGAGTCTCGGTCGCGGCCGTTATTTTTTCTGTTTCATATTTACGTTAAAGATTATTGATATTATTTCCATAAATAATATAAATATAATAAGCATAACAGCTTTAAAGTTAATTCTACTTTAATAAATAAATCTAAGTAGTAAAATGAACATTTTAATAGTTTTTTATACTACCACCAGCTGTTTTTGGATAGTTCTTCTGTACGAAATCTATTTTATATAATATTCCCGTTTTACATTGACATAAAAAAAAAAGTTTTTTCCATCAACGGCTTTGCACTACGTACTTACTTACTTACAAATTACTCTTCCTCACAAAGGGTCCAGTGCTATAAAGAATTCCTAATGACAATAATATATTCAACACTAGAATCTTACTGAAAAACATATTTATGAAAAACAAAGTGCTTCTTGACACGAGATACAATCTAATAGACAGACTTAAGATACTTAAATCTACGAAAACATTGAGATAAATCAAAAAAACTTTAAGGCATATTGGTCAAAAGGTAAAAAACATCAATGATTTGTTTTGATCCAAAAAAGCATTTAGAAAATATTTCAACCGTACCGCAAAAAAATCTTTTTTCAATCAAATACAGATATAATATGATTGCAACAGTATTATGATAAAGCCGTATCCAATTTTAAGAGCGAACCCAAAGGTTGTGTTTTATTATAGAAAATTTAATATACATTGGTGCAGAGTGGTCCGAAAGTCATCAGACCGTAAAAGCCTATATTAAGTGGGTATTTTTTCTTGGATTTAAAAAAAATAATATAAGTCCTTCTGGAATTTGTAGTTCCAACAACTTGCTATAGTAAGAATTTTAGCAAATCTCTTCGAAAAGGTTCACAGCGCCGCGTTCAGGTATTTTTTTTAATTTTTTTATTTGTAGGTAATTTTACGTGGCCGTCTTACATTTGATGGAAAATAATTGTACAAAAAATAAAAATTTTATCCCTCTTTCGACCCGAAGCTGTATTGCAACCCAAGAAAAATATGTTTTTACATTTTTGGAAAAAGTTCTTACAAACCCAGAAATTATACTATCCTAGGAATAGCGAAAAGATCACTACTTGTATGAATTAGAACACTATACATGCAATTTCGTTAGCATTTTTATTGCACAAGTAAGGTGAAATTGTATCATTAGTTCAAAGTAGTTGCAGCTTAAAGCTCTCAACTCATAGCTTGCAACTTGAAGCTCGCAACTTAAAGCATGCAGGTTAAAGCTCACACATTAAAGCTTAAAACTCAAAGCTTAAAGCTCAAAGCTTAATGCTCCCGTTTTATAGCTCGCGACTTAAAGCTCAGAACTTAAAGCTTGCCACTTAAAGCTCAAAGCTTAAAGATCGCAACTTAAAACTATGAGCAGCTTAAAGCACGCAGATTAAAGCTCGCAACTCAAAGTTCGCAGATCAAAGCTTGCAGATTGAAGTTTGCAGCTTAAAGCACAAAGATCGCAGGTAAAATTTGAAGCATAAATCTCAATGCTCAAGCTTCGAACCTCGAAACTCAAAACCAATTGTCAATTGTTCTAAGTTTAAATTTCAAACTGCCTTTATTTTAGCACTAGAAGCAAATTTGAAAGAAAAGTTTTTTTGTAATTATGGTATTCATTTGAAGATTTTCTTTTGGAAACACGTTGTAACAGAAATGAAATTTTTCATTAAGAAATATTACTACGGTAATTGGTTAGAAAACTGGATTTTATTATGTTGCTCTCAGTAAAGTAGCTGGAAAGCGTGAAGTTATTTGCTTTTTCCCGTAAGATGAAAAAATACATAATGATAGCCTACGCAATATTATGATAGCAATTATTATGTAATAGAACCTTTATTTGTTGGAACACGATTTTGAGTGGTAGACTAAGTTTTGATTAATAAATATTTTGACGAAATACTAAAATAAATAGATCACCTCTCAGTGGTTTCAGCGCAGCTTTGAAAATTCAATTACTAAGCGAAAGAGCTGTTCGCGGAAAACGTAACTACGTCTAATTCCTTAAAAAAAATCATAGGGTAAATAATTTGTAATTTAGTAAATAATTGCAGCAAAGCGTCATGAAAAAATATTGGATAAACGTGAAATATAAGCAATACACTATTTGATTACACAGCCCTTCTACGAATCCAAAGGTCGACGGGTTCAAATCTCATCGTGCGCAAATAAATTTTATTAATTAATTCCTTTTTATTTCACAATCAACTCATTCAAAATAATATATCGTCGCTGAAAAGGGAAAAAAGCTTAGGCGACACTTTGGTCAAAGATTAGTTAAATTTGTAGTTTTGATTAGTTTTTTTTCATCAAATGATCTAACTTTCGTTTGATTCTGAAGCCTTTTGGGGCTCTTTAGCCTTATAAAATATATTTACCATTTTGGAGAAGGCTTGACTCAAGCGGCACAAGTTTGGGACTTTTAAAAATATGTTTGTCGCTTCAGGTAACTCAGCGAGAGTATTGAGTTCCTGAATGAACTTTTTTTTCAAAATCCAACCTGGTACTGATGTTTTGAACGAATTTTCTTGAAAAAAAAAAACTTAAAGTGCTCTGTTGCAAACTTCCCAAAATGGCGCTTAGCCCTTTTGCGTTTCCGCTGACGATATTATAAATAATTTGATTTTGAAAAACGTCAGTCTCAAACATGAAATGCTGTCCGCCTATTTGCCATAGCAATCTATCCCCGGCAACTAGCTCGGGACTATTGTGACCACGGCGTAAAATTGTTTAGGGACCTCGTTATTGCTATGGGACCTTTGGTGCTCGGGGACCCGGGACCAAGCCGTCCGGTGCCCGTCAAAACACCACGTTAAAAACAACACGCGATATTGATTCCCGACTGCCGAGCGAAATAATTATTTTGGTTTCCTGGTATTTTATTAGTAATTCGCAGTAAACATATCAGTACTTTTAATTGACCGACGAGTAAAAAAAAGAAAAGAGGAGTATGTTTTTAACGATTATATTAAATTTATCTTTAATGCAGAAAATCTGTTCTTTGTTTTGGTCGCAGAAAAAATACTTGAACGGTTGGATTTAGCGCCATGAAATCTGTAGTTTCTAGATGAAATATAAAAATATGTAATTTTTTTAAAGGAAAACGTATTAAGTAATCACAAATTATTAATTCTTAAGCAATCTTAATTCTTAAAATAAGAACAAAAAATAAAGACACCTTAAAAAAAACTGTTTTCGTAAGTGAATCGAACTTTTTATTGTTAAACATTTAAAAAAAAAAAACTATTGTATGTAAAATTATATTATTTACAATATTTTGATAACATAAATTTTATCTCTACTATGTATCCTTATTTATATTTTTCTATGAAACAATTTTCATGTTTAGTTTTATATCAATTTTATTAAGCTTTTTGCTAACTGTAATCTAATATTTTATAAAAATGTTTGACAAACACAAGAATTAATTACTCTCCTGAGTTAGGTAGTCCATCTTGTAGAAAGTTTTCTATCATTAGCTATGAAGGTTTTTAATATACATTCAACAGAAAAAAAGGCAAGATGCCATATCGTTTGTTCCATAATTTTAATCCTAAAAAATAAGTGAAATCTATTAAAAAGTATACTTGTGTGGTATGTTACAATTAGTAATGATGAAAATAATAATAAAGAAATAATCAAATGTACTCTATGGCAAAACCGGGTAGCAAATAAGTGGTGTTATAAAACCAACTTTAGGGATTTCGTGCCAAGAATAAAATCTACTTATTTAATATTTTATTGGAAGCATGTTCACAGCACATTTGTATGTTTGCATTTAATGAATTAATTTTTCATACAAAAACAAGAAAAGTAACCCTCTTTTTGATTTTTTATAGTGAATACCGCACAAGAGTCCCAACTGCTCTCAAACGTCTAGATCCAGTGAATGGCATCCCCAATTGGGGTATATTGTGAGGCTGAAGGTAGTAGATAAAGAAGATGGGGTAGAAGAAGATTGAAAAGTACTTGGCTATTCAGATCTGGTCGCCAAACACGGCTAAAGCCATTTCAAGCAACGTTTTGATTCTGAATGGTGGTCTTTCACCAGGGCGATACTGTGAGTATCTATGACTCTGGAACGTGCCATAAATATACTTTATATTATAAGAAAGGAATTTTGACACAAACTAATTGAATAAAAATTATTGGCGCACGCCGGGCTCAAGCCCGCGACCTTTGGTTTTGTAGTCGAGCGTCTTACCACTCGACCATGGAGGCCATCAACATTTATTTTTGAATCCTAAATATTCTTTACCTAAGAAAATAAACTAGAGCAGCTTTATAAAATACTCGACCCTTAAAAAATGCATTAGTTTTACACAAAACACGATATTATATAAATATTACATCATAAGTCTATAATAATTCTTTTAACTCCCCTAATATTATATACTACTTTAAAATTAGCTTTTTTGTTATTTCTTTAGGTAGTGCATTCACTATCAATAATTGTAGGATTTTTACGATGTAAAATTTATGTATATTTGTATCGTATCCACTGTCATTAATTATAGGATTTAGTGCCTTGCAACTTTACCTACTTTTAATGTATCATATATGGTATCAAGAGAGTTTTACGGTCAGTATCTGTTGTATCATCTAGCATTGTGTAACAAATATCATCATTTTTTACATTACTCTACTTGTACTCACTGTCACTATCTTAGAACAGGTATTAGTGATCTGGTGAGGTAGGTAATGTAAAAAATAATGTGAGAAACAAGAAGTTGATAAAAAATAAATATATTTACGAGACCTGTTCAAAAGAAAAGGTGGATTTTGAATTTTCGCGGGCTGTGTACATTTGATCATCGATTTTTTTTGTTGTTGTTATGTTGGTACACATATGTTTATCATACGTTAGCATTATCAGCCATTTTGGATTAGTGGTTTGTTTTTGACAACTGGAAAGGTTAGTCACGTTTTTGTGTGTTCTTCGATTTTTTACTTTTGAAAACCTGGATCAAAGAATAAAATCCATGATTTGTTTTTCCACAACTACAGTCGTAATTTATTATTATTGTGCCGAAGGAAAACAAATAATTTAGAACATAACAATACTTCGTTGTTCTAAAATTATGAAAAAATTGAGTCGTAGTAAAATAAAATCAAATTTTTGAAACACAACATTTAATGTTTTTATAACGTTGAAGAGTCTTTTATCTTCGGCGGTGTGATTCAATTTGTGTTAGAATATGTTCAGTCGGTCCTGGCTTCGGCTCTCCTGGGAAAATCTACGTACTAACAGCATCTTATGATATAATGAGAGCGTCAGGTCTTGTCCCGTTCGCGCGCCCGATGAGACGGTTAACTCCCCTAAGACTTGAGCCAGAATCTGAATGATTTTCAAAACTGAAAGACCACATCGAACATGGCATATAAATAATATCTTAAATCCATATTTTTATCACAAACGTATCCAAGTATCTAAATTCTTTCTTGAGCTGATAATTAATTCCATTGGCCTGTCTAGGTCCTAGAGGTATATATTTTATATAAATTGACGACTTTGGTATTATTTCACACTTCTACAGATTTTCTATTCAGTGATTGTTTGTACGAAAGATTTCTTATTTCGCCCAGTCGTCGTGCGAGTATGTTTGAATTAAAGGAATTTTGTGGTTTTTTTATCCTTGAAAATAAAATTCATTGAAAAAATAACCTATTTATCGGGATGCCATAATTCCACTGGCTTCCAGTATTTGGTTTGTTGTGTTGTGTCACATTAACAAAACTTAAAAAATAAAACACTGTCTTCGTTTGATTATTTCAAAAAATATTATATATTTCATTAAAAATATTAATTTATTTATATACTAATGGACTATTGTCCATTTTAATTTTTAGGTTACTTAATTTTATTTAAACAATAAAATAATTATAATTTTTTTATTTTATTAAAAACAGTTTTTAGTTTAGTATAGACAGTTTGATAATGCCCTCAGAAGGCGAAACAGCTGTCACGCGTAAAAATAATTACATCGCAGAGCTTTTAACTAAAAATTGTTTTAAAAAAAAAAAAAATTAAAATAATTATTGTTTAAATAAAATTAAAAACCTAAAAATGAAAATGGAGTTCCACAAAATAAAATTTAAAACCATAAATAGACTATTGTCCAGTTACAAAAAAATACCGAAAACGAAATGGGAAAAAAACAGCAACAGAGAAAAAAACAGCACATGCATAATATTTTAATGAAGCAATTACAAAAATATACATTAGAAAGAACATTCAAGTAAAAGCCAAAATCAAGTCGAGGTTTTGGTAGAGCCGTAAAGAATGACAGAAATCGTTTTGACTGGTACCAACAGTTTCAAGACAATGACTTGAGTGAACAAGTCTAGACATTTTGGACAGTGGAGAATGATACCCATAATTAGTAAAGTGATGATTGAGGAACAGCAATTCTTTTTTTTTCAAGTATACGGTAAGGAATAGATTAGGAAATTAATGTTTCCAGTGTTAGTAATAGAACCAAGTAAATTGTTTGTAATTGGACCAACAACTGTACATATACATAGTAAGGAAACAAACACGCATATTTATCAATATTTGGACGGAAACCGAAAATAGAAATCAGCCTTTTGAACAAAATGGTAGTATTAGAACTCGAAATAGGGCCCAATTAATTATCCCTGTCTAATACCCCTCTGCCGGAATACTTTAAATCGAATCTCTGACTTGTACAAAGTAAGCACGTAAAGATAGTTGTTTGCTTCGAGTCAACAGCGGCGTTGCCCCAATCCCGTATTCTCACGTGTGAATCCCGCATTCCCGTATGGCTCCGGCTTACCCTATTTTCGCATGTGTGTTTGCGTCTGTTAACTGGATAACTCGATAACGTGGAACCCGTAATCACATCAGGGAAGTACCTGATATCCCGAGGCTAAAGATACGGTCCTCTAAGTACCCCGAGGAATACGAGGCTATGAGCGCTGAACGGGAAAAAATGAACCCTACCCGCTTTTCAAGATATAATAATTCAATATCAAAATACATAGCAACGGTCTTTCTTGAGTAATACGGACTGTGATAAAGACTCAGTGTTTTGAGTTGTGAGATATTTTCAATGTAAAATTTTGGTGGGCGTGGTTCTGCATACTTTTTTATGCTATGTGAACTTTATGCATGAGTTCAAATGCCTGACTCCAGTTTCAGCATCGCCTATTGGAAAATGTTTTGAAGCAAAAATATATATTTTTTTAACTTCACACAGGAGGCCTTGAGGATAATAATTTGCCTCGGGGCCTATGTCATTTTGGAGATGCTGTGTGGAGGGTGTTTTTGAGAAAATGAAGTACTGAACTTGGGCCTTGAAGAGCCTTATATTGTAGTAGGGTGGAAACACAGAGACTGACAAATTGTTCCACAGCCGGACTGTTAAACACAATAAGGAGTAGTAGGAGCGACCTGTTCACACGTATCGAATGTCAACCGTGTACAAATGTTGGACGCGCGTTTGGCGTGTTTCCCGACTGAGCAGCGGTGCCGAAGGGATCAATGACGCAGTTCCTCGAAGAATCTTGAATTGAAATAACGGTAGAACAAAGACAACATTTCCACCTGACGTCTGTGCTCCAAAGATTGCTATCCGTTTGTTAAGATTTGAGAATCTATAAAATAATGATGGTTTTAAGATGATAAGATGAATCAATGCTCATCAAGCCAATATTGATAAAATTACTCCCCTCCTCTACAAAATGAAGTGCAAATATATTATTTATAAACATATGATTTCCTTCGTGAAGAAAAAAAATTGACCTTTTCAGAAATGTTCACTTAATAATTACACATATATTTTCTGCGAAGATTTTATTTTTTTTGGTTAAAATTTAAAATAACTCAATAAAAAGCTTAAACACCTCAAAATAAAAGCTTCATCGATGAAAATGTTTGATGTATTTAATGTTTACGACCATGTTATGACGTTCAGCGAAGCTTTCATGACCAAACATTATAACAACCATTAAAACACTTCTGGTCACAAACCATGATCAATGAATGAATAAAGATGTTATTTTCGAATAAGTGTATAAAAACTAGTAAATGAAAAGTAAATTGGGTGAAAAAAGAAAGAATCATTCCAACTACTTTCTGAGGGGGAATTGAAAAAAATAATTTTAATAAAACTGTCATTTTAATAAAACTGACATTTTTCACTTTATTAATCACCTATAAAATTTTATACGTTCTGTAAATATTAAATTTTGTTACTCCACAATACTTTGGTGGATAAATTTTCAATGTTTTTTACGTTGTCGAGACATGTTACGCTACCTCCTTTTTATCGAACCAAATTTTTGAACAGCCTTGTTTTCATTATCAAAAGAGATGCCTAATGAAAGTCAACAATCATCACTGGCAAAAAAACCCCTCAAGACTGTCCAAATCTAAAACCAACGATAAAGCAGGAGGAGATTGTGCCACGCGGCTTAGCATCCCGTCAATCTACCAAAATAAGACTTCCGGAAAACGTAAAAAATAACGTATGAAGAATAACGTAATTTTTTAAAATATTTGTTGAAATTAGAAATAACTTAAGGCTTTAATGCTTATTTAAAAAAAATATTTAAATAATATCTATAATCTAAAATACAAATACAAAACAGAAAAAAACTAGAAAATAAAAAGACAATGGTTACAACCGAGACAAATTTATATTTTTTTAAATAATTACCTGAATGTGTTGAGGCCCAAGATTTTTCACCGTAGATTTAACATCGTACGTAAAAAGTATCATCAAAAGAACTACCCATTCAAATATTATTTCAACGCGACTGATTTCTGAATACAAAATCAAATGCTATTTGACAGCTGATTAAAAAACAAACATTCGCTTCGATGCATAGATGAGCAAGGGCACCTAAACTATATGGATTGAATCGAAAAGTAATTGGCTGCACGAGGATGATTCGATCGGACTGAAATATTTATTATGGCGCGCGGTAATTCACCCTCGGGAAATCTGATCTGGCCTGAACTGCATTATGCAAACTGCACGCGCAGAAGTTGGCGTGAACCAGGTAGAGTATTGTTTCAAAAATAACAAACAAACAGTTGTAAAAAAATTTTTCAGCAAACTGTTTTCAGTGACTTAATTATGCAATGCAAACAAATTGTTCACGTTTCGATTAGGCAAAAATTGTTGAAGTCAGTAGTAGCAGTTTTAAGTATAATTGACTGCAGTTCATTGCTTTGAGAATTCCATACAAGAGTTCCAACTGCCCGGAGGCATAGTGACTATATCATACATACATATATCTTAAGAGACGGGGAAGGGAAAGTAGATGGGGAAGAGGAAGGTTACGAAGTTCCTGACTATTAAGATTTGGTTACTAAATCCGCTTAAAGCCATTTAAAGCAACTGCAATGATTTGATTCTGAATGAAGGTATTTCTCCATGGCGATATTAAGAGCCTCCATCACTCTGGAACGTGAGGTAAATGAAATATATATTCATTATAAAATAAGAAATGAAAAAAAATTCTTATATATGAATATATTACTGGATATTTTTATTTTATTTTTTATGTCTGACCGGTTTGGATTAGCCCAAGCATCATCAGGGTAAATAATTAAACTTTAAAAAAATATTAGTTATGCTGGAAATTCAGAATATATATATTTTTTATAATTCACCGGATCCACAGCCAAAGCTCTCTGTAAAAAAACATTAGATATGTCAAAAGTATATGTGAAAAATATATAATTTTGCATCAACAATTGTCCCTCCATATATGGATAAAGCTGTAAAGCTGTGCGCAATCTGTGTTGTGAAAGAAGGATATTTCAAATGTTTTCTAGCGCAGACCTCTTCATTTAGTTTACATTACAATAAATTACTCAATACTTGTCATTCAGTTGTTAGTTATTAGTTGTACGTAGTTATTTTGCCAATTAAGAACTTGACTGCAACGATGCAATAGCGTGATGGATGTACCAATAGAGCGTAGCATAGCCTAATTTAAATTGAAGTTTTAATTATTCAGTGAACTGGAACCAATTGGCCCCAACTCCACCTAAAGTTAATTAATTGATTGTCCCTAGTTCGTCCTACACGTAGCCCAATCCAGTCGTGTAATTGAGGTGTCGTTACAAATGACACATTGTTTTTTTTTCGGGGCCGCGGGCAATCAAACGGAATTATTTGTTTCCAATGACTAATCCGAGAAAAGGTCGATAGAAATCGAATTGAAATAAAACTCAATTATTATACGTGGCTTAAGCGTTAGAACAAGCTTTAGTTGAGATGGTTATGTATATTGTGCCTAGGGATAAAAAGTGAAGAAGCCATAAAAAAGCATGTTTTGACGAATAGATTAAAAAAAACAACGATTTTGTATTGTGTCCCAAATTAAGATGTAAATATTTTTTCAATTTTTTAAAAACTTTATTAAAATGCTTCGTACAAAAAAACAATTATCTCTAAATTTATCAACACATTCACAAAAGAAAAGTGCATTAAACGTTAAATCAACTCTCCAAGAAATAATTTAAAATGAAGGAGATTGCTGCCTTTGCTTCGAAGCCCCTCATATATATAAATATACTAACGGACCATTGTCCTATTGAAGAAATTGGAAAAAAGAGCAACAGAGAAAGAACAGCACAAACATAATGTTTTAATGAAGCAATGCCACATATAAGACAAACATTACTTTCAGAAGAATATTCAAGTCTAAGCCTGAACAAGGTTTTAGTAGAGTCGTAAACAATGACAAAAATCATTTAGACTGGTACCAAAAATTTCAAGACCATGGCTTGAGTTAACAAGTCTCGACATTCTGGACAGTGGAGAATGATACACATAATTAGTAGGGTGATGATTGAAGGACAGTAATTCATTGTTTTTAAGTCTACAGTAAGGAATGTAGAAATGTGAAAAGTAATGTGTTGATGACGTCGACAATTTTTCATGAATTATCAAAGTTCATTTGGATTTTTTAGCAAACGGAAATAAAATTGATATTTATCAACTTGCGTTGATATAAGGTCAGAAATGAATGCCGAGAAAACAAAATTTTACATATTTTGCAAGCAGGAGTTTTTTTTTAAATCTAAAGCTAATTGGAATATAACAACCCTTATTCAATTGAAAATTCCGGAAGAGTGTTCCATAAATGTGGCTTAAACTATAACTCAAGCAATTTTCAACAAGAGTTCTTGTAAATTGAATGGTGGAAATGAAATAGGAGTGGAGAAAGAAAAGGGGGAAGAGTAAGGTTGGCACTTTACTCTCAAGTCAAATGATAGGAAGCCAGCCTGAAGCCTACTTCCTTCCACTTTCGTATCGTGCATAATTAACTTTATCTTGGCATCCATTGATTAGCTACCTGTTTTTTAAAGCATTATAATTAATTTAAAAAAGTGAACTTTCTACAACGCACTTAAAAGCACGCGACGAAAATGTTATTTAAAAATTTACCAGTTTGCATAAGACATTATGTTGCCAAGCAGCAACATCCAGAACCATAAACGACTCATTCAAGGAACCATTTCTCCCGAGATAAAACAAACGCCATACAAACGACTCTTTTACGGACTCCGAGAAAATAAATTTTAAAACTTACCAAGTTCAAGTTTTGAGGGTACCATTTTCAGGTTATAAAATGCGTCTTATCTATTTAAAAACCAGTTTTGAATGGAGCGAGCGGTGAAAGAACCCCAACGCAGTTAACAACATAAATGATTTAAAAAATGGCATACAAAACTCATAGGGCAAGTTTTCCTGCGTATTTATAGCTGTAATAAGACTTTTATTATGCGACTAACCATAAAATGGTTTATAATAAGATACGTAACATATAACATGCCACATACATGCAAGTTGCACTTTTAATTGAACTCATGAATATGGGGCGTTTTACCTTTGACCTATTATAAACATTGAATTATTGAAAAAGTGAATTAATCGCCCTTTAAAGGCTTTAAATTAAAACAGCATAATAACTCCTTTAAAATTAAAAAAAAACAATTTTTGTTAGGTTTGTTGGAAATTTAACGTTAATTATTATAATATTGGTTTTAAAGCTGACCATCATTTGATGGAAAGTAAAACGACATGTGAGAGATTATAAAGTAAAGCAGTATTCGTAATTTCCTAAAAGTATTTTTCTGTTCGATGATTGCAAAGTTTTTCTCAGCATTTCCAGAACGGAATAGAATGTTAGTGAAAACCAAGATTTGGGAATATTTTATTTATGTTTTAACGCTTATTTTTTTACGGACTACGACTGCAAAACATTTTAAAAATGATCGAACTCAAATGTAAAGAAATACGTGGAAAATACAATAGCCATACAGTTGTAGATACATAAAGTGAAAAATAAAGATGAAAGGTACACAAATTACAATCTAACGCGTATAACATAAAATTTATTGAGAAGTTATTGTAAAGAATAGAAACATATACCAGAAAAGATTTATTACCTGTGAATGTGTATGAAACTCAATGGAAATACCTAGGAAATATGTTTAAAAAAAGTTTATTGCGACAATAATCTAAAAAAAATTGTTAATTTCTGGTAACTTCTTTTCCGCGAAGCTTTTGATGAACACCATAATTCCACGAAACACATTTAAAGTTAAAAGTGGCGACGGTAAATGTGAGAATTATATAAATAACACTGAAAATAAAAAAAAATCATCGCTGCGGCAAATTTTTTCGGGCATATTTTACCTCCCGTATCATTTGAATCTGGAAAGGGAACCCTTTTACTGTTTTTTCGCCTCTATGATGCAAATGACGGAGCAGATGTATGGGTCTTGAATATGCATTTTATTTTAAATATGCCCATTGCCCACCTTTATCCATTTACAGACTTGCTTATATTTACTTAACTTGGAAATATAATCTGGAATATCTCCGGTTCCGTTAAAATTAATTCCGTCCTTTTGTTGTTTTTGTTTAAAGCTTTGGTGGAGCAATAAAAAAGTAACATATATCCTTACTGATGGCATCCCGACGTGTTTGAGCTCTGTCATCTGTTTTTTTTCAATTTAAAAGGAGTGTTTGTGTTAAAGCTAAGAGTTAGCGAATGTAACATAATCACTAACGTGGAAAAATAAAATGCAATTGCATTAAGATTTGTACAGCGCCCTTGAGGTGATTTTCCACAAAAACGGCGCTATAAAAATCATCCAAATATTATTATTATTTTTATTATTTCTGAGACAGTTACGTATTTAAAAGCCTTTCGATTTTCTAACAACATAGTTGGTCGCGTGGTCGTTAATATCAAAACTAAAATGAAGACGGAGAAAAGGAAGGCTGGGGAGAACCTAACTATTCTGATCTGGTCAGTATACGCAAACAAAGCCTATTAAGCAATTTTTGAATTCTTAATGGTAGTCTTAACGTGGTGCAAGCATGGTTTGTATTATTTTAATTGCTTATTATTTCATTTTGTTATATACGTTTTTAAGTTAGTATATACAATTATATACACTAAATAAAATACGAGATATTTTATTTAAATACGTCAATTGAAAAAAAAAACACCCAATACACAACATGCATTTTCTTCAGATTCCTTTTAACACGATTATTTTTTGGAAAAATAAACCTTAATATTGATGTTAACCTCGTTTAAGTCACTAACCAGGCCGCAATTCAATGCAATCGTAAAGAAATGTAGCCTATTCATGTTTAATTATTCCAAGACTCGGGGGCCACGTCCGCAATTAGGTATATTTGCGTGATTTGGCACCGAGTGTTGTTCTGTAAATACGAGAAGCACACTCGTTACAACCGTAAGCGATTCCATGGAAATATGAGTACCTAATGTAAATCTTTGGGACTTTTTGCACGTTGCAGTCTTGATTTTGTAATTATTATGGTTGAGTGCATTTTCAAAGCTTTCTTTACTTGCTGTTTTTTCTTTACTGACTTTTGAAGATCCTCAATAATTTACGGTATTATTTAATGTCAAAAAAGGTGTTGTTTTAGGAAAAAGCGGTGTTATTTTTCCTTGGAGACTAGCGTTGTGACAGCTTTGAAAGAACTACTTCTTTTGGCAACAGTTCCTACTTCATTCATTGTTCATTGAACAAATACTTCAATTGAAGTTGGTAGTTCATTTTAGCGTTCATTCATTTCAATAACTTCATTTCAATTGATGTTGGTAGTTCATTTTAGCCTTCATTAATTACATTGAAAAAATACTTCAATTGTAGTACAGTTGCGAAGGTTAACTTTATTTTGGCGAGGAACCAGTTCCAGTTCTTTACACTTTCAAAGCGCTACCGACTAGTACGTGCTTTTTCAGCGAGGAACCGGTTCCAAAAAGAACTGAACAAATAACCGGATAAATTCAAATCTCTTTTTTGCGAGTTCGACTTCAATTGAAGTGTTCACTTCGAAGGGTTCATTTTAGAGAACTAAAAAGTGAAGCATTGCTGCCCGAGCATTTAAGATGATCTATAGTGGAGAGACAAATGAAGAAAAACGTTGAATAAACTTAATAAAAGGAAAACATGTGTTTTGTTTTACATTGTGGCGACGTTTTCTTCTCTGATCTTTCTTTTTCTATTTGAAATAAAAACCGTAGAACACAGAAACTTTGAAAATAAACAAGGCATCCAAATTGCCTAAATATTGTTTTCGAAAAAATAACCGTTCTAAATGCTTTGTCGGCGCAAATTTGTTTTGAGAAAAAGATTAGTCATTCAACCACTCTTTTAAAGGTATCGAGTATATCTTTTTTTGTTTTTTATGCTGACTCAATCAAATAAACATAGTGGAGATTAAAATGGCTAAACTATGCGTTTTGCAAATGCTAATATGCAAATTCATTATAAAGCGATGGCTAATTATTACCTTGCGATAATTGGACACCAACAAAGTATTCTAGCGTGAATGGAATAGTTTGAAATTTGTAAGTATATTTTAGTAGTAGGACATTTTAATTCCATATTCATTGGTAGAAACAGTTGAAAAAAAGGACAAAAGTCGTGAGACAGTTAATTGGCTATTAATTTTATAGATGGCGGGGCATTCAAAGAACAATGATATTGTTTGTGGACGTACCTTGTTTACTGGGTGTACTGGAAGTGGCAAAGGCAAAAGGCAAATATGAGACTCATTGGTAATCTGTGGATGTAGACCAAAAAACCTTATTAATTTATGATCGTGGAATACGATTCAACTTCAAGGAGACATATTGTTTTCACAGTACAACCAGCGCCCTTGAGGTGATATTTCACGAAAATGGCGCTATATAAATTAGGCAAGCATTCAATGTGCATAGCTTCATACAGGCTCCGTGCGGTGAGCATTCGAGGCAGTTCCCAACTAACAAATAAATACGTTAGCAGTCAAAAGGGCAAAACAGAGGTCATGAAATAATCATTTCTCATTTTTAAATTGATAATTTGTGGTAGAATTACATTTTAAATGAATTCATGACTATACACTAAACTAATATGATATTAAAGCCAAAACAATTTTATATATTTTGCAAGAAGGAGTTTTTTTTTAAATCTAAAGCTAATTGGAATATAACAACCCTAATTCAATGGAAAATCCGGAAGAGTGTTCCATAAATGTGGCTTAAACAATAACTCAAGCAATTTTCAACAAGAGTTCTTGTAAATTGAATGGTGGAAACGAAATAGGAGTGGAGAAAGAAAAAGGGGAAGAGTAAGGTTGGCACTTTACTCTCAAGTCAAATGATAGGAAGCCAGCCTGAAGCCTACTTCCTTCCACTTTCGTATCGTGCATAATTAACTTTATCTTGGCATCCATTGATTAGCTACCTGTTTTTTAAAGCATTATAATTAATTTAAAAAAGTGAACTTTCTACAACGCACTTAAAAGCACGCGACAAAAAGGTATTTTAAAAATTTACCAGTTCGCATAAGACATTATGTTGCCAAGCAGAAACATCCAGAAACATAAACGACTCGTATTCAAGGAACCATTTCTCCCGAGATAAAACAAACGCCATACAATCGACTCTTTATACGGACTTCGAGAAAATAAATTTTAAAACATACCAAGTTCATGTTGTGAGGGTACCATTTTCAGGTTATAAAATGCGTCTTATACACTAAACTAATATGATTTATTTATATACTAACGGAAATGAGAAAGAACAAACAGCACATACATTATATTTTAATAAAGCAATGATAAAAATAGGAAAAATAAATGTCAAAGGTTTTGGTAGAATCGTAAAGAAAGACAAAAAACATTTATATCTGAAAATGCCCGTTGCAAAGTGAAACCAGTCCGGTGAAAAATAAATAACGTTTTATAAACATAAATCCATATGACACGAATGAAATCATTCGCTACTATAATTATATATTTGGGCATTCCATCAATGTTAAAAAAGTAATTAATACTTGTTCGGACTTGTCTACTGATAACCCGCGAGCCTTCAAACTAGCAAACAAATTATTTGGTAGACAAAAGGGCAAAGTAGAGTATATGAAATCAATTGTGAGAGTAATAATACATCAGAGCCTCTCCATTGATATTCAAGTATTTATTAACTTACTTGCTAGTTGGGAACGGATCATGCGGCAGCCTCGCGGTGTCTCGCCAAAGTTAATAAATGATGTAGTGCTCGAGCGAAGGGCTTCCTCTCTACATAATATATAATATCATAAGTTTTGTATTAAAACCAATTTATTCTCAATATAGGCATTGGTAAAAGATACCCAATACTTTTTAGTTGATAGATGTCGTTAGGTTACTATTTTATTTTCTTTAATTTACGTGTGTGATTAAAATGCGTTTTAAAATAGAGACCATTAATCCTGTTTGAAATATACACTTGTAAATATGAGCAAAGGTCAGTACTCGAGAATAGCGCTAAACGTCACTTTATAGTATTCTAATAGAAGCAATGCCACAAATGATTTTTTTGCAAATTTTCTCTGAGTAGTTAGAAAATGTCTAAGGTTTCCAGTGAATATAATTTATTAACTTTAATCCTTTAAGTTCTTTTAAAAACATACTAAAATTTCAGTAAAAATGCGGTTTGAAAACCATTAAAGACATTTTTGAACGTTTTACCTAAAATTTTAGTCTGCATTTCATGAAGAATTAAAAAAAATACTGTTTAAGAATTGTATTCACTGGAAACCTTAGACATTTTTCTAACTGCGATTGTGGAATTAACTGATAAATAATTTGTGGTATTTATCATACTAGAAAGTCAAAAAGTGAATATTTTTGGGTGCTGACTCTTAAAAACGATTAAAAAAATTAAACCTTTAGAAGTTCACCGAAAACAGAAACCTTAACGAATTTATTTGTTATTTTGAAAACATTACTAATTAATCACTAAAATAATTTATACAATAATCAAATAATATGAATACAGAAAAAAAACAAAAAAGTGATTGGGTTGTGATCGAGACTGGAACCCGAAACTTCCACACCATTCGGGCGTGGGGCGTCTAGGGTGGAGTTTCCTGGTTCGAGTCTCAGTCAAAACTTATTTTTTGTGTCTTTTTTATTTTCATATTATTTGAAGATTGTTAGTATGTATAATTTCAGTAATAAATATCACGATGAAGCGTAAAGCTAAAAAGAGTAATTTAAGCTTAAAAAAAACATTTCCCATTTTTTTATTTGAGTCTTGATATTTTAAAAATATTATTCCAAATCATGAGATGTTGAAATGCACTACTCTTGCATACTTTCTGGAAATAATAATTGTTTTTAAGGCAAGCTACAGAATGATGAATTGGGTATTATATAATATTAATACCCGTCTATTTTGAATAGCACCACTTATGTGCTTATATCACTTCAAGGGTGCTTAGCAAGGCTAAAAAATAACCAAAACTACGACTAAAATTACTATGAAATTTCTTCAAAATATTTTATTATGGGATGTTATATTAGATGTGTAAATGAGACGATCGGAATAACTAAATAACGACAGCCATGTAAAATGAATCATGGCAACGTTGATATATTCAAAAACACGGTTTTTATACGTTTCTCCCATGCCGTGGTATATAAATAAGAAACTTGTACCCCACGATTTCTACATAGATTAATGTACGTAATTTAAAAGTAAAATAATCCTAAGTATTATAATAATCGTACAATGTAAATATAAAACTCAGAAACAATGAATTGCTGTTTCTCAATCATCACTCTACTAATTATGGGTTTCATTCTCCACCGTTCAGAATGTCGAGACTTGCTAACTCAACCCGTGGACTTGAAATGTTTGGTACCAGTCTAAATGATTTTGTCATTCTTAACCACATCAAAACCTTGACTTGGCCTTGGCTTTGACTTGAATGTTCTTTCTAATGTATATTTTTGTCATATTGTTGTCATTGCTTCATTAAAATATGTTATATATGCCGTTCTTTCTCTGTTGTTCTTTTTCCTCTTTTTCCGTATTATGTTTTTTTGTTGTTGTTGTAATTGGATAAAAGTCTATAGGTATATAAATAAATAAATATTTAGAATTCGATACATTCCAATCTTCCTGTACTATGTCAGCATGAACATTCATTCAATTACAGTGAAGCGTATTCAGAACAATAACAAAGTGATGTCGGGACGCCATTCATTCGAGTTCCCTATCTATTTTTCGAGTGGATTGTTCATATCTCTGGTTGTGAATTTTGAACAGACCGCGTTGACTTTTTCATTAATTCATTGAATTATCAAGAGATACTTTTCCGATTCGCACTGCAACAATTTCCACTGAGTTTAAGCATTCGGAGCTAGTTCAAGGCAATTGACCGAATAATTCTTCAAAGTTGAAAAAATCTTTATTCTGTGTTTCTAATGAAGTTGCGAAGGAAAGTCTTCAATGCAGTTAATGGTGAACATCCGGTAATCTGTACTTTGTTTGTACGAAACTTTAAAATTGGTAGAGGAAAACGGGTAAAAGTATGTGGTGGGTGTGTTTGTGTGCAACGGAATTTCCCCTTAGTGCGGTTAAAATGAGATTAAACATTATCTACAGTTCTTATGTTATTTTACATTAGTTTCGATCACACTTCGCAGATTAAAAAAAATAATAGCAATTAAAATAACCTATTAGATCGGTAAGGATTACTTCCAATCATTAGGGAGGCTGTGCGGAAAATCGTTTTGAGAATAAAGTGAACCTCGGTCTTGAAGAAACTTATGTTTTAAAAGGAAGGAAACACAAAAGTTATTCTACTGTCGAGCTGTTGAGCATACAGACGGGTAAAAAATATGCTGACCGTAAACATATATTGAGCACGCGTTTGGGCACACTTGAAAATACCGGCAAAACAAACACTACATTTCCACCTGACTCTTTTAAAAGGATTACAATCCGTCTGCCAAGAAAGGGCAATCTATAAAACGAATTACCCCTTTATGCAAAGCGTCCAGAGATAAATACTTTAAGAGTTATTTTTAGTAAAAATATATATTACCATTTAAAAAATAAATATTATGGTTACATATATAATTTACGTGTTTGTAAACACCAAAAGTTTAAAAATAAATATACCAAATATTTTAATAATACCTAATTTTTTAGTTTTATTCCACTTCTTTATTTGAGACCTGGCCGGTCTCACAAAATGATGGGCATCTTCAGACTGGTACAATTTTGAATAAGTCTAGACTTAAGTTTTACTTTCTAGTTTAAAAATTAGAAATAATAAAATAAATTAATCATTAGTGGTAATTGTAGTTATTTGAAGATACATCCAAATTAAACATGAAACATAGCATGCAACATGCATCTCCACTCTTTCTGACTTCAGTGTGTTGGCCTGAATAATTAACTGGACTTCCAACTTTGTTCGAATTTCATACAATGTGTTATTTCAAAGAAATATTATTATTAGGATTTTAATTAATGAAACTGTTTTATAAATACAGATGTGTAAGATAAAAAGCTTTATTATAGCTAATCCCGAGGGTTGAATTGATAAAATAATACATGATAAATAAAATCATCATCTTTTTTTAAAATTAAAGGCATATTTCAAAACTTCACAGTTAAAAATCTTGGAAAAGATGTTAGAAGTTAAAAACCATTACGCCAAGAATGGGTGAGCTTAATTTTTTTTGCTGCTATAAATAATCAATTTTCTGCTTTAAAATTTAAAGTAGTGATTCCGTTACTAAAAATGTCGATGCACTCTAAGAAAAAAATGTAAAAATAACGAAAAAAATAAAGACGAAATAAAAAAAAAAAACAATGTTAAGTAAAAAAAGAATAAAAAGAGAAATGATTTTGTTTTAAGCCTAGCTGACATACACTTGCGGATCATAATAAAAAAATACCGCAATTTTATTTTGTAATGTTGGTAAGTTTTTTCTAGGGGCCGAAAAACAAAAAAAGATCTACATGTTGATGTTAAATATAGCTAACATTGAAGTGAATGCTATCCATAACAAACAAGTTTTCGTAGTACCAAACTGAAAAAAGTGTGTGACAATCACATGTTATGTAGATCTACTGATTTCAATATTGCTCGAGAAGATCAAAAGGAAAGTGGCAGCAACGCTTCTTGTTTTTTTTTTACAGTTGATATTTCGAAGCTACATAGCCCATCATGCATTTGAAATTACGAGCTAAAAAAAATAGAATAAGGAAAAAAAATCAAAAAAAAAAAGTAAAAGTAGTGCAATTTTCGTGTCGCCAAAACTCAGAGCTCACCGTTTGAGAGATTTTACTTAAAATTTTATTTTATAGATAAAACTCGTAATTCATAGAGATTTTTAATGAAAATGAAATGATAACTTTGCATAAGACCACAGATTTTATTTTAAGTTTTATGACCGACCGGTTTAGCTTAGCCTGAGCAACACCAGGGTACAAAATTAAACTATACAAAAATACATACATACAGAGGTAGACCACAATATAAAAAAAGAGAACATAAAGAAAACAAAATAACAATATTTAAATTATAGCATTGGAACAGAGAGAAAGAGACAGATAATATGAAATTAAAGAAGCAAAACGTTAATTGAGAACGTGATAAAATAATAATGAGAAATTTAATTTTTTGGCAAAAATACCGAATATTGGACTACTGGAAAAATGAAACTGATTATTAAGAATATGAATATTAAAATATATGTATTTACAAAATTATTATTTCATTTTCATTAAATACGTCAAACCACAAAGTGACTACTTTCTACGAAAACATAAATATTTTATTTATGTAATCTTGGTTTTGAGTATTTTCATTTTCATAATCAAGTTTTATGTGAACACAACTCATTATTGGGTAATAAACTTACGCAATTAAGGGACGATGTTAGCTGGTAATTGACCATCTCCTAGTTCATTTCCCGGGGGGTTTTTGCATGTTCCCTAACTCCTGCTATTTCACATGCAGAAAATTATTAATACCAGGAATATAACTTAATTATTTGAACCCGTTTACCTATAAAATGCTCACAACTTGAAATCCGTAACAACTCCGAGGACTATTAACCCAAAATCAAATTAACGCCGTTGATTTATAGCTTTAAATAAATTACATTTATTTTGTTGGTGCGAGTACCATATTAGGTATACAATGTTTCTCTCAAAAATATCACGACTGAATGAATGTTTGTGCTAGTTCAATACTGTAACAAGTGATTTTTTAAAAAATCTTATAGGTGTCTTTTGATTCCTTATGTTAAGGAATCAGAAAACACCAATTAGTAAAAAAAAACCTTTTTACTTATTGGTGTTTTCTGATTCAATTATGATTGAAAGGCAAAAAAGCTACAGCGAAATTTTGGTCAAAATGAGTCAAATGTGCAGATCTGATCGGTTCATTTTTTGTATTGAATGCTCCGACTTTCGTTTAATTCCGAAGACTTTTGTGGCCTTTCAGCCACTTGGAATATATTTACCATATAGGTGAAGGCTTGACTCAAGCGACACAAGTTTGAGACTTTTTAACCGTTTCGTCGCTGTAGGTAATTTAGTGAGAGCATTGAGTTAACTTTTTTTTTCAAAATCCAACCAGGTACTGAAGACATATGAATTTTATTGTAAAACAAAAATAAAAATATATTCGTAAAAAGCATTAACTTTGTGGCTTGCCATATTTATAAATAGAACATATATACTTTGTTTTTAACCACTTTTTTATAATATTTTGTCTACCGGTTTCGGAAGTACCCTTCCATCATCAGGATTGGATTGTCCTGATGATGGAAGGGTACTTCCGAAACCGGTAGACAAAATATTAAATAAAAAAGTGGTTAAAAACAAAGTATATATGTTCTATTACAAAAAATAAAAACTTTAAAGTGCTGTGGGGTTCCCTTCCTAAAATGGTGCTTTAGCCCTTTTGCCTTTCCGGCTACGATATGTTGATAATTCATTTTGTACTAAGCAATTAAAATAAAACTAAGATTAATAGATCGGTATATATGGTACGATGTATAAATGCGAATCAAGCATGTAATGTGTACCAATCGAGTTGTGTGGAGTTACACCCTCTCTACCTACTTCTGATGACAGATCTGAGAGCCTAAAGGCCGATGATTTTTTTAGGTTTCCCAGGACGCCAAAGCAATCATCAAACTTATCAGTAGAGCGCGCATATTATTTGTATACTGTACAGGGTTATAATAGTTGTGTTTTATAATATCTGTATATGCAGGCTGTGTACAGTTTGGCCTTGACTGTGGCTTTAACGGAGTTTCTGTACCTGGCGTCCCCAGTGTCACTTAAGGTTACACCGAGTGTGTCAATGGAAGGCTTGTTGGGAGGATTGCCTGCTTCGAAGGAGACTAGATTAACTTTTCGATCCCCTTTGATGGTAATCAGACACGACTGGTCTTCTAAAATATTAAATTCGACGAGGTTATTCAAACCCTAAGAGGAAACTCTCGAGCTAACCACTCATTTTTAAAGTTCTCGGAGCCGTTGGTGTTTAGATGCTCCTTAGAGGCTTATCAAAAAAAATATAAACTTTATTAAAAAGGTTGTTAATTACTCAAAAGCCTCATAATCCTTTGAAAGATATTTTTTTCATGGAAGATGTTGAAAATGAAAAAAAATATATTTTCGGGTATATTTAAAATTTAACAAACAAAGGTCACATAATCAGTCAAAAGCCATTACATACATATTCTTGAACCTTTTGGGACGATGAATAAATAATAATGATTCTAAAAACGCTAATTCTCAATGTGGTCTTTCAACAGGGCGATACGGGGAAAATCCTCAAATTTGAAAAGATCACTGTAGCATAATACGCAAAATTTTATAAATCGCTTCAAACCTCTCATAAAACCACTGAAATCAACTTATTTTGAGGAAAAAAATTCAACATTTTGTAGATTTTCCGAAATTTTCTTTCACAAAGCTACTGTGACACATCGATGAGTATACCAAACATAAAGTGGAAATTCCACTGACTAAAATATTAAACGAATTTGTTATAACTGTCTTATTTTCTAGAAATGAAATTGCTTTTTTAATGAAGTGATTTTTTGATTTTGCCTTAAAACAATAAATTATGGTATTTGATTTAGTAATTTATCCGTTTATAAATTGGACAAATAATTGCAACCAAAAACTGTCTTCTCGATGGTCCATCTGTATTAAATAATCTAGAAAGTGTATTAACTGCAAGTATATTAATTAGTTTCGTTCATAACAAAATATGGCAAACTGTCACATTTTTATTGTGTAGTTGTAATAAATTATCCACTAACCCTAGAAAATAAGAGTGCTTCTGAAGTTATTGTAATTAATGTTATTGTAAATAAATCGATTGAGAATTCGAAACTAAAAATCTGTCATAATGCCAATAATTGTATCCGAAACAAAAATAAATGCTGCTTACTCGAGAGACCTCTCGCGAACAATTTATTCTTAATGATATAAAAATGTTAGCAAGCAGATGATAATGATATTGGCAAGTTTTATTATTGTTGACTGGATTATGTAACGATTTATTTTAAAGACAGTAACTAGATTTCGAATTAAAAAATAAATAAGTTGTTGGAACGTGCTGCATGGAGTTATAAAAAACTAATCAAATGACCTATCTTCATACATATTGTACATTTATTAAAAGTGACGAAAAAAATAATTGTATCACATTTGGTGTGTTTGAAAAGAGAAAGATCTAGAGATCAAGAATTTAATACAACAGAAATTAATTCCTGTCAACAGGTTT
Organism: Drusus annulatus; assembly: GCA_022651775.1. Taxonomy (NCBI): domain Eukaryota; kingdom Metazoa; phylum Arthropoda; class Insecta; order Trichoptera; family Limnephilidae; genus Drusus; species Drusus annulatus. Next base: position 503,782 of record JAGWCC010000274.1, read on the forward strand.
TAACGAAGATCCTATTATTATTTAATTCAGCCATAAAGTTTTTAAAGACGATCCAATAGAATTTCAATCAACTTATTAGAAAATGCATCAGAATTTCAATCGATTTAATAAGTTTTTATATAATTTTCGATACAGCAATGAATTTTTCAAAACCATACTTCAGAAATTTTATCCACCCTTCCGCTTCTTATGATGGTAGTAGGAGTTTTTCAAATATTGTCAGGTTATTCGTAACCCGGGAATGTTTGTCTTTCTTCATAAAAAATAAAATAAATAAAAACAAAAACGTCTTGAAGGTGAAGTAAACTACAGAATTACAACGGCTTATAAAGTTAGAGATATTCGACAATATATCATGACAATGGAATGATATTTGAAATCTGAAAAAATCGGTACACTGGCACACTCGTATTTTGAAAAAATCCTGTGAAACACTCGTGAAAAACTTCCATTTTTCCTTACTTACTCCAGGGTGAAATAAAACACAAACACGCGTGTCAACATCTTCATAAATCTTGTTTTCTTTCTACTTTTCCTGAACTTTGTCTGTAACAAATGTGTCTTGTTTCTCATATTTCAAATTCGCGAAAACACAAATAGATTTATTTTTTTACTGTTTTTAAACACCCATATAAAAAAAGTTCTTAATATACATCAAAATAGTAAAAAAAATAAATTATTTTTAGGTGCTATTTTCTATTCAAGACTGGCTTTAAGTTAAAGCAACTTGCATCCTTTGAGTTGCAGCTCGGAACAACTCAACGAAAGTGCACTCGAACCAGCCACGTGGGTTTTGAAGTCACGAGTTGCGATGCCTTCTTTTATTACATATTTCACCAATCTTCCCCTGAATTATTATTAAGGCACTTTTTTATTTCTAACTTCTCATAATGTGAAAAAGATATTCAAGTTTCTTTTACTTGAATGGAGAGCTTGAAACCCGGTAACCCCCATCCGTCAATGGAATTTTTTCATATGTTTATTCGTAATTCATACATTTGTGGCTAAGCGGTAAGCTTCTAAAATCCGAACCCAGTTTTTTTGTTTTTGTTTTATTTAGTTAAATGTATAATTACAATGGACTAAACGTTGTGGAAAAACATTTAAGATTAGCCCTGGTGAAAGACCACCAGTCATAATAAAAAAAATGGTTGAAATAGCACTAGCCATATTTAATGATGAGTTCTGAATAAAAAAAGTTCTATCAAACCTCCCTCTTTCACATCTTCCCTTTCCTAACTTCCTTCGGCGTCACAACTTACCCTTCCTCAGAGACCCGATAATCCCACTAGCTTCAGGTAGTTAGGAGTCTTCAGAGGATAATCACAAAAAAATCTAAGCTTGTAACTCAGGATTTCATTAATCTTATGTGAGCGGTATAAGGTTCTGTTTTTAAAAGCTGCATGCAGTGAAAACACGTGATGCAATAGTATTCCATCTATTTACAGTAGCAACCGCGACGGGTTGAATACTTTTAACACGATCGTAAATTCGCGCGAGTGGAATCCTAAAGCGGCTATATAATCTGATTCTTAGGCGAGTTAAGCAGATTTGGGAGTTAGGGGATTTACGCTCCTTACATTTTACACCTTCAACGGAATGTACGGCCTTTGAAATAAACGCTATTACTGAAACTCTGTTAGCAACTGAGAGTTTAATACTTCGTTTTGACGTTTATTTAGCCTCATTTCAAACACATGTGTGGTAAAACACTGTATACGGTGAAGAAATTACAAATATTGTTCAATTTAAATTATGTTTTTATTTAATTTTTTATCTTGGTAACTACAAAATATAAGTGATTTCTCCGTGTATGTCTCACTGGGAAATTCTTGTGTCGAATATATGTATTATTTGATGATAATTATCCACAGTGAGATTGTGACTGCTTCCCCATCTCTAAACTCAAAATATAAGTTGTTCTCTTGGTACATGGCTAAGCGTAAGAATCTTATTTAGTGCGAAACACTCACTTTAATCGTATACCCAAAGTAAGGCTTTCTAATTCACCAATTTCCTTGTCTTGGATCTTTGTGAATACCGTTATCTCTAACGTGGGTGTAAATTACTAAAAATTATAAAAAAAACATTTTAGTTCGTTTTGAGAGTAATGAGCCAAAATGTTGACATCGCTGTTTTTGGGTTAAAAAAAGTGGATACCCCAAGAGAGTTCCAACTGCTTCATACTGTGCGGAGCTAGTGAGACTATTATATTCCAAATTGGGGTATGTTGTGAGATTGAAAAGAGTAGGGAAGGGAATAATATGGGGAAAAAGAAGAAATTTCAAGGCAATTTTCGACTCTGAATGGTCTTTAGGGTGATACTGAGAGTATCTACCACTCTGGAACGTACCGAATATATTAAATTGATTGATTGTGAAATAATGCACAACATTATGTGATTCGGATTCGCGACCCCTGGATTCGTGGTCGAGGATCTTTACCGCTTGACCACGGAGGTTGTCGAGCGTCTGTCACAAGCATGGTAAATTTTATGATTGACATTATATTTACATAAAAAAAACATTACAGTGTGTGATACTTAAGATAAATACACGGATAGAATATCACAATTCATCCTTGTTATCAGATTTCATTAATTAAAGAGCAGTATACATTGCGATTCGTGAAAATAATGTTGAATCTAATTCAAGAAGGTGGATCCTTACAATATATTAAAATCGGTTGCATTATCAAGGTACAATATTTCAGGGTGATAAAACAACTCCTCAACAAATGCTCTCCACCAGTTATGTTCCCTAGCCATTCCCCTCCAGTCCTCAAACCTTCCCGTCCTGCCCTTACATTATTCTACACAGTCCGCCCACCTCATCCCAGTTTACTTGGCTATGGTGTTTGGTGTCCTGTCATCTACTATTCTTATCCCACGATCAATCTATCAGGTTCTTTAGAACCTCATCGTTAATCGCATTAAATAGTTTAATTTAATTTAAGCGGCTGATAAATTAAAAACATTCAGACACCCGCTAATTTAAATTAATTTATAACGCGATACTATAACAGAGTAGGTGCCGACGACACGAAACAGTCAAGAACAAAATAAAAACTGAATAATTTATATCGTCTCATTACACGCGAAAGCAGAACAAGGCCGCCCGGTGAAAAATGCTCCCTTTCAAGGGGGGGCTGAAATTTTTTTCCCTCGGTTAAGAAATTTGCCAAGTGTATTCTTAGGGATTGTTCTTTTTTGGCAAAGTTTATAATGAGTTTAAAGGATTAGTTTGTGTTGAGGATTTGACGACGCTGGATTACGGAGGAAGGCATTCTCGCCGACCTTCTTGAGGAATGTCTTGTGACGAAAACGGGAGATTTTATTTAGAACTCGAGCGCTTTGTAGGTGCAATTTGGGGAAATTTTAAAATTATAATTTCAGCTTAATTTCAAGGTGACTTTTACTTCGTTAAAGGTTGATTATGTTGACATTTTATATTCTTATATCTAAAAGGCTTGGATTCAGGAGCCAATTTATATCAAAATTGTTATATGTGTAAAACGAATTCACTGCCTGTCAGTGATATTAAATTAGGTAGTCATAAGATAGGTCTTCTGACGAACTATTTCATAATAAAACCGCCAAACTGTAAAAAACTTGTGTCCAAAAGGTAGTACAGTAAAAGGCATTATTGATAAAATAACCCTTATGTATCGCATTTTCTTGTTTAGCAGATAAACGTATGTTTTTATATTTATCATTTAAAAATCTTCCACACAAGCATCGCATTGCTAAAGCTTTTAGCCCCCACATAGGCTCGCACAAGTCTTAAAAAGGGTTTTATTCCATACATGTCAGGCTTCTCCAGAGGTTGCCTACTAAACTTTTGCAAATGTCGGTATTTGATCTCCTGACCTCTGGGTCCAAAGCCCAAGGCTTACTGATATGCTATGGAGGTCATCGATCAGAGTTTGCCTGCCGTTAAAATAATAAAACAACACTATTGAAAAATAATCTTCTTCTGACAGTGTAAATTACCATCTATTTCTTCTTCTTATAATAAATTTCCGGTAATCTTCTCAAATCTTGACCATTACCCATAAAAAAATGCTCTTCTTACAGCCAGCCAGACAATGATAATTATCTCTTTTACTACCCTGCCCTTTGGGGATGTGTTTCGCGCTGAAATAACTATAATAAAATAACAGTAAACACACTGAGGGGCATTCAGTATCCCCGTATATCTTAATGCTTATTGTTATTATTGCCATCGTCGCCCTTGGCCGAAGTGTTGCCATAAATCAGAGGATTTACCCTAAGTGGTCAATATTCCCCATTGTAGGGAAGAGTTGAGGGATTGGCTTAACGGATTCCTCGAATATGGCATCGTTTGCTGGAATTTTTGCCAACGTTTCGCAAAGACGCCGACGCTTTGCGAATAGCGTCGGCAATTTTTAACAATTTGCTTTATTGTCGCAAGCCGGTATTATACAGACTGGGCGTGTGATGTTATAGCTTATGGCAGCAAGTCTATCGCTATGACAGAATGCCTACGAACAACTACGTTTTTTATCAATAGGAACATATTTTGAAGAATAACCTTTACTTTTTATGTTTATATTGACATATACAATACATTGTATATTCATAACCAACTTATAGTTTTTACTAACCAACGCCTTTTTCTCGAAAATCGTTTATTTAAGGCTCTGAATTGGTGCACACTCCTTGATTTATTCACGTTTAAGCGTCGGCTTACATATGACATATACCTTTTGTTATTTCGACTTATTTCATGTCAGTGAGGAGAGATTCAGAAGTGAAATCCTATTGATTCTTGAAAGAGTTTCTCCTCATTGACCTGATCATCACCACTGCCTAATTTTTTTTCTTCTTGCGTATCTATATGGTATTATAATTTGTATTTATATTGTAAAAAATAAATCTTTTTTCTTATATGCATTAAATTTAAAAGTTTGTCATGTATAAAAAATTAAATAAAGAAATTATTATTATTCCTTTTGACGCGATCTAATTAGAGCATTTCATAAATTTGGTCGTACCTTCTCTAGATGGAACGTCCCCGACTTTTAATATCTATTCCAACTATCTTATCTACACGTTAAAAGTGGCGTCTATTAATCTAAGCGTTTATTTTTCGATCCTGTTCATTTCCCTGTAGTGTGTAATATCACGTTCAGTCTATAAAATATCATAAAATATATATAAATATATAAATGAATTTAAAATCAAGTACCTACAGCATATGGTCAATGACTTAATGCCTATGATAGCTATGGAAGTACTTACTTATATACGTTTTTTCTCTTCCACTGACAACAGAATACTACTAATATATTATGTACCCCCACTAAAAACTTAAAATTTTCTGTCAAAAACCGCACCGTCACAAAAAAAAGATTCATGTGAAGGAACGTGTTTTGGTATGTTTTTGTATAAATAAAATCCGTTATGCCTTTGAAAGGAAAAGGATTATCACATCACCTCAGCTGGGGGTGAACTGAGAATTGAATATTTTCGATAGGATCAAAAGCTTTTGGCCCAACATGAGTTCGTATTGAATAGGGGATGAAATAAAGCCGTTTTCAAATATAAACTCCCATTTCTTATGATTTTTTTTCTGTTTCTCCAAACAAGCCGTTCACAGAAGCTACATATGAAATCAAACTGTATGCACATCGGACTTTGTAAATAAATGAAAAATTTCGTATTTGAAATTTTTTTATTTTTACTGAGTACATCATACAGGGGTCTGCTTCCTACGGTCAGTGACTGTAGCACCCCAAACTAGGGAAAAAAATGGACGCGAAGGAGGGAGAAACTTATGAGATTTAATTAGGAAGTATCTGGATTTTCAAAGTGTTACAATGTATTAAGATCTTACGACCTGCGACCCAGAGCCAAGGAGTTTACATGATCATATTTATATATTTCGACGTAAAACAATCTAAGCAATTTTGTGACAGTATCTATTCATTTCCTGTTAAAATTAAAACTGAACTTTTTTTCTGTCAGCCAACCCAATTCGAGTATTATTGTAATTTTATTTTTAAAGCAGAAAATTTTGTGCTCAAGCAGCAACTACACTTAAATGGTGAGGTTAGGCAAAGCATCTTTTTTAATATCACAACGTTACTTCCATAATAAGCTATTATAAATCTTTGAAATGTCAATATATACGTTAAAAACAGAACCATGTTAATAAATTGTCCCATGTTTTTCAGTAGCTAAATTAGAACAACCAATGAAATTGAAGCTTGGTAGTAAAACGAGCGTATTACAAATACTATATTTCTTATGGGATTATCTCTAATACCTTTTCTTTCTCTTCCTTATTACTCAAATCCCGCAAATTTATTAAAGCCTGGTCTGTGATTCATTCAGAATTGAAACGTTGCTCGAAATGGCTTCAATCGTGTTTGGTGACCAGATCTGAATAGCCAGGTACTTGCTAACCTTCCTCTTCCCTATCTTTTTCCTCTCCTTACTACCTTCAATATTACGACATACCCCGATTGGGGATGCCGTATTCCCACGGTTGGGAGCAGTTGGGACTCTTATGTGGTATTGTATTATTTGTAAAAAAAATATAAATAATATATGTGTAGCAAAACTATTTATAGTTTTGATAGTAATAATGAAATCACAGGTATCCGGAAACTTAACGTCCGCACTCGTTATGCAGCGGGGGGGGCACGAGAGGTAGAGGAGCCAGGTCCATCAGGACACTTGCAGTGGGGGTCACGATCCTGGGCAGTGAGGCAACGACTGAATTTGGATAATATTAAGTAGAAACTAATAATGTATTTTCTTGTATCTATCTAGCTACATTTATAAAATTCATATCTCTATACCCAGCGGGTCGACCATTCACATTTTCCAATATTCTCTGCATTTCAAAAGCTTCATTTCCACACGCACATGCTGCTCCCGCTGGCAAGCTTGTGAGGAATAAAGTATGTAAAGGGGAGCATCTTCCCTCCACCACTATCCTCTAACCTCTGCTCTTTCCCTTGACTCACGTCAGTGACACGACACGGTCCGACACGAGACGGCACAGCACGACACGGAACGTGGGCTAGGCTGTCCCCGCAAGATGCGAATACTCAGAATGTATGTAAAAAACCAACCATATTTACAGCAGTTTTTAAGTTTTTATAAAAATATAATGAACGAACCTTTAATCTTAATCTAGTTAGTTCAAAACGATCATAAATTAATGCTGCCTTCTTAATAAGCAAGCAGGAAGTATTTACCACACGTGTTCATGCTACCTATAGAAGTATTGATAAAAAATATTTTTAAACCCTGACCTATTGTGTTAATAATATAATAAATATGACGTCACTAAAATATTTCGTAACTTTTCTATACCACCGCACTGCTCGTATATTAATGTCGGTAATCACCTTCAAGCTCTCTTGAAGCGATGTTTCGTAAACACGGCGCTTGTAAATCATTTAATTTTTATTTGATGTCAAAAATTGTGATATGATTAAAATTTTAGAAATTTTCACTCTTTAAAAAAACAAATACTTTTGGTAGACGTCAGTGTGGTATTATATTAAATACAGTTTTGAAATTTATTCTACTTGCATAGAAAACTGTACACCAGCAATTTTTAAAAGTTTTTCAATTTCTACCAGAAACTTTTTGGGAAATGGTGATCGACACTGCCTTTATCAATTTCCGCATAGTACTTAATTTTGCTGATTTTCTTTTGAACGTGTTAATGAAGGTATTAATTTGAAAGACTAATGAGTCTTGCAGTTCGCAGTTGAAAATAAGCGGGGGTACTCACGTATAAGCAACAACAAACTCCCACTCCACAGGAAGTAGGATCTGGCTTACAAGATGTTTGATAAAACTATTTGAAAACTTTAAATTGAGTTGGGTCGTAGGTATAAGGTGAGGCAGTACGTAAACTCCTCTTGCGGTGCATTCCGAAATGGTGTCTAGCTTTTGTTGTGGCTTCCTCGCTCATGTTTGAGTTTATTTACATGTTTAAACTTCGTCGTAAGTACCTTCGTAGCTCCTACCTATGTAATGCATTCCCACACTTGGCGTCTAAGAGTCTTAGTCTTATTCTTGGCGTTCTTTTGTTATTCTAAAAATTAACTAGGAAAAGGAGGAAGAGTTTTCTGCAAAATTATGCGTAGGGAATACAAATTTGATTGTTGTTGTAAAAGTAAAAAAAAAACTTCGGTTACAATCTTAGCGTATATTAAACGGATATAGTTTTTTGAAGAACAAATGAGGAAGTTGTTCAGGAATCATGTAAATGGATAATTTTTGACGGTACCATGACATTAAAGATTAAAGTGAAACACCATATCATCGCCGGAAAGGGAAAAAGGCTGAAGTGCCATTTTTAGATGTTTACGCCAGAGCGCTTTAAAGTTTTTGTTTTTAGTTTTACAATAGAATGCATAAGTCTTCAGTATCTGGTTGGATTTTGAAAAAAAAAATACTCAATGCTCTCACTAAGTTATCTGAAGTGACAAAAAGCTAAAAAAACTTCCAAACTTGTTTCACTTGAGTCTAGCCTTCTCCCAAACGGCAAATATATTTTAGATGGCTCAAGAGCCACAAAAGTCTTCAGAATCAAACGAGAGTCAGAGGATATGACGTAGAATTATTTTTTGATCAAAACTGCATATTTAAGCTATTTTTGACCAAAGTGTCGCTTAAATCCTTTTGTCTTTCCAGTAAAAATATTATATTAATATTAATAAATTATTTAAAACGCAGGTAATCATATCGTCACTTTTATAATACTATACATTAAGAAAAGCTCATTAAAAATATTCAGGTCGTCAAATACCTTTCTCTAAAAAAACTAACCTTTCAACTTAACGGCTTATTGATGTCCAGTTTGACACTCTTAACTTTGAAATCGGTCGAAATGTAATTTGACAAAGAAAAAACTAAATAGTTTATTAAAATACTCAATAAAAAACCAAATATTCAAACCAAAAAACCTGTCTAAAGTATTTAAATTTCCTATAATTAATTGCTAATCATCATAATTTCACAACTTTTCTTCTTCCCAAAGTAAACAGAAGGAATTTATACGATACCGACATGACTTTGAGGTTAGAAAAAAGTCGGCATTCACATTGAAATATTCCTTTAAAACATTCCTCCCATATCAACATTCGCCCTCTAAGGCAATGCAAAGAAAATAGACAAACCCCTCTCTGGTCACAGAATGCACTTATATACGTTATTATCATACGTTGTGAAATTCTTTGGACGTCCCTTTGAATTGTTCCATTTTATCAGATGTCTGTACATTTTAAAATACAAAAGGAGAAATTTCTCTACAGTTATCCGTATTTAAGACGTGCTTTAAAGCGTAGGGTGCTTTTCTTTAAGCCAACAACTCATCAGATTTTCAATGTTAAGCTCCAAGTAAAAAGTAAGTTACGAGTATTGCGGTGAGAAGGTTTCAGGTGCTCGATTTTCTTGTGGTTAGTATTTTGAATTTGTTGAACTAGTAACACGTCTTTACTTAAAATAATAACTTCTGTAGAATTATTTCTAATATATTTGCGGCACGTTCCAGAGGGGTAAATACTTTCAATATCGCCCTGGTAAAAAACCACCATTCGGAATCGGAATCGTACTTGATGGTACTACGATGGTGACTAGATCTGAATAGCCACGTACTTTCCAATCTTTCTCTTTCCCATCTCCTCCCCTTCCTTACTCCCTTCAGCCTCACAACTTACCGCGATTAGGGATGCCATAGTTCTGCTGGCTCCGGACATTTAGAAGAAATTAGGGCTCTTTTACGGTATAAAAATTAAAACCAAAAATTTTTTTTAAAATCCGGATCTAACTTGCACTTATTTGTTTAGTTAAAAAAAATATGTTTAAGTATTTAAAAAAAAAAAAAACACTTTTAGTGAAAATTTACTAAAATGCAAAGAATACAGAAAACAATGGACATTAAAAAACACACAGTTTTTCCACCCACAAAATACGAAAAATAGTTTTATCTCACATTTTGTGGACACATTAGTTTAAGTGTCGATAAAATACAAAGTGACATTTTCAAAAAAATAAGAAAATCATATCTTCTCTCTATTAAGTCCAAAAACCAATTACATACGGAGAAACACGATAAATAATTTTTAGTATTTACATCAAAAGGAAAAATTCTGTGAAATTTATATTCGTAGTGTCGCGTCATAATCATTTCGGTTACTTTAATGATTTACTGCTGTAAAATTAATAGAAGTGAACACCCTGTTAATACATTTGTCCGTCTGTCACTGCCCGTATATGCCTCTACGAGTCTACGTACGATGTTCGCCGTAGCTCGTGGCGCGTAGTCTAATAGAAAAAATAAGTAATATACCGCGCGGCTGATATTATCATCCTTACGGGATTCCCACAAAGGAGGTTTGAAGAAGGTCGAATCACGTGGACAGCCAGATTTCACGTGACAAACAATTCACCCTGACAGCCTTTGAATACTTTTTCATAAATAACCCATGATTTTTATGTGATTTACACAACCTTTTTTACGAAAAGTCGATTTTCTTGACGTAAATTCGAAATTAGATTTCAGGCAAAATATAATTTAAGTTTTTTTAAATCCAGAAATGCATAATCAATAAAGCATGTCACTTTGAATGTATACAGAAATGATGGGATCAGAGGGCACAAGATTCACATATTAAATGATGTGAATGATTTTCCATATTTTCACACCTAGGTATAAAGTGTAATATTTATATATGAAGAAATAAGCTTTGTGGGTTTTGAATTTAAGCCTGAATGTCGGTTAAAGACCATAACGTTTAACAGATAATTTCTAGAAAAGTGATCATTACCGATTTGAAAAAAAACGGTTGTAGACAATTTACATAAGATCTTTCGAATCCTAGGCTTCGGACAGGCAAACAAAATTGTTATTACGTTCAAGAAAGAAAATCGATCTTTGAAAATGTTTGATTAATTTTACGAAAAGTAAGAGAAACTATAACTAACTTAGGACACACGTATACGCTCCCAACCCAGTTTTACTGGTGTGTGTCTTCAGGATAGTATATCTCATGCTTTTTTAAATCACATCCCTGGTTGTCAAAAATCAAATCCGCCCTTTTCCGAGAGTCCATTCATAATAACCCTCTTTATAAATGAAACAATATTCTTATTTTTTTAGCCAGCTATAATGTTCAAAATTAAAAAAAAAAAAATTTTTAGAAGGTATACGCGGTAAAAGTGTGATATTCACATTTAAAAAATCAGCTTACATTCGATTCCTTCACACTTTCTCTCCACAATTTTTCTCCAGTCTACGAGTAGTGAATTCCGACGCGGATAGCTCGATCAAATCCGTAATTTACTTGCACTCCTATAAATCTAATCTTAAGCACACAATTTTCTATAACTCGTTTACACGTTACCGGAAACAAATGTTTAAATGAAATCGTTTCATTAAATGCTTCTATGACTTCATTCTAAGTTTTTTTAAAAATTGTTTCTTCTTATCTAGCTCAAACGTCATGAAAAACGTATTTTATGTAGAATTTATTTTTAAAAAGGACGAAAAATAGATTGTGAAATATTTCAGATTTCAGAAAAATAACACGTGCACGCAAAAATAACTCTTTATAATAACTTCACATTGATTTTCCACTGCAAATTAATCGATTAAATCACATTAAACTTTTACATGCAAGAAAAAAAAAAAAATGTTAATTTCTATCCAATAAACAGTGATCTAGACATTAGATAAGTGTTTATTGCATATAAATTATCTAATATGTGCTTTTATATATATTCTTAAGAGTATGTATTATGTATTCTTTTTATTTTTTTAAGGAGAGACAAACATTCCCTGGTTTCGGATATCCTGATAATATTTGAAAAATTCCTACTCCCATCACAATAAACGCAAAATGTTGCTTATGCAATGATGAACGACTAAGCTAGCAGAAGAATTGAACTCACGATGCTCGGGGATAGGAATCCGACGCGTTTGTCCACTCAGCTACTGAGCGGTCAATTTGCCATTTGTGCCATGCCTATTATTCCATTCCAACAAAAGATTCAATAAATTAAAAAAATGAATATCAGTAAATCAAATTAACGGAATTAAAATGAATAGAGAGTAAAAAAAATACACAATAAAAAAACCTTTGTTAAATATTTGATTTGTTACAGTATAATTACTTAAAAAAAAACGTATTGCGTTGGTGTAATAATACATGTTTTTTAATAAGGATTTTTTTATAAAATTAATGATTTGTATTTTTTAAGTTGGAATTTCAGTCTAATACTACGATATATCATTTCATCGACCACTTTTATAATTTATTCGTAAACCAAAGCACTACAAAACCTGTCAACGTGGGTAAAATGTATGGCCGAAGCTATAAATGGAGACAAAGAGATGACGGTGTAGCGTTGCATAGCATCTAGTTCCATTCGACAGCTTTGGGAGTAATATTTCCTAGGTGCCCCGGTACAGTATGTGTTAGTCATTTGGGAATCATTATTTTTACTTTGAGAAAGGTAAGCACCCAACTAAAAGCACGGAATAATAATTTATATTCCATTAGAAACTAAGCTCTGGTGATGGCGCCACATTAATATCACTTTTGGAAAAGCTATTTCTCACTTCTTTTTGGATATGGTTACCGATTTCGTTTTGGGGAAATGTGGAGATCAGAGATTAACAAGGTTTGTAATATTATGCTGGCAGTAGGAATTCTCTCAAATATTTTCAGGTTATTCATTACCCGGAATAGCTTATCTTTCTTAAATTTTTAATTAATTTTTTTATTGAATATCGGATTGAAGATTTTTTTTTTACGTTTGTAAAAAGTGATTTTATTGTAGCTTACTATTATATAACAATATTTTAAAAAAAATCTACTTAGTATACTCCAACGTTGTACTTATTTATAAATAGCCAATCAAAACGCTTTGTTCCCAAAAAAAAATAAATCCCCTGTTACTCTCTACTTCTTTTATCATTTCCCACCCCAACACTTTTTTTTTTATGTGAATACCACACAAGAGTCCTTACTGCTCTCAACTGCTTGGAGCCAGTGGGATTTTGTCATTCTCAATTGCGGTATGTTGTGAGGATGAAGGGGAGGGGAAGTAGATGGGGAAGTGGAAGATGGGGAAGTACCTGGCTATTCAGATCTGGTCACCAAACACGGTTTAAGTCAATTCAAGCAAGGTATAGATTTTGAATGTTAATCTTGTACCCGGGCAAAATTGAGAGTATTTTTCACTCTGAAACGTGTCACATATACAAGTATGATGAAAATTAGTTTTAAATGAATTAACTGTGAAATAATACAATTTTTTTTAAATGACACCCGCCGGGATTACCCCTCGACCTTTGAGTTCGTAGTCGAAGATTTTAACCACTTGACCACGGAGATCATCATACATAATTACGTTTATTAAAAAAAAAAATAATGCTGTATTTATAGTTAGTTTAACCATTTTCCTAACTAAGGACTGATTTTCCACAGTTAAGTTATATACAATATTTCTTAAATTTAATATAACTTATTTTTTAAATTAAAATTCGAAAAATGGCAAAAATAAAACATAAATTCTGTTTAGTTATGGTTTTGTGATTAAATTATCTAAACCTCCATACCATGGTGACTATTATGTTAAATGATTCATCCTGAAAGGGAACCTGATAAGTTCAGATTAGAAATTCAGTTTTATTCTACAACCACGTATGTACATGGTCAGTACATGTGATAAGAGACCCACATGATATCTGCGTAGTCCTACAGGTACATGAAAGGGTAAGAATGTTAACATGCTTACCTAGGTTCTAACTTGAACACGTTAAACAATACTACTGTAGGGTTAAACATTCGCCTGAGAGCTGCAAACAAATGTTTCTGTACTGGGTTTAAAATGACGTAGTCATATTATAAAAGTACTCACATATTAAACAAAAACGGTATTACGTAATGTTTTTTCTAAAAAAAAAACTAATAAGCAGTATCTAAACTCAAATAAAGCATAGAAAGTAAAACGAAAAATATGACATTGAACTCTAAATTTTAACTGTGCCTGATTTTTCGTAGTATTCTGTATATTCCAAAGGCAGAAATAAACTATTAAAATGACAAACTGAAAGAAGATTGGACATTAAAGACCATGACCATGTGAGTATTTCAGTGGAAACTTCCAAGCCGCAGAACATGGAGGAGGTGGGTTGACAGCTTGGAAGAAGCTTAAGTGGAATGGGAGGGAGAAGAAAACTTGTTAGAAGAGGCCGAATCCCGCCCTGACATTTAGCGCCATCATGAAGGTGTACAAAGTAGAAAACAATAAGGCAACTAAACACGATGTATTTTGCTTTACGCAAAAACCAATTTTCTATTACGCTCATGAGCGCACTTTAAGATTTCCTTATTTACCACTTCTTTCCAAAATATTAAAAGATTCTCCATGGATGTAGCTAAAAAGAAAGACAAAAGTTTAGTGCGTGAAGAAATAAGAATCCACTAGATGAAAAACTTTTTCATTACTGGAAAACAATAAAAATTATGTGACGTTTTTTAAAGGAGATTCTTTTATTATGAAATAACCAAAGTGTCCAGAAATATTTGTAACAATTTTTCAGTCCGGCCGCAAGCTATTCTTTTTTAACGTAAAACTCTTCACTGCATTATAAAATCGCTAAATAATAATACTTGTGGTTTGGAAAGAGATCAAGTAATTAATTCTATGTAGGATATTTGTGCACATTTATTTAGATTAAAAAAACTACTTGGCTTCTTTGCCAGAGATTTTAAAACGGTTTTATTCTTTTATTTTTGACAGGCAAATATGCATTTTAAAGCGCCATAATTCTTAGTGTTTTCAAAATTGTTGCATTAACCTAGACACAGAATAGAAGAAAAGTTTATTACTTCAACAACGCTAGGACTTACCGTTGGATAGTTTTGGTTGGAGGGATCTTTGAGCAGATTTTCTGATTGAAACTTTAAATTTTCAATCCCACACAATACTAAAACCCACCGATTTTTTTTTCTCTTCCCTATTAACCAAATTTTCATAGTTTTCATGACTTATTTTGTTTCGTTCGTACATCTTACAAAATGATACTTATGTTTTTGTATTTATTGAGTTTTGGGGTAATTATTGTTGCGTTTTCTGTTACAAACTGACGTTGCGAACACCCTATTACCCAAAAAGCAATCAAAATAACACTTTTAGCCGTGAGAATCGTAAATTATATCTTTAGATGATTAAATATCTATTATTGATACACACTTTGCTTGACTCACAAATTATTATTAAGTATTTTGATTGATTCATTTCATTAAATGGTGTGGGAAAATAATTTTGTATGTTAGAAAAACAAAAAAAAAACAATGCCCTTACATAAAACGCATGCATAAGAATTTAACAATTTTACTCCGATAATGAATTAAACACTAAAGAAGACGTATTAGAGGCGCAGAATTTGGAAGATTCGGGGTATTTGGCTCACAGCATCCAGCAATCTCTAGACCGGAACCACTTAGAGTTAAAAAACTTTACTTTCCAAAGAAGCTTTTCTCTATATCATTCACAGAAAATAAAATTCAATTTCAGAAGTAAGAGCGAAAAATAAAATAACTAGGAAAGATACGTTTCATGGACCGTTAAAACATAAAATAATTGTGGCATTAATATATTTATGTGATAAATTACTTTTCCCGGATACGAAACAAAAATATAAGGTTTCAGTAGCTTTACTACCACTATTTCTTTTGAAACAATTATTCACATTTATCAAATAGTTTAAGAAAGACGCTGGGAATAAAGTAATGTTTCGTTAATTTTGCAGATAAAGCATATTGCTCCTCGCCAAGTTTAAGAGAAACAAAAATAATGATTTTCTGAATAATGGCACCATTTACAGGATACTATTTGAATACATAAAACTTAAAAAAAAAATCATTACAAATTTTCGATTATCATCTTCATCACGGCCTCAAGCTACATCCCTCCTCTACTGGCTGCGGCCCCTCGTCATTCGTCCCCAATTCCTCCTTCCCGTTCTGCTTCAATACTATTCCACGCAATCCACTTCTTTCTTCATCTGCACACGGGTCACATCTACTGGGTCAATTACTTGCTCATCATTTTAGGCATCTTCAAATCTAGCATTATTGTTAGCTTGTCCAGCCTATCGCAGTCTTTGAGACCTACAAAATCTTAGAATGGTCTCATGCTCTTAATTGGGCCCCGTATGAAGCATCTCATATCATTAGCATTAAAGGAGTACATAAGAAACTCTTACGATTTTTATCTTTTCGCCTCCGTGGATCGTATTCTTGGTCATATCATCGCTGGAAAGACAAAAGGGCTTAAGCGCCACTTTGGGAAGTTGACACCATAGCATTTTAAAGTCTTCATTACCTGATTGGATTTTGAAAAAAAAAAAGACTCAGGCAACTCAATGCTCTCACTTTATTTAATTACCTGAAGCACCAAAAAGTTAAAAAAAAGTCTAAAACTTTTGTCGCCTAAGCCTTCTCCCAAACGGTGCATATATTTTAGATGGCTGAAAAGCCACAAAAGTCTTCAGAACAAACGAGAGTCAGAGCGTTCGATGCAGAAATAAAAACTGAATAAAACTGCATAATTAACTCATTTTTGACCGAAGTGTCGCTTAAGCCTTTTTTGCCTTTCCAGCGACAATATGAATTACATCTGGCACAATTTAATCTATTTATGCATTTGACACTCGCAACATCACAACATTTTTTTTCGAGCGAGTCGTGCAAATCTGTACCTCAAATCGCTCGTGGGAAGAGCGACCCGCTATCTGAATATTGTGGATGTTAAAATCGGCGTATTCTTCGAAACCTACAATGAGTTTACAAAGCATTTAGCACTACATTCTCACTGTTTCAACGGTGCTTTTGTAACGAATTAGATATATTGATATCTGTCACGTTATAATATTTTGTAAACAAATTTTCATTGTTAAAATTTTCGAGTTTCTAATTCATCTTTATTCTGTATGATGTATTTTCTAGTGTAGGTCCTAGGATTTTTCATAGAATTTTAAGCTCAAAGACTGTTTTTATTTTTATTTTGCTTAGTATTTTCGACCTCAGTAGCCCCTCGCAAGTATAGTGGTATGTGTTTCCAGTAAGTAAACGAGTGTTTAGTTTTTCAGTAGTCATGTTCAGTGTTTTTAAGTTATTGCCTAGGTAAGTCAGATTTGCAAACTTTTCATATACATCTTGGCCTGCACTGACATCCCGAATAATAAATAATTGAATTGGATTGCATTGAATTGAAGAGTCTAAAAAACAAAAATATCATTTATGAGACGATGTATAAATGTGAATGAAGCAAGGAGCGTATTTTGCTTAGACATGATTGTATAGTGATCCACCATTTTTGTCTAGTCTTGCGAGGAAACGGTGTGGTTGTTAGTTAGTCAGTTTTAATTTCATATAATTTTTACAAGACTAAAAAACGTACCACTACGTGGGAAAAGGTGGTTTTCTTCGACCCTTTTGGGGTACACGGAGGATTAAACGTTTACTTATTTAATCAGGCTATTTAATCAGCGTCCACCTCCCACCCCCAGCCAGATAAACTCGGACGTAAGATTTAATCACTTAGAGTAAGCCAATCGCGTTTGTCCCGGTCCGTCGAACTCAAAATAATCCTCCCGGGCGAAACTAAACACATTTTAGTCGTCTGGCAGAACGGCTTCTAAGAAATGCGTAATGATGCGGTCAAAGGGCCTCTTAATATCCAACGCCATCTCGCGTGGATGATGATTATTCATATTGTATAAGTTATGTGGTTTGGATCCTCGACACAATGAATATTTTATGCAATTGGCTATTTATTTATTAGACAACCTTCAAAAATCGAACGTTGCTTGAAATGGCTCTATAGCCAATAAAAAAATGTGCGATGGCGCTGAAGAATTATTGCGATACAGCGCCATCTCGTAAAGATGATAATTATTAATATGATGTTCGCAGTGCGGTTTTATTTTTAAAGCGATTTTTTGCATACGATATATTTAGAACAAAATATTCGGAGATGATTTAAAATTTTTATGGCCAAAAGTGTTGGATTTTTGGTTTGTAATGCCGTCTTGTGTTTTTTCGAATATGTATTAAATTGAAGTGGCTAAAAACCAGTTACTAAGAACTGCGTAATGACGCGATAGAGGAGATAATTCTAGTTATATAGTGCTATCTCACGTGGCTGATGATTATTAATACTATTGTTTATTTTTTTTTACTTAACTTCATGTTTATTTACAATATTGTACATACATTGTCCTCCACGCTAGGAGTTTACCTGTGATTTAGAAGACATAATAGAATTGTATGATAAAACAATTTAAAATTAAAAATATAAAAGAAAATAAAATAAAGCCTCTTTAACACAAAAAAAAATAAATAAATAGAATTAACTTTAAAGCTTTTATGCTTCTTATTTTTATTTAATTTATTGAAATAACATCAAAAATCTAAGACCTACATAAGAAACATTAAATTAATATTATAAAAAAACGGTTGTGACCGTTATTCTTTTATTTTCTGGCTTTTTCTGTTTCATATTTACGTTGAAGATCATTGATATTAATTCAATAATTAACATAAAATATTATTTTGTTCTGTAGTTGGATTCTTCGATACAACTAATATACCTGTATGTGATAGGAACGATTGAAATACATAAATAAATTAAAAATATTAAAACTTTTAATTAAAACGACATCTCGCGGGAATGTTGATTAATTAAGTTTGTTTAGCGTCTTCGATATTTCGTATGATTAAACAACAAAGAAATAGCTTTTAAAATTATTATTTAATAATTGTTTACTCATTTCAAAAGCCGGTTTCAAAAGGCTTGGCTTACTTCAGATTGGCTTTTGAGAAATGTGTAAGGACGCTCTCAATAATAAAGGCTCTACGTATAAAACGCCAACTCGCGTGGATGACGAAAATTCATATGCAATTCGTCATGTTGTTTGCATTTTCACTACTTCATATTATTGGAACAAGTTATACAACTATTGTAGCGTATTGGAAAAAAGCCTTAAAAATTCACAGTGACGCAGTCAAAGAGAAGGGTTTTAAGTAAAAATTGCAATCTAATATATTTGATAGGTGGTTTGATTCTTGGATTCAACGCATTTTTAAATGATTTGTGTAGTATTTAACATACAACCATTCATGATTTGAAAACACTACATTATAACTATTTAAAAAAATACTATCGAAAAAAGGGAAACAAAGTAACATTTGTGCCAATTTTTTATGTGAAATTATTTAATAATACGACAAAAATACGTTTTAGTGTCTCTGTACCCAAACAACGTACAGCACTTACTTGCAATCGGCCACATCTTAACTAAAGCGGAAAAAAGATTTTCTGAGCAGCAAAAACTATTGGTAAGCTCTGGCGTCATGAAATTTATACAGTTCTTAATTTTTTTTTTTTAAATATAACTTAACGGAACTATTAGAAGCTGGTAGCGTAATTTTAATAATTCTCTTTGAGCTTTGATGTAGACCCTATACTTAAAAAAACAAGAAGCCATCTGTTGGTACCGGCTGAAAAGATAAATCGACATAAGTCTGTTTTGGGCGTATTCGTGTGCCTGAAGTAAGTTTATTTTTTCCTTTTTCTGTTGAAATAGAACAAGCTATTTCAAATATTCGAAATCTTTTTTGAACACATTATTACCATTTCATTGCCATGTCTGGGGTTTAGAGGTCGAAAGTTCTTCTTTCAAGTTCTTATAAATTACACTTCTAGGAATTATCTGTTCAACTTGAAGAGAAATTGAAAAAATACTGTTAATACATGGGAGGCGGATTTTAACACGTAATTTAATTTATTTATTAACATGGTAAAACATGATTATAATCGTCCTTGGGTGATAAGAACAACTTCGTCTGTTGGTTAGATTGGAAACTATTCTATTCAAGTTCTTAGAATTTCTGTCGCTGAAGCAAATAGTTGAAAACCGATCTGGTTTTATACTCATCAATTAAGTATTCATGGCTATATAATATTCCTTTGGAGACAGACCGTATCAGAGCGGTGCTCAAATCATTCGCTTTGGAGATGTTCTTGAGATTATTTGTCAAAGAGATAGATTGTTTCACAAATTAATTGATTAAAGCATTCGAATTGTCGGATTTTGCAGCAAAGCCACAACATCTATATCGGAGAAAAGCGGAGTATATTTTCGCAGAAAGCTATCACTTTGTGGTTTGACATTATAATTTAATTAAATCTCTTTGTCGGAAGCACAAATTTATTGATATATTTGTCACCGACCGATTTTGCCTATGTCTAAGCTTCACCATATGAGTATATTATCAAATACACAATTACAAAGTTGTTGAAAATAAGTATTATTATAATTACTGACAGGATTAAGCTGGATTCACACCAACGTCCGGATCCGCTCAGTGACAATATTGTTCCGTATGAGAGCTTATTGATATGGTATGAATATCAATCAAGGAGTATGTGCCAAGACAAAGTTGTGTGGCAGTATATCCTTCTGACCACCCTTGTGATATTTAACTACTTAGTTAAATAATAATTTTGATGTGTAAAAAAAATTACATCGCATATTTTTTTTTTATTAGAAACCGTTTTTTTATCACTAAATAATATTTTTAATAATTAAAAATTAATAAAAATATTATTTAGTGATAAAAAATGGTTTTTAATAAAAAAAATCTTTGATGTAAGTATTTTTACACTTCAAAATAATTATTTAACTAAGTAGTTAAATATCACAAGGGTGGGCAGAAGGATATACTGCCACGCAACTTTGTCTTGGCACATATTCCTTGATTGATATTCATACCATATCAATAAGCTCTCATGCGGAACAATATCGTCACTGAGCGGATTCGGACGTTGGTGTGAATCTACCACTAAACGTTTTAACATACCTTATGAATCGATTCATAAAAAAAATAATCAACTAATTTAGAACATATTTGTTTAAAGTACAATAAGCTATTCAGTTTTAAGCACAGAATTCCAGGGGTATACTTGTTTATTAGACATACTACACATATGAGGAAATATTTGAAAGTACGAGAACTGACACCCTTCGTGGTCGAGTGGTAAGATGCTCGACTACGAATCCAGATGTCGCGGGTTCAAGTCCGGCGTACGCCAATAAATTTTATTTAATTAATATGTGTCACAACACATTTATTTCATACAAATTAATATATGGTCTGTTTGCGGCACGTTCCAAGTATCGCCCTGGTTAAAGACTACCATAAAAAATCGAAACGTTGCTTGAAATGGCTTTAATCGTGTTTGGTGACCAGATCTGACAAGCCAGGTACGTCTCAACCTTCCTCTTCCCCATATCTTTCCCCTTCCCTTCAGCCTCATAGCACACCTTAATTGAAGATGTCATAGTCTCACTGGCTCAGACAGTTTGGGGCAGTTAGGACTCTTGTGCAGTATTCACTATGGAAAAAAAATATTGGTTCAGGTTTATTTTACACAAATTATGTGAAAAAATATTTATGTTATTAACTAGTTCTGAACATAACTTTGGTATGTACTACGAATGTCAACAGCCATCACACAGGTGGGATGACTTCATAGTAGGTATCAGTAATATAAAAAAATTAGGTGAGTAATCTTTTCTTAACTAGATTCAGAACTTTCCGTAGAGGTTATGATAAATGCATAAAAACGACGTGAATCCCGCCCACTCGACCACACTTGCTAAATCGCATCGCCCTTACGCATGATCTAGTCCGCAGTCCTAACACTCGTTCAAGTTGGTAACTACCAGTAGGTTGGGCCAGTCCTAGTTTAACGTAGTACGTTAACGTTTGGTATGCTATATTGAAAGTTAACGATAGCTCGCTATAAACTAGGAATTAACTGGGCGTGTGTGCCGGCGGCGCTGGCACTTACATACGCCTTGATGTTCGATTTCCCGGAAACTTTTTAAATATTCTCCGCACTGCCCACTTTGGGAGAAATGTATTCAAAGGGAAAATAATGAGGGAAATAAAAATAAAAGTTTTCGCTGGCTAATGCTTGAGGACAACATTTTATGAAACATAATAATTTTTGGTAACATTTTTTACACAAACTATATTCGGTCGTTTTTTCTTAGTTAAGTTGAGCGATTGAAATTAAGTACCCAGAGGAAAAAAAGAATAAGAACTAAAAAGAGAAGATTTTGCGGGAGAACTAAATGTTTCGAGAACAACATTTAACAGAGAATGTGTAAGAATAATTTAAAAGATTATTTTTGGTACATAATATACACATACTAGATTTGTTTACTTTGTAAAAAAGTGAAAAAAATAATACTTTACGAAAAAAAAAACTTTTTGTCTACATTGTTTTTCTCTTTTCATGATTTTTTTAAAAAGCGAAGTAAACAAACTTGCACTTCATTCCATTGTTATGGTTCATTTCCAAAGTATCGTTAAAAGTAGATAAATATTCCAGGTTAAAACTTACCTTTGTTATTTAAAATTGTAACTTCTGACAAATAAACTCTCGTACATCAATGGTTTATAATTTAACAATCTAAAAAAACAATTCATGTACAAAAAAATCTTTACTGTATGGGTAAGTTTTTAAATAAATGAAAAAAATCACACTAGATGACTCATTGATAATTTATTCAGGCAATTGAAAATTAAGTTGTTTCAACACTATTTTCTTGATAAAAATCTTGAAAGAAAGCGTTTAAAATACCTTCACATATTTTTTCAATTCAAAACACCCATAATTACCATACCCATTTTGTATGACCAGGTTCAAGTGTTGATTTAGCTAAAAACACACATGCAATTATCCAAAATACCCTAATAATAGTCCCAACGAGGAAAAGTGGAAAGCCACCCTTTGAGCCCTTAAACTATTGATTGATGGTTGATATTGTTTAGCGCGACTTGCCAGCCCATCGAGGGTCCGACACCCGAACACCGGAGTGACAAACAAACGACCATTGGCCCGGCACAGCTATAAATAATATCGGCGATAAGGTAAACATGGCGGCGGAAACGGGTCATGGAATATACGTGATCTGCTTAAATTTCGGAACATTTTCCTGCGAGTTTTCCGGAGCACGACCCCCAGAAATAATATGATATCGCTCGGATTTATTTTTGAACTTTAAACTTCACGATAATTTTGTGGGTAAAGGAAAATCAATCTTTGATAACATACTTGCGAAAACCATAATTTATCGCAATGTGTAAAGAGCGAATAATTTACTACCGAAGTATTATATTTTAATGAATTAAAAAAAATAATAATTTAATGACACATTATAAGGCAGAGCTTTTTAATGATTTTGATCAATATCTTTTTTGGAATAACTATATATTTCCAATTTTGTAACTGTTAATTCATGGTGGAATTCCATTTTAATGATTAAATAAAACAAATATATAACTTTATTCCACTTATTTTATTATTTAACGGTCATCTAGGCTGAAACTGGTCCAGTCAAAGATTAAAATAAGTGGAATAATGTTTTAAATTTGTTCTATTAAATCATTATATATTATACCTGTATATTACCTTTTTTAGAAATATATTCAAATTCATAACACTTTTGGTTGCAATGAAAAAGCTTTAAATTTAATACCTTACCCTGTTATTTAATTTTAGGAGACATTTTGAGAAATATTAAAGTTTAAAAGATTAAAACAAAAATACATTCCGAGTTTTTCTAAGAAATTAAATTTACTCATGAGAAATCTTCCACAGTTTGTCCAAAAAGCCTTTTTACCGCCCGAAACACCTAAAAATATATGGATTGTGTGTTTCTTTTCAATAACATAGAATCTTTTCTATAACATCTTCGAGAACAAAGTGAACAGTTCCGTGGTCTTTTATAGTCCCTCCGTACAGTTTATATATAAAAAGGACGAAGTGGTTTTAAAGAGCACATTGAAAATTGAACTCAAACTATTAATCTAAACATTCTGATGCTTAAAAAAGTTTTTATTTTTTATTTTTTCTTTTTTTTCGAAGGAAGCAAAAACTTGGGGGTGTGACATTGTATATTAAATAAAACAATAAACTTTGTAAAACACCACTTTATTAGAGTTAATCACCAACCAGGTTTTGCTTTTCTCAAGCTTCTTCAGGGCTTTTACATCAACTGACTGACTAACTAGTTGATGTAAAAGCCCTGAAGAAGCTTGAGAAAAGCAAAACCTGGTTGGTGATTAACTCTAATAAAGTGGTGTTTTACAAAGTTTATTGTTTTATTTAATATGCTTAAAAAAGTATTCAGCATACCAGCATAAAATAACGCGTCTGCGCAAAAGTAAACAGATATGTCTCGCAGTAAAAAGGAAAAAAAAATGTACCTTATTGTAATATTAGAAAATTGACATGGCATAAAATCCGAATACGAAATAAATTCTCCTCTCAGGGCGTAAAATAAATTGTGGATGTTTTATTCAGAGTCAGTCTGCGATTCTGCTCAGATTTCTTTCAGTTGAAATTGGCCCTCGGAATCAAAGTTTTATTTGATGGTTACTCTTCGAAGTTGGCTGTCTGAGGCTTCATTGAAAACCAACCAACTTGATGTGCCATGCAAACAGAAGTCAGTTGCTTTCAAGTCTATTTACGATGCTTTTTTCTTTCAGAGCTGTACTTCTTACTCGGGAACTTTTGTGGACAATGTTATGAGATTAAACCTTTGTCGATATTATACTAGTTTGTAGAAATAAGGTTTGTCCTAATCAAAAGTAATTTTATTGATTGGTCTCTTTTTTTTTCTTCACGTTTGGTATCAGGGTGAGGTAATATCGGAATTTTTATGGAATTCTACAACCGTCGGCTCCTCATGTAATGGTAATTGTAAAGTAAATGGTCTGATAAAATTACTCTTCACTATCGTAACATTAGTATTAATATCAAAATTGTACTGTTCGTTACAGTGACGTTCTCTATGTTCAAATAATCACCCTTGAGACAGTCTATTGAAAGATTAATTTTGAATGCCACACTACACTTCTTAGTCAGTATTAAATAACTGTAATTTAACAGGCTAAGACCCAGGCGTCGCGATGTAAAGCACCCTCGAGGTCATCAAATAACTAAACAGCGCTATGTAAAATTGAAAATAGATTACTTCATAATCACATTAAGCGTATTTTACTATCAACTTGAGTACGTAATAAAGTTTCTCGCGGTAGTGACTATGATACAATGGAATTCCCAAAATTGGTTTGAAGATAAACGCATTAAAATTGCTGATTCTTTTAATCTTCACGCTCATGGAATAATGTTCAGAATAATCATCCATGCTTTCCACCACCCATATGATCCAATTTGCCGACAAATTCTCGTAGATCTTATAAAATTCCCACATTTGTTACAAAATGTCGCAGGCATTATAAATTTGTCTCATTTGTTCCCATAAATCATGCAACTAGAGATGCACCGGGCAGAGGGCGTAATATATCTCTTCAAGGATTTAGAAAAGTGACCATGGAGGTCGCATGTACATGGATTTTAAGCCCACTTCGAATTTATTGAAACTCAGTTTCTCAGTTGTAAAATATAAAATTAAATAACAGGAGGTTCTGTTGATCAAAAGATTTCTCGACTACCTTTCATTTTAATTATTGAGATTACTTTTTTTAGGTTTTCTAGTTTTACCACCTATGTTATACATACATTTAAAAAAAAATGTATTTGAATTTTTGTCTAACAATTTAAAAATAAGGTAGAACGTAGTCCGTATTATTTTCCATTGTCCGTATAATATCTCTGTGAACGTGGTCAGTATTCTCGTCACGGATTGAAGATCTCAAACCGAGAAAACTGGTTTGGACCAATTTGAAACGGAGCATAAATCCTTCAAAACTGTTTAAAAAATTTAAAGTCCGATTTTTAAACATTTCAACTTTCCACGGTATTTCCGCTTACCGACTTAGTATTTTAAATAAAGTTACACCAGAGTTACATGAAATTCTCTTAACTCTATGAACAACGACGTAGTGATTCGGTGTTGAAATTCGATTGCTAGATGTGTTTGTTTGTTTCGTGGGTAGCTGAATCACCAAATGCTTGTGCATTAGATTACTAATGAAACATCACGCATCTATCCAAGGTATCTCATATGGAGCTTTCATTTTTTTTATATGAGTTACTTTGTACATTCAAGTTTACAAGTAGCTAATTAATTCATTTTCTTTTTGACTTTATAATATTTTAATTAATATACTACGGCGCATTATAAAGTTTCATCATATATAGTAAGCTATTTTTTGTGTTGTCTCTATTCTTTTCTGGTAGTCTGATTTCTTAACATGCCCTTGAATTATATTTGTGAATATCAACATTGTAGATAATTT
Source organism: Drusus annulatus (assembly GCA_022651775.1). Classification (NCBI taxonomy): domain Eukaryota; kingdom Metazoa; phylum Arthropoda; class Insecta; order Trichoptera; family Limnephilidae; genus Drusus; species Drusus annulatus. The sequence goes on from JAGWCC010000274.1 coordinate 530,128, forward strand.
TGTCAGAAAAATACTTTGGGAACAAGTTGTTCTTCATTTTATACATTTAAATCAATGTGTTAATTGTTAGCATATGTTTTACTGTTAGTCAATTTAGTTCCGCTGACATTTTTGTTAATTTTAAGTATCTATTTCGCCTAAGTATAATTCTCATTTCTCTATTTTGGAGAATTTGAAACTTGTTTATTTCTTTGTCGTTATTCAAGAACAGAATCGTTGAACAGTAATCACCTCAAAGGCTCTTTATAACGCTAGAAAATGCCTTCAAGCGATAGTTAAATTATCTGAATGGAAGAAAATTTACAAATGTCAAACTAAATTATTTTTTCTTAGAGTAAATTATATCTGGTAATTTACTTTTTTAATTGTAATTTATGAATTTGGGGGACAAACTGCCGAGAATGGAAAAAAAACAGGCATACAAGATACAAACATACACATTGTACAATAGTAACAAACAAAATTTTTAAATCTAAACAATTTAGGTACTACGGGCCGGTGGCGGCTCGTGGTCTATTTCATTGAGAGTTTAATCGGAGATACAAAAAGCAGGAAAATTACCTCTTGCTGGATAACGAGAATTTCCCCAGAATGTCACTGAAACTAGAAAACATTACTACAATTGATGGCAATTTACATTTTTTTTCCAATCTCTAATTTATCCTAAGTATAAAAAAAACAATTTCCTAAACCAAAAAGGAAAAAATTAAGCATTAAATCATTGCACTAGAAATAAACAATAGTAATAAGACACAATTAGACAATTCATAATTTAAAAATATATTGAATGTCGTAAGTTTAAAACGAAAGTTTTAAAAGCGAAAATTATAGCTTACGTAAGAAACTGTTCGTTTCTTTTAAATTTTCTAATAATAGCAAAAAAAAAAATTAAAAATATCTGTTGATTTTCTGTGCCTTAAATGGGCAAAAAATATTTCCTACAAATTCGGTGCTATCAAATCTCATAAAAGCTGCGGACCCAGTCACCTGGGTTCGCATTTCTACCGCGTTAGCGCCGCTAGTATTATGTGTTTTGGTTTATTTTGTATGCACTATTTCTTAGGACAGAAATTCCATAGGTGCTGAATTCTTTTAGCACATATAGGATTCATTTCGATTTTTTTCTTGGACATTCAATTATTATTGGGACAGGTGGAGTTTTCAGTACGATTTTTTAATGGCGCACTATTTATTGTGTAGTACTATTATTATAATGCAAGTTTGTTTTATTTTATTATCTTTTTCAGGGAGTATACTGTTCAAACTCCATTTAGAGAAACCAGCTACTGCTACGATATATCACCGAAATAAGACTCTAAAATTGAGTATTTATTTATTTTCATGATTTTCAGAAGAGACGAGTCTTTTTCGGATCTCAAGTTTCCCAAAAACTCAAGGAATCTTGATCAAATATCTCTGTCAATATTAAAGACTCATCTCTGCTTACTTTGAAAGGACAACCGATACATTATCAAAGAACAAGATTCAGAGGATATTCGATATCTATTTACGTCTCTCTTACGTAAAGTAATCAAGTCACCTTCAATTAATTAGGTTGAGCGGCGCCAAGCGCCTGCATTACCTTCAGGATTAAACAGCCCTAACCCGAGATATTAATTTGGCCAATAAGCTTCGATATATTGTTCTGGCTTGGCTCCACTAGGTCACAATATCTATATAAATCTTTGGAGGGCGGTGTTAGGTGGGGATACAGGTACCCGTTATGCTAGGAGTGTTGTTTTAGTATACTGTCTTCAGAAAACACTTAGTCATTTATGAACATGCAAAAAAATTAAATTTGAGTGTGAAACAAAGAAGTGAACTAAAAAAGTATATAATGTAGCCAGTCAGTGAAAATTCTTCGAATATGTATTTTTTTAAATAAACACAGACAAGTGTTCCCTCATCTATACAGCAATCATAGGTATCGCAATGAATGTTTCAGGAAATAAAATACAATACAACAAAGAAAATAAAAATATACCTTTTAATGTAATGAAAAGAACAGACTGTTAAACTTTTAACATAACTGTAAAAACATTTCGAATATTCAAATCGATGATTTGGATACTTGCTAATAACAACACGTAGGCGTAAGCACAACAGAATGCTGTTTCTTAGTGATATTTGGCAAGAACATCACTGTAAAAAATGTACACATATGCATTAAAACATACAATCCAAAGTTTTTGTTGTCTTGGTCAACTTGACTTGCGCCACCCATAAAGTAAAATGATATTTTGAATTAACGAAAAAGGCTATGTTAAACTTTTCAAAAGTCTGACAAAAAAATGCTAAATTTTAATAAGCTTACATATGAAATAGAAATGTTGAGAATGGAATATTATGTAAAAACTTACGTATCTTTTATCCACTTTTTTCATTCTTGACCTTATCGTTTTCACCCTGCCACAGGCATTCTCAGAATGAAACATTTTTTCTAATACCTAATAATATATGTTTTTTTCAATTTATATTCAGAGGTTAATAAAATTGATCGAATTTACAAAAAAATAAGTTACTTTCCTTCTGATCTCATTGTCAGCAGAATTGGCTAAATTATAAAAATAATACATCATTATATTTATCTATAAGAATGATAATACAATATAAAAATATGTTTTTGATATATTATTCTCTAGGAGTTAAAAAAAACCCATTCCAGGAAAGACTACATAAATAAATAGAACAAGAAGGAATAATAGTTTTACAAAGGCATACAAATTTTTAAAAGGAGTACAAAAGAAAATGGTACAAATGAGAAAATACATCAAAAAGAGACAAAATTATGTATTATTCGTTTCTCAAATAATGATGATGTAAATTTAAGTAGATATAATCTACCAAAAATCATATAAACTTAATATCTTTCATAGAATTTTTATGATATTTAATATATATATATATATAGATTCAAATTTTCTTTATATTTTCCTCATTGAAAAACCGTTCGACAACTCTGAATATTTTATATTAAAGAAGGCTCGCAACAAGGGTTAAAATTGAACGAAGGGTATATGAAAATCTCCAATACCGTTTATTTGATGTGCTCTGATGCTGTTAAGTGAATAGGTAATGCGGTGAAACGTATTGTATGATTTTCATCGAGGACGATATTCTAGTTTCGCGAGGGTTTGAAAACATTTACCCGATTCTGTGTATTTTCAGAAACACAATAATTAGGAACCTACATATTGGTATCTCTCCGAAATGCTCTAAAACAATTATAAAGTATACATTCATGTTTAACTTTCCTACTATTTCTTAACTTACGTAGGTTTGAAGTTCTAATTACCGAGAAATGATTTCGGTCTGAAGACTACGATTATTTTTCTATATCACAATTCCATATGTTTCAACATAAATTTTTTTTAATTTTTTTTTATTTCATTGCCGGCAACCTGAATATTTAATTTTAGATTGCACAAAAAACAAGAAATTCTAAACATGCATTAAAAATAAATAACTTGAATTTTATGGAATTAAAACTCTTAAATTTTTATTAAAATCTGTATATTTTGTAAACCCACTAGATTAATTTCTAATGTAAAATTATTGTTAAAAGTATAACGTAAAAAATAAATATTTATTGCAGAATTGTTTTTTTTTAATGGAGTCTTATTTGTTAAAGATAGAATTAAGAACTAAAAAAAATCTTTTGACGTCAATAATTTTTTCATTTTTCTGCATTCGTTTTTTTTTAATTATCATTTAAAAAGATTCTTAATATACTACGTAAAAACATACAAATTCTTAGATTTGACGATAAACGTGAATTTATAAAATTGTTTAAAATAATAAATGATTTCGGTCTGATCAAGCATTAAATTCGATATATTTAATTTTAAAATATATCTTTTCTTTCGACCCGTTTATTTATAAAAAAAACGTTTTTCTTGGAACTTTTTGGATTTTAAATAATGCATCGTGTTACCATAGAAACCAACCTTAAGTCATCTGTGGAGGATGTTATTCATACGTGGCGTGCATGTAATATGTAGATACGGAGAACTTTGAAGCTAATACCATCGACCTTATTGGAAAGTGTCTAACCGACCGTTGGCAGCTGATGGCCGAAAGTAAATTGAATTTCGTAAACTCGTGCATCCCTTATGCGGGGATGGCACAAGGAGCCTTAAGCTATATTGAAGTGTAATAAAACGGGCACATGGTAAAGATATCATTATTTTACATATTTTACTATATTTATTATTTAAATAGGACACAACAATTAAATTGTCCAAATACAGTGAATGGCGCCTTTGATCATACTGATTTTTTAAATAATATAATTTTGTTTTTCTTGAATCATCATGTCACAAAGTTAAGGCCGATTATCTAAGGATCTTACGATTGACAAATTTGTTTATTGCCAGTGTTTTGGTAGTCAAAAAACTGTCACTTGTGTGAATAGTAAAATTATACTATGTACGAACATATTCAGCCAACTTTTCACTAAAACACTCATTAACCTTTCCGTACGTGAACGTAAAAGGTAAGTAGTAAAAAAACGTAATTGTTTTTTTTATACTTAATATATTAATAATATTTGAGTAATCTTGATCTAAGATATTGCACAAAACTCTCGTTGACGTCAGACGGCCTCCATGGTCGAGTGGTAAGACGCTCGACTACGAATCCAAAGGTCGCGGGTTCAAACCCGGCATGCGCCAATAACTTTTATTTAATTAATGTGTGCCATAACACATTTAATTCATATAAAAATAATAACAAGTATATTTGCGGCACGTTCCAGAGTGGTAGATACTCTAAGTATCGCCCTGGTGAAAGACCACCATTCAGAATCGAAACGTTGCTTGAAATGGCTTAAGCCGTGTTTGGTGACCAGATCTGAATAGCCAGGTACTTCCCAACCTTCCTCTTCCCGATCTCCTTCCCCTCCCCACTACCTTCAGCCTCACAACATACCCATTTTGGGGATGCCATAGTCTCACTGGCTCTAGACGGTTGGGAGCAGTTGAGACTCTTGTGCGGTATTCATGTAAAAAAAAAAAAAAAAGTTCGGGGTGACATTAGAACGCCCTTTTAGAAGGGAGTGTTAAACAGATGTCATAACGGAGTAATTTATGAACGCGTTTTCATGGGTGGAGATGTTCATATAAAAGGGTTCCGCGAGATATTTCTTTAAAAGGAAAACTTCCGATTATCAATGTGATTGGTAATTTCTCATCCATTTTGGAGCTCCCAGGGCTAACAGGATGGTTTTATTATTAACATTTGGTAATATTTTTAGGCGGCATTCGTAAGCGTGAGCCAAGATGTTAGTTGAGGCTCCGTTGTTGACTTTTAAATGAGAAGTTTATTTTTAAGGGAAAATATTTTATTCCTTTTACACAGCTTGGGGTAAAAGAATGAGAGGAAATTTGATGCTCAGTTAATAATATCAAGAAATAGTCAAGAATTTTGGGCTGCTCTAAGGTATTTAATGTATTTTATCTGGAGGAAATTTTCTCCGAAGAAATGAATGTTGAGTAGCCCTTTTGGTATTTTATTTACGAACTTTCATAAGACTGTAAGAAATTAGAAAATGCTAGAAGATTTCTACTGGATGTTATTAATATTTTTTGTACAACGAATATTGATTTACATACTTATAAAAGTAAATGTATATTACACAATCATGATGTGATCTAGTTTTTGGTAAATAAATTGGCTTGGAGCCGGTTTTTACGTTCTGTTTACAAACAAATCTATACAAAAAATAATACATATACTACTAGTGGTTTTAAGATGGTCTTCGGTATTTTATTTAAAAGCCTTAGAGGCCGTTCATTCACTGTCAAAGAAAGATTGATGATTTTACATAATGACTACCTTGGAGCTTAGAGCCTTAGAGAAATTCAATATCTTTCCGTAATTATTAGCCAATACATTAACTTGAAACCAACTTATTATCGATGTTTTCAGCGTTAAAAAAGGTAATTTTCACGTAGTTACAAATTGAGCTTTTTTTAACACAGTTACTTAAATAATAATTTCATCAGTTTTTTGTAATAAATTATTGAGGTATGATAGATTTATTTCGACACTGCTCTGGAATCTCTAAGCAAAACGAAGCAATACCAAGGTTAGTGTGCAACTTACAATGGAGAGAAAACCCGACAGAAGTGAACTGTGGGCGTGTCTGTGTGTATGAAGTAAGGGAAACTTTATGCGTGAAATTGATAACACATTTTCTAATAACGAAATTCTTACATATCGCTACCCACAATTCTATATGTACATTCCCACATATATCTAGAACATAGACACAGGTGGTAGTCTTTCAAAACTTATATTGATTTTAAGATCACTGAACAATTATTATAAATATATGACTCTACCAATATGATTAATACAATCGAATAAGCAAATATATAGTAAAGTGGCTACCTTCGTATTGAATCACGTACTTGAAAACATATTCAAGCGCTGATAAATAATATTTTTAATGCATAAATCCGCTACATTAATCCCAAACCGAGGGTTATGAGCGCTCTAAAAACTGTTTGTTAAAACTAAAAGTTGGATAAGGGAAGATGGTTTATACTGTCAGCTCATCTGATGATATTAGAAGTGGGTTTTGGATATGAGCAGCGGCGTGCCTTACAAACTAGGCTATTATTATATGCTTACTAATAGAATACGGTGAGTAAAAAAAAAAATGTATATATAACGTGTTTTTTGCAATAAATAAACATCGCTTTGCGTGTGTTAAAAATGCCTAAAACCAAGAAAAAGTTAAACACATTAAATATAAGTGCAAGTATGGATTACACACTGTAAAAATGTGGTTACGTTGAGTAAGTGTTTGGCTAATCAGCTTTATTATTAATTTAATAAAGGTAAAGCCGTTTCAGGCGCCACAAAGCTAAATAAGGGAGATTTTGAAAGCTATGCAAGCCACAAGGGGATGCAAATATAGTGCATTTCAATTTATTAAATGTCTAAACATGGCAAAAACCTTTTTTTAAACAAATTTTATTTGCTTTCACCAGATTTAAAGCTCACGTGACTAACGATTTCAAATCGAAGAAACATACGAGTACAGTGAAAATTTCAGCGATTGATTACACATTTGCATTACAGATAATAATAATAATACTTGGCTAATTTATATTTTTGTGAAATATCACAGATGTACTGTAGATTTTATCTGTGTGATCAAGATAGGGGGGGGGGGGGGTGTTACTGCAGATAATATTGTTACCGGGAAACAGTGAGTGTTATTTATTTGTTTCATTTTTTTAATCTCCTAAACAGAGAAAAAATGTATAAATGTACAATGATACTACGAACTTAGCAATGTAGAGTTTTGGGAAATTTTCGAAGAGACTAAACGCATTTTTTCAAGAGCCGTTCTCATTGATGTTCTTCAAATAAGTGAGAAATACATTGTATTTGAGATTGTAATATGAAAATAAGATGGTACGCCCATGGTACGAGATAGAAATTTTCCTTTATCCAATCAACCCTCCCACTTTACAACCCCACAAAACAAACCTGATGTTGGTACACAGTAAACAGGTAGTGTACCCTCAGTCTAAAGGGTTTATGGTGTTATTGAAATTTGGCTTGGTGCGGTGTCAATGTAATTTTGGATTTAATACGTTTCACAGGTCTGAGTGACACGAAATAACGTGAGTGAACACCACTTTTATAGCTACATTGTATGAAAAGAACACTTCAAACGATATTTGATAGTCATTTGTCGCCAGAACTTACAGCAGTATACTCGTATATACTGACCGGTTTCAATCTTTAAACCTTTTGAACAGTCACACTAAAATAGTTATCAGTTTTTGTGTCGTATTAGTAACAAATCAAATTTACAATTTACATGTTTTAAAAATATAAACCTCTCATGGGTATTTTTAGGGGTGCTTTAAGTTACTCCCACTTATTTTTACTTTGACCGGTGATTGAATATTCGGTCATTTTGAATGTAAAAGTTGAGTGACAGTACATGTTAAAAATATTTTTTGAATGATTTACTGATGTGGAAGATTAAACATTACCCTATTCTACACAGTAACCAGCTTTCTATGAATTTGAACGTCCTCTTATAAAATCTTTATTCTTATTGAAAGATTTAATATTCAATATTGTGTTTGTATTATTTTTTGACAACTAGATGGTTTTTTCGTAACTGCATAATAACGCAACATTATTTGTTGCGTTCAACAAAAACCGTCCATTGTTTTCTATTCCAGGTTCATTTTTAAAGTTTTTACCGCTTCATTAAATGAAATGTTTATAGTTTATTGAAACTATAGTTTATCTGATAGTATTAATACCATAAGCCGTCTTCTGCCACGTTCGACGCTTAAAATTTTAAAAAGTTTAAAATTTTCTTTCGATTACAGTCCTCCACGATTTACTCACAATGTTCCTTTTGATGTGTGCGTCGTGACTAACCACGCGGGAGCGGGTTTTTATCTTCTAGTTGAAACTATATTTCTTTAAAAAATAGAAAAATTCAAGCCTTCTCCCAAATGGAATAAATGTTTTAGATGGCTGCAGGGCAAAAAAAGTCTTCGGAATCAAACAAAAATCAGAGTTTTCGACGCAGAAAAAAACTGATCAAAACTGCATATTTAACTTATTTCTGACCGTGTCGCTTTTACCTTTCCAGTGAGGAAATTAGGTTTTAATATATGTCATATACAAACAATCTTTTATTGAAATACAAACAATTAAGTAATATTTAATTAACATATAATGTACCATTAAATAGCTATTCTTGAAACAATAAATGTGGCAATATTATACAACGCCATACTATTACACAAGTCTGCTATAATTTCTGACCTTAAATTCAGCTTTCAGTTCATATCGAGTCATTGCTAACTATTGTCACTTGATAAAAAATCATTTTTTCAAATGGTCGCCTTGATGTGTGGGCTTATCAACTTTCAAAACAAATACCTAAAACCTTTTGTTTATATGGCAGTGGGGTGTAACTTCGTTAGAGCTTTCAAAGCTCGCCAATAGCAGTGGCTGTGTGTTTTACTTCGCTTTGTTTGTCTTGCTAATAGAACTTGTGATTTGTACGACATCACAACTAAGAGATAAGCAGGATCCACAATTTAATACTTAACTCTGACTTTGAAGGGCACCCGAGATAGATTAGAGCTTGGGTCCGATGGAATTCGATATTACTTAGTCCGCGAATACGGAGAAGTGTATAATAATTTGCGTTCAGTGATGGACATCAAAATAAATTGAGTTTATCTCACGGACTTCGATCTTGAGATAAGGAGGTTACTTTATTTGTTGACAAGAACATAGAACTTATTTCAGAATTAACCCATTCTCAGCTTAAATTATTCTAGAGGCATGCATAATTAAATGATAACATGTTTAATCCCATGTCTTTTGATTAAAAAAAAAATGATTTGGAAATAACTTTAAAGCATTAATGCTTATGTTTCTAAAATAATATCAATAATCAAAAACACAAATATGAAACAGAAAAAGCCAGAAAATAAAAAGACAATGGTCACAACCGAGACGTAAACCCGGATTCTCTACTCAGGCCATATTATACCCATTATAAAATATCTGTTCTTTTATCCGTTTGATTTCCTCCGTTTGCGAATAGTTAGCATTAAAAATGTGTATTTCAGAGTAACTAACTAACCATCACGCCGTTTCTCCACAGGGGTAGGCAGAGAGGACGGACCGCCATATAACTCTGTCTTGGCACACACTCCTTGCTTCATTTACCTTCATACGTCGTCTCATACATACTCTTCTGTTATTCTGACTCTTCACATGACCCGATTCAAGTATTTGATTTACTTGATCGTGCCATGTCTTTCTCGGGCGTCCTCGACTTCTTCTTCCATTCACTTTCGCATCATATATTATTTTCACACTCCTTTCTTCGTTCATTTGTTCTACATGCCCAAACCATCTAAGCGTCCCTTTCTTGATCCTATTCATTACGCTCACATCAGTCTTGCATTCTTTTCGGATATTCACATTTTTAATACGATCATACATGGTTTTACCGCACATACGTCTCAAAGATCTCATTTCCACGGCATTCAGTCTACTCTAATCCTTCCTCTGCCAGTTCCATGCCTCACTGCCATACATCAGGATTGGTATAAGCACTCTATTGTGGACTGCTAGCTTCGCTTCTTTGGACAATTTCTTATTTGCGCCAACAGCGTTCAGTTCTCCATTAATGGAGTTTCCTGCATTCACCCTTCTTTCAATATCCTTTCAGAAGGTATAAAAGATTTGTATTTATCTGGCTTTAATAAGGCTACAACATTTTTTCAGGTTGTTTTATAAATTGATTATCAGGATTTTGTAACGAAATGTTGTGTCTATTTTTATTTATAAGTTACAATCAAGATAATCTCCGAACCTGCATACGTTTTATTCCGTGAAACTGAAAACAAGATTTCATCAATATAAAATCCGTTTTCATCCTGTTTCTGAAGAAAAAACTTTATCTCGTATTTCAATTGTGACTTTTCATGACAATTTTTTTTACGGATAATTTTTTCAATATTTTCCCCACCAGCCCCCACTTAGTTCATCTGTTTTTCAAGACATCTAGTCAGGAAAAGCTTCCTATAAGCATAAAATTAATTTGCTGTTTTTTTGCATTGTTGTTCTTTGCCTATAACGTAAAAACACACTAAACATATATCTATTTATTTACATCTACATGTTACGTTAAGAGGACTTTTAGAAAATAAGCTTTTTATCTATTTGATATGTTTCTTTAGACTGAAGACATTAATTGATGAAAGTGCGTTATGGGCGTGTCTGTGTGCCACAATGTTTCAAAATTTCAAATACCGAAATTTTTTCTTGAATTGATATTCATGATGAGGCTTACGACACGAAAGTTTTGATATAAAATAGAGCAATGAGAATTATACTTGGGCGAAAAAGATACTCAAAAGTAGCTAAAATGTCAGAGGAACTAAATTGGCTGACAGTTAAATAGATGCTGACATTGAACACATTGATATCTATACATAAAATGAAGAACAACTTGTTACCAGAGTATTTTTCTGACAAAATTATCTACAATGTTGATATTCACAAGTATAATACAAGGGCATGCAAAGAAATTAGACTACTAGAAAAGAATAAAGCCAACACCCAAAACAGCTTACTATATGAAGGAATGAAATCGTATAATGCGCTGCCGGAAACCATCAAAATTATGCCTATCAATAAATTTAAAAAAAAGCCTGTAAAAATTATTTAAAATGCATGCAAACCAAAATAATAAGTAGTCTTTAAGTTAAAATATTATTAGTCAAAAAGAAAATGAAATAATTAGATACTTGTAAACTTAAATGTACAAAGTAACTAATATAAAATAAATAAATAAATAAAATGACAAGAACTATCTTTTTTGAAATTGGTATAGATCACACTTCTAGGTAATATCTATTCAGTGTTTGTAAAGCATCCGATACTCGCGCTATATCAAATATTGAGAGGCGATAATTAAATTATTTTTCATTGTTTATTTCGATTTTTATACCCTTCTCTTAGTATATATCAACATCGATGTGTCGAGCTCTACTATTTTTATTACATAAACACTCATAAGATTTGAAAATTAAAAACAGTTTTTGTAATTAAATTTACTATCGCGTATGGTCACCTTAATATAGTTAGAAATATTCTCATTATCTGATTGAATTCTCAACTTATACTGTAGTTCATTGTTATTTATATTTTGTTTCGACGTTTTTATTATGCTTGCTATTCTGGGTTGCTATTTAATTTACATTATTTGATTAAAATAAATAAAAAACGTTCTTATTTCATAACTTGATGAAGAATATATGTTACCGTATGCTATAGTTGTAAGCACTTAAAATGTACGAAAATTCCAAAATTTTTCAAAACCAATTTAACACATTAGAATCTTCGGCTTAAACAGCATCCAGCCCAAGGTGTATCTACTTCTCGCGTGTTGCTACATTTTTTTTTCTTTTCTACGTCTCTAACGGAAGTGTATTACATTCCAAAACACACGTATTTTTTTCACCTTTTTCACGAACTTATTTAACACATTGAGTATTGGTTCGCTGAACATAACGTGTTTTTCGCTTTATTTTAGTGTATTGTTTTTCGGAAGCTATGTAGGTACACATGAAAATCGTATCGCATTCATAGCTCACGCGACCGAAATAGTTGTACAAGGACAATCTCCATTGCGAAGAGAATCAAATGAAATGATTTTTTCTGTTTGATCTGAACATTTTTATTTATTTTTCGAAGACGAAATATTCATGTACATGTCTAACTTAATATTCTCACAAAACGACTGTCTCAAAATAATCTAAAAATTTGTCAAAATAATCGAAATACATATATTTCAATTTTGATAAAAAATTGTTTTCTGAAGCCGCAAACAGTTTCGAATATGAAATTTTCATTGTTTTTCTGTAAAAAAATTCTATGCAACGTTTTTTTTGTGACTTAGTGTCCATCATGAGTTACGGATCATTAAGATCCACTTGATTCTCAAAAAGTTTTGGCACTAGAACGAAACCGAGTTAACGGCTGAACTTGTATATACGAGGAGCTGAAATACTTATGAAAGTAAAGTGGAAAGGTAATGTTACAACCAGGATCTTCAAAACCCTTACAACGACCGCGAGGTAATCAATACCTTGCGTTCCTGGTTTTGTGATCATATTTCTAATCGGCGACTTACTAGTTGCATAAATAGCAAACGATTTGTTCACGTATGAAAAAAAATACTTTTTACAGTACAGTGATAAACTCCCACCATGTATATATATATATACATATATATATATATATATATATATATATATATATATATATATATATATATATATATATATATATATCTATATTTATATATATATATATATATATATATATATTTCTATATTTATATATATATATATATATATATATATATATTTCTATATTTATATATATATATATATATATATATATATATATATATATATATATATATATATATATATATATATATAGTTCATTGTATATGCTAGCTATTGTTGTTGTATTATTAAAGTAATAATAGTAATATCATATAAAATTGCAGAACATAAAGTAGATGTCACTAATAAGCGCTTAACTTCATCCATAGTTCAACACGTCCTTAATGAAAGTCATGAAATAGACTTTAATAATACAACAACAATAGCTAGCATATACAATGAACAAAAAAGAATTTACCGCGAAGCAATGGAAATTTATAAACATAAAAATAATATGAATACTAGAAATGACTCAATCAGAATTCCCAACACCTGGAAAGTCTTAATCGATAAAAATCCCCCAAAAATGGCATTTCCAAAGTTACCAGTAGTGTCTCCAATTAGCTTAACCAATCAGGTATCTACTGCCGGCCCCGACCCCCACCCCCTCCACCATCAATCACTTTCAACCCGGGTACTTCGTTCGAGACATAAGTAGTGACTTGCACTCACTTAAGGTTTAGCTTCTGGACCAAACAGACGTGCGAAAGCTATCAGTTTGAGACAGAAACTCAAGACATAAGGCCTCTGAAGATGGACAGTGTGATCTGTCCGAAACGTCAGGAGTTAAAAAGTCATTTTAAGGACTACGTTACGCGGGTAAACCGAGAAAATTGTTCTACATCTTACACCCGTGAAAACCTTAATCATAACATATATATATATATATATATGTTATGATTAAGGTTTTATATTTATATAAAATTTATTAAATTTTATATTTATTTTTATATTTATATAAAATTTATTAAATTTTATATTTATTTTTATATTTATATAAATATAAATAAATATATATAAGAGTACGACAGTCTACATAATATATATTTATATATAAATATATATATATATATATATATATATATATATATATATATATATATATATATATATATATATATATATATATATATATATATATATAGATAGATATATATATATATATATATATATATATATATATATATATATATATATATATATATATATATATATTTATATATAAATATATATTATGTAGACTGTCGTACTCTTCAACATAATTTTCAGTAGCTTCGATATACATTATCAAAACACTCGCGCAGTCTTAGTGGTCTCTTAATCCGTGCGTCGTGGGTTCGATTCTTCTGCTAACTAAGGCTTCCATCATTGCGCAAGCAAAATCATTAACTTATTATGATGGTAGTAGGAGTTTATCGAATATTGTTAGGTTATTCGTAACCCGTGAATTTTTGTCTATCCTTGTTAAAAAAAGAGAAAAAAAAAATGTATTGTTTTTTTTACAAGTAATATAACAGGAATACATATAAAAAAATAATGCTTTAATAAAACACTTAATACGCAAGTGGAATATTATTGTTAGCACTGATAAACTTGTTTAAAAAAACCTTTCCAAAGGAGTAAGTTAAAACGAATATAAACAGATCACATATTATGATGCTTGCATGAAAGACCCTTTAACATTTTAAGTCAAGGGTGAAGTTTAATCGCGAACAAAGATTTTTTAATAAATTAAACCCAATTTTACATCACTTTTATATTCATAATAAATTAATATAGATCACACAAAAAACTTTATTTTTTACTAAAAATAATATTTTTTGTGAGTACGTACGTACGCACATAGGTACGAGTATGTACTTTCCGAATTTGAATCCGATATCTAACGAAATTTTCTAATTTATACTTACCTTATAAAGTATACATAGCCTGTTCAAAAGAAAAGGTGAATTTTGAATTTTCGCGGGCTGTGTACATTCGATTATCGATTTTTTTTATTATGTTGGTACACATATGTTTATCATATGTTAGCATTATTAGCCATTTTGGATTAGTGGTTTGTTTTTGACAACTGGAAAGGTTAGTCGCGTTTTTGTGTGTTCTTCGATTTATTACTTTTGAAAAAAATGGAAAATTCAAAATTCACCTTTTCTTTTAAACAACTCGTACAACTACCCATAATGTATTTTAGCAGACGTTATTCTATTTTTGAAAACGTAAATAACGTAACGTTTTTTCTGGGCAAGTCAAGTTACATCCCGTGATTTTTAACAGGTAACAAATAGTTAAACATAAAAGGTAAAAGCTATTTGGAAAAACTCATGTAGGACGGTACTTACTATACTGCCAATTTTTTCTTGATAGTTACGGTATTTTTTCAAGTTGTATGTATATTCCGTACTCTAATATAGTTGCAGTGTAAATAAAATAAACATCATGCTGCCATATCTCACTGCCCGTCCGCTGAGCGGAGATTTAAACCGGATACTCTCAAACGTATGGGGATTTTTCCCAGATGACGTCACTTCCTGTTACGGTGGCTGCGAGCTTGGGATGAAATACCTAATCCGCATCCGGTGGTTTTTCGCTATTTTCTGTCTGAAGAAGATACCTTTTATGTAGAAACGTGAAATATGCACATAAAGGTATTGCAATACAGCGTTAGGCCAAGATTATACAATGTCAAATACATTATAATGTTGTAGATTTTTGGGGATAAGCTTTTCCAGTTATTATGAATTTGATGAACATACATCTATTCTACTACAGGTTTGCTTTGATAGCTTTTCATTTAAGAAGAAAATCGCCATGGCACTTAGATAATCTTTTCAAAGGTTTTTCGCTTACTTAACTACTTACTAATATTATTAACATAGTAATGCGAGAAGTGTTTTTCAACCTAATTTACGCGTTGAAAATATCAATATATGAAAGCATAAGGCTACTTGAGGCTTAAAATAAAATGAATATAAAGTATTACACAATATAATTTTTTTTTTTTTTTTACGTTAATACCGCACAAGAGTCTCAACTGCTCCCAACCGTCTAGAGCCAGTGAGACTATGGCATTCGCAAATAGGATATGTTGTGAGGCTGAAGGTAGTGGGGAGGGGAAGGAGATTGGGAAGGGGAAGGTTGGGAAGTACCTGGCTATTTAGATCTGGTCACCAAACACGGCTAAAGCCATTTCAAGCAACGTTTCGATTCTGAATGGTGGTCTTTCACCAGGGCGATACTTAGAGTATCTACCACGCTGGAACGTGCCGCAAATATACTTTTTATTATTTTTACATGAATTAAATGTGTTATGACACATATTAATTAAATAAAAGTAATTGGCGCACGCCGGGTTTGAACCCGCGACCTTTGGATTCGTAGTCGAGCGTCTTACCACTCGACCATGGATTTTTTGAAGTACGTACAACTATACTAGCCAGCGTGAATCATTTTGAATTCGAAAATTGTGTTTATTGAAATTATCAAGTATAAAAAAATAATTGACTCAAATTCCTACCTATTTAATAATGTATTTTTGCAGATATTATTCTATTTTTGAAATATATATTTGTATTTTTTTTTTTGAAAAGTTAAGTTACATCCCAAGATTTCCCACGGGTAACAACCATTAAACCTATGAAATATAAAGTATAAAAATATTCATAAGTTAAAAGCATATATTTAAGTATAAAGAAAACATTTAGAAAGTGCATAAATATTTCAATTAAAGCATATTAAAACACAAACAAATCTACGTGACTGATACGTGTGCGATTCTGTAGAGTTGTTCTGAGCTGCGGCACGCAGGTTAAAAAAAAACTGATGTTAGTCAACCACCGATATGAGAGGGGTATCCAAAAAAAAAAAGAAAATTAAAAAAATTAAATTAAAAAAATGAACGCCTATTCCTGTTCGTACACAAAACACTCAGATACCACGCATGTTAAGACAGAATTTCGAACACTAGGCATCCAATTTCAACACGAAGATGACACATCATCGCCGGAAAGGACTGAAGCGCATTTTGGAAAGTTTACAAGAGCACTTTTTTTGATTTTTTGTTACAGTAAAATTCATAAATCTTCAGTACCTGGTTGGATTTTGAAAAAAACTCAGGTATCTCACTTAAAAAGTCCCAAACTTGTGTTGCTTGATTCAAGTCTTCTCTCAAATGGTAAATAAACTTTAGATGGCTGAAATACCACAAAAGTCTTCAGAATCAAACGAGAATCAAAGCATTCGATGCAAAAAAACTGCATATTTAACTTACTTTTGACCAACGTGTCGCTTAAGCCCTTTGATTTTCAAGCGACAATATGACGATGGTGACTGTTCGTAAGACTGTCTAAATCGTCTTATGGTATATGATCTATATTTTATTAGGTCTTCTTCTCAAATGCAATAATTTTACCGGGTCAAAAACATTACTTGTAAAATATTGGGTCGAAATAGTAAGTTCAATAATAATTTATGATATGAAACCATCGTTCAACAGTGTAAAATATTTGTTGTGTTTACACCATAAGGTAATGATGATTTAATATGATATTCCTTGTTATTATATATTGTTAAAATAACGCTTAAAGAAACTATAAACTTACCCTCACAAAGATCCACTGTTCTCTCACAATTTGTATTCTATACGTGCCTGTGCAAGGGCGGTACTATAAAAGTTTGCCGAACCCGATACATCAACCATTTCAAATCACGGTTCTGAAAAGTGGTTGCGCTTTATCGCTCCAGTCCGGGGAACTTTTAACCGAACTTAGTTTTCATTGCTTTCTAAAGATACGATATCTTAGCACGGCTGTCGATTCCGGGTTTAACTCGGACTCTTTTCCGGCGGCTCTTTCGCGTTCGTGAGCTGGCGGGGATTATTTCGTACTGAACTACTCTAAATGGGTTTTAAATATGTCTACATTCAATAGTACGTCATTCGAAACGTAACGCAAACACCGCACGAAAATTAACACTATAATTTATGTCAAGAAACTCCATTATTTCAGTTGAAAAGGGAATGCTTCAATGTCTACTTATTAACTACCATGCCGTTTTTTCGGATAGGTGTGTAGAAAAGACGGACCGTTTCACAACTCTTACTTAACACACCCTTCTTCCACAAGAGTCCCAACTGCTCTCAACCGTCTAGAGCCAGTTGGACTATGGCATCCCCAATTAGGGTATGTTGTGAAGCTTACATAAGTAGGGAGGGGAAAGAGTTTGGAAATAGGAAGGTTAGGAGGTACCTGGCTGTTCAGATCTTGTCACTAAACACGGCTAGAACCATTTCAACATTTCGATTCTGAATGGTGCTCTTTTACCAGGACAATAATATAAGTATCTACCACTCTGGAACGTGCCGCAAATATACTATATGTTATTTCAATTTATATTAAATGTGTTGTGACACATTGATTTGTAGTTAAATAAAAAATATTATAATTAAATATAAAGGTTTCATACTTCATTCACAGTCATGCATCGTATCTTACACACTTTTATGTTTTTATTTTGACATTAAATCATTGTTGTTGTTCATTAAAGCATCGGTCGTGATCTTTGACAATTTATAACGGCAAAGGACTTATCTGAGAAGGTGCACTCCCCTGGTGTCATATTATTAATTTTTCCTTGGTGAAAAAGCAAAGAACATATATGTATATTTATTATTACTTAACGCCTTGTAGACATTTACAGACAGTTACAAGAATGAGTACATAGTTTTTTTTTCCTATAGATAACGAATTAATTAAACACATCACTTAAGTAATATTGTACAAACGAGTACAAGTGTATAGTAGAAAACATAATTTAAAAATATTGACAAAGATAAGATATATTCTTCTATAGTTCAAAACAGTTTACCATGATTTTTCAGGGTATGTAAAACCAACATAAATATAATTAATATAAACATATATAACTTGTCTAAAGAAAATTCTAAATAGATATTTATTATTTAATCTGTATTTCGACGAATCACCTTTATATATACAAATTTTTACCAAATTCTGTACTGTATGACAAATTCAGAAAGTCGAAATCGGAAAAAATAAATAAATAAAAAATTAAAATCAAATTATAATTTTAAGTTAATAAGTGTATCTGTCTAATGGGACCTGCCAATTAAGTATGTTCCTGTATATTTTCTCATTTAAACTAAGAATTAATATCTAATAATGGAAAATAAGATCTGTATAGCGCCCTTGAGGTGATTTTTCACAAAAACGACGCTATACAAATCATCCAAATATTATTATTTAAACCTGCTCTTCCAAATCCATGTGAACTTCTAGTGTGAAAGATAAAACTTAGTATATTAGCATTGAATTAAAAAGAGACGATACATGCAGTTTTCAATAAAGTTTTTGCGAGTCGATAATAGAGTTCACGAAACATTCGACAAATAAAAAAATCCAAACCAATTACTTTATTATTTGCGAGCTCTCCATACACTAAGATAACAAAATGATTTCTGTTAGATTTTTGGATTTATTTTAATTACACGGTTGTAATAAAATATAAAATAAACTTACTTTTCTCAAGACCACATAAAATAACGATGTTTCCGTACTATAAGCAATAATTTTAGCATCACTAGAACATTATGATCTAAGCACGCATTTTAAATTAAGTACTTTATTTTAAATAAACTCCTATCTTTCTCATCTCGCATGTGTTCACTCTGTTTTGCCATTTGCATCTTGCTTTCTTATTTTCATATGTAGAAAAAAATGTCCGAAACCTGAATGCAGTGAGCCTTACACCCTACCCCATGTTTCATGTTCAAAACAAAACAGGGAAAGACGAAATAAATTACGATTGTGTGAACGCCATAAAAAAACTGAACAGCAGTAGATTTTACTCACTGAAAATTGTTCGCAAATTTGTATGAATATTTATTATATTCTGGGGAAACGCATTAACTCTTTTCACGAGAAATGCTAGTACAGTATTATCTAGATTAAAAAAGCTTCCGAGAGCGAATAAAAACACGGCTATCATTTTATTGAAGTGTGAATTTATAAGATGTGTGAATATTGAGTCATACTATGAGGTTTGATTCTTTTACATGTACTTGTGTTTGTTGGGATAATATCCCGTTTTTAGGAAGCATCGTTTGAACCACTTAGCTGACAAATCTAAATAGTTCTCATCCCATCTTGAATGATAAACGAAAAACACTTTGTTTATATTATACTAACATAATTTAATAAAACCGTTAAACTGTTTTTCTGGAAAAAAATCATGGATATCGGTTGGCATATTGATATAAAAAGTGACCTACAAAAAACTTCAGTGTTTATGAAAAAATATATTACTGCGTGTTGTGTTTAGGTTGTAAAAAGGATATAAATATATTTATTTTTTGTAATTTTTTTTTAAAATATAGCATTTTTATTGTATTTGAAATGTTCTACTATTTGGATAATCGAGGTAGTACTGTACAAGTCAAAGCCAGAACATTTTAACACGGATTTAGATTTATGGGCAATTTTTTCCAAGCCTTTACGGCTTAGCCAATTCCCAAGTCGAAGAGGAGTTGAACTCGACTTGCGAACGAAACTTCCCAACAAACTTTCTTTATAAATCATATTATTTTGTATACAAGTTTATCTGTCCGCACTCCGCACTCCGCCCTCCCCACTCCGCCCTCCGCACTTCTCCGAGCTATGTTTTCCTAATAACTGGGGCCCATCTAATACAATATACAAGTACGTACAAATGGAACGTCGGGTGATTTACGATTAAATAACATGTAGCTTACCATCTTAAAATCCTTATTTATTTGAACAAGGTGTGAAATTAATGTTTACCTTTGAAACTTTACTTTTGCAAAATATTATAAGACGCGGCACGGTGGCCCAAGAGAAATCCCCTTTTCGTACGACCATGAAAACGCGAGCACTTTTAAACTTTGCAATGTTTTAGTGTTGAAGCAAAGGTACGAAAACGCTAGAGGTTTTGTAAAACTTTAATGCTGATGATTTTAAGGTGTTTTTCGAGTGAATGAACCGCTTATTCGGAGGTAGGTATGTATATAAAATGCATTTTTTAAAAGCACCTGAGCAGTTAATTAGGTTTAGGCTTTGGTTTAGTAGTAATTTCCCGGCTTTGCCCGAGATTTAACGACAGTTGTTTTCTTTTATACTTTTGGTGAAATAGTAACGTACTTGTTTTACAACCCGACTTGGCCGAGTTTTTACGCTCCTTTTCTCTACTGAAAAAAGTTAGAAGTTTTAAAAAAAAACAATATGTAGTTAAATTATGGTGGATATGATGTTAGGATCTTAAAGTATTTGCTTTGGCCAA
This sequence comes from Drusus annulatus, assembly GCA_022651775.1. Taxonomy (NCBI): domain Eukaryota; kingdom Metazoa; phylum Arthropoda; class Insecta; order Trichoptera; family Limnephilidae; genus Drusus; species Drusus annulatus. Next base: position 551,244 of record JAGWCC010000274.1, read on the forward strand.
TATCCGTTAAATTTCATCGTGTCATGTCAAAGCTCACTCTTCACGAGATTTTCGCGAGACCCAAATGTTCTGCTTCATAGTAATGATTAAGAGATTTTTATTCCCATTTCTTAAAACTAGTGGAACTTTGACACCTCTTTGGGCAATATTTTGAGCTGGAAAGAAATTTAGTAGAAAAAGACGGAGATGGAAGGAAAATGTTCTGAATTACCTTTCTTGCTATAGGTCCACAAACAACGTAAATATAAATGATGTTGTGCTTCAATTTTATTTTATTTATTTTTATTTCTCGATAAAACAACACTGATGTTATCTTCGATGTAGAATGAAGAGCATGTGAAGATTCCACAGTAAGAATCTGTTGACCAACATTTTTTTCAAAAATGAATTTGTTTTCTCACTAAACTAATTTTCGTACGCTTTATTCAATGAACACACTTTCAGATCATAAAAAATGGCACGAACGTAGAAAATTAAAGAGTTGAACATGTTACCTGCAAAGTTTGTTATGGCTTCAATATTTTTTTATGGCAAGAGCATGTTATATATTATCTACAATAATAACATCGTATTGCAGAAATGCATTAAAATGCTAAATTATAAATCGAATTTAGTGTGTTAGCTATGACATTCATGAAAAATAGTTTGTGAATTTGTGATAGTACACTTTAAAGAAAAAAAAACGCAAAAGAATGAATATCTAAGAATGACGCAATAGTTAGTTAATAGGTTCTTGCCTTGGGGTCTTCAGATATTCTTTATGTTCAATTTAAAAAAAAATGCTTATTAAAATCAATTTAAATTAGATATCCCCAGAACTTGACCCCTTGACCTTTGGGTTTAAACCTCTGATTATTTTACTGCGGAGCTAACACACATATTTTCATATTATTCCACGAACAAAAAGCTTTTAGCCGAAATAAATTTATAAAATCTAGTGGAAGGAAATTTTGCCTGGAAAATATTGTTCAACGACAACATACAGCATATTTTGTACATACAATAAGAATATTCTATATTAAAGACTTTTGTTTTTATATTCTTTTCAATACGTATTAACATATTTCTTTTTTTTTCATTTAGAAGTATGGTAAATATATGCACATTCGCGTATTTCTTGAAAAAAAAGAGAAGCTTTTCCAGACTATCAATTTTTTTAGCTTGCAATCGAAATCCTTGAAATTTAGTTTTTTAGCCATTGGTATTGGTATCCCTTTGGAAAGGATGCTTAGTTGGCAGTCGGACGAATCGAGTTCGATACTCCAACGGGGAACTGACTTACTCCCTTTTCGAAACAAGTTGCGCTTGGTGAAAAGGTCTCTACTATAAGTCTACAAGACTTATTAAATAAAATAAAATAAACTAATAAACTCGTTTGTCAACTCTGATAAGCTCGGTGTCCTTTTTCCAGTGTATAATATATCATATTTTATTTCGTGTCTACACGAAACATTTTCCTTTCAACCTTCATCAAATTAGCGTTTGGAATTCATAAATAAATTACCTGCAAATCTCTGAGTACATTTATAGCAGTATGATGTTATGCCCAAAATTTAATACCGTCTCATAACGAATTATGTTAATCGTAAACGAGTATTTATGCTTAAGGTTGTGTTCCAGTGACATTACTAGAAACGTGTCTGATAATAATTTATTTAATAACTACCTTTTTTGGTTGTAACTAAATCATTAGCTTGTTTACGAATTAGCCTGACCAAAAATAGCTTAGTTTTTAAAGATTGGTAAAATCTGTAGATCTTAATTTTGCTAATATTGTCGTAAGCGATTGAAGTACAAAAAAAGGAAAATAAATAAATAATTATCTCAGCACTCGTAGACTAACCTACTCAATGCATGGAACGTGGATACATCTGTCTATAAATCAAATTCGGATGGTGAACGGTAAACCAACTAGTAAAGAGGTGGAATTTCGATTGATTGATTCGAACTGAAATTTTGTAATTTGTGTAATTTGTGCACATCTTTTGAAATAAAATTTATAAAATAGGTGCAGCTGTCAGAAAAGTTACAAAGTGGCAAATATTTGTTAAAATAACATAGGATCAGCTGACGCATTTCTCAAATTTGTTTATATGAATACAGTAGAAAAATTCCATACCGCAGAGGAAAACTTTTTTTAAGTATTTAAAAAAAAAATTATATGAATACCGCACAAGAGTCACAACTGCTTCCAACCGTCTAGAGCCAGTGAGACTATGACATCTCCAAAAATAGGGTATGTTGTGAGGCTGAATGTAGTAGGGAAGGGAAGAAGATTGGAAAAAGGAAGGTTGAAAAGTACTTGGCTATTCAAATCTGGTCACCAAACACGGCTAAAGCCATTACAAGCAATGTTTCGATTTTGAATGGTGGTCTTTCACCAGGGCAATACATAGAGTATCTACCACTCTGGAACGTGCCGAAAATATATTTATTATTATTTTTATATAAATGAAATGTGTTATGACACATATTAATTAAATAAAAATTATTGGCACACGCCGGGTTTGAACCAGCGACCTTTGGATTCGTAGTCGAGCGTCTTACCACTCGACCATGGAGGCCATCAATTTATAATTAATTATGGTGAATATCACACAAAAGTCCCAACTGCTGCCAACCGTTTAGATCCAATGATACTATGGCATCCCCAATTGTTGTGAGGCTGATGGCAGTGGGGAGGTAAAAGAGATGGGGAAGATGAAGAATACGTTTTGAAAGTACCTGACTATTTAGATCTTGTCATTGAACACGGCCATTGCCATTTCAAGCAACGTTTCAATTCTGAATGGTGGTCTTTCGCCAGGACGATAGTTATATTATGATAGAGTATTTTCCCATCGAGAATGTGCTCCATATATACTATGTATAGATATATTTTTACAGCATATTATGCGACGTAAGATAATTATAGCCATAAATTATTTTTTTTCGGATTGTGATTTCTTAATAAATATACCCCCCTGTAGAAAGTTTCTGTCCAGCATAAAGACGGCCTTTGTGGTCAAGTGGCTTACCACTTACACTCGACTTCGAATCCAGAGATCGCGAGTTCAAAAAAGCAAGTTTATTTGATCAAATGTGTTACATTTTGATCAAATAAACACAAATAATTCATATAAAATAATACATAGTATATTTGCGGCACGTTTTAGGGTGGTAGATACCCTAAGTATCGCCCTGGTGAAAGACCACAATTCAGAATCGAAACGTTGCTTGAAACGGCATTAGTCGTGTTTGGTGACCAGATCTTAATAGTCACGTGCTTCTCAACCTTCCTCTTCCCCATCTCTTTTACTTCCCTACTACCTCAAACCTCACAACATACCCCGATATTGGGTGTGCTATAGTTTCACTGGCTCCAGACGGTTGGGAGCAGTTGGGACTCTTGTGCGGTATTAACTATAAAAAAATAAAAATGTCAGAATAATAGCTTTTACCTTACCTTAAACACACGATACATAATAATAGTTTATATATGTTACGTATTTCAAAATAATCTCTTGTTTTATATTTAATAAATTAAAGCTATCATCCATATTACCCACAGTTTGAAGGTTTCTAGTCTAGCTTAAAACTACTACTGTGACATGAAAATATCAGTCCCAGGAAGGATCACAATGGCCCGACATTTGAATACCCCTGCATAACTGTGTAAGTCCCGACACATGGGAAATCATCTCAGTGATATTGCCGCAAATATTTAATATATACCATGATAGAAAATAGAGTAGACCTGTGTTATTTGACATCTAAATTAGGTAGGACGTATAATTTTAGCTGAACTTGGAAGCACTCGAATGAAAACATTTGCACAAATATTACAATATGTGATTTTAATAAAACAATTTTTTTAACTTTATTCCACTATTCTTTATTTGAAACCTTATGACGAGCATCTTCAGACTGGTACAATTAAAAGAAAGTCTATGGAATATACACTATTAGGTCCGAAAGGGATGGATATTGATATTCATAGTGAATCATCTGTAACTTAAGGATTTTAGTTTTATGGCTGACAGAGGTGGCTTTACCATACCTTTCAAAATACATATGGGTAGTTTTATTACCTTCTGGGAAACGGTTTACCCGGGTTCGTTAGATGCGTTTGTGTTTTTTTTTTCAAATTATATAATATCTATAGTTGTCAGCTTTATTTTTTAAGGTTGGCTATTTTTGAATTTACTATTTGATTTTCCCGTTTCTGTTTGGTTAATGTATTTTGTAGAAGGTATATTTACGTTGGCGGTTTGGTAAAATATCATAAAATAGTAATAATAGGTACACATCACGGTATTATCTTTATAGATTTCTCCTTAGGTGTCTGCGACAAAAATACCAGATTACATTTCAAAGTGAATTGGTATTATTAAAATCATTAAATTGGAGTTCCACCACGAATCAATAGTTTGAAAATCATAAATAATTATAACGTATTATTATATTAAAACAAGGTAATTGTTATAAAATGGAGAATAAATAATTTATGTTTTTTTTATAAGAAGAAGTAATACGAAAATATATTTCTTTATAAAACGCATTTGTGCGAAGTGTTATGGTAAAAAATAACGGAATGTGAAATTAGTTAATCGGGTAATTTTGAAAGTGGATTAAAGAAGGAGACACTGTGACTGACACAACCATTACAATCTCCAATCTGAAATTATTGCTCCAAAAGTCTATTTTTTTATGTACAACCTTTAAAGAGCCAATGTGTCTGAACCATAAGTTCTCAACGTGGGCGGTAACGCCTCCTTGTGGGCGTTTGAGACTTTCAGGGGCGCAGTAGAAGACCCAGAAAAAATTGGAGGGCGTTGGAAAAAATACTTCAGTTAATACAGTTCAGTTGCAAAGTTGAATTGGCAAGGAACCAGTTCCAGTTCTTTTCGTTTTCAAATATCTACCGATTAGTACTTTTTTTTGACGAGGAATTTTTGTCGATTTACTAGTACTTTTAAAAAAATTCCTGTTCCAAAAAGAACTGGATAAGAAACCGGTTACTCGGTGGTCACCATAAACTGGAACCGCAACATACCCAATTCTGATATCGACAATCTCTAATTTCAAATCTTTCTTTGGCGAGTTCGACTTCAATTGAAGTGTTCATTGGGAAAGGCTCATTTTAAAGAACCAGCAGTTCGTGAAGCATTAAAAAACATTGAAGTTTTTCCCGACGCTAGTTTAAATATAATCGTGGCAATAGCTGTTTCAGATTCGCGACAAATGGTTAGTAAAGAAGGGGGGAAGGCTCTAGAAAAAAAAATATATTTTCAAAGTGGGCGGTGGGCAGAATAAGGTTGAGAATCTATGGTCTAAACCTTCATTCTTATAAAAAATATATCAAAGATTGGTTAGAAAATATCGAACTGAATACCTACCTTTTTCCTATAAGTTTAAATTCAGTCATCGTTTTCATTTATGTAGAATTTTGCTCATGCCCATTACAATATCAACTCTCAATGCTGTCTAAAACATATTCTCAGATTTCATTTTTTTCACCCCAGTTTTCAACAGTTCACTTTTTTGTTAAGTTTCAAACTTTTATTTATTTATGCATTCATCACGTGTTTGTCACTTAATCTTTTCTTAATACTGGCGCATTATTTCTATGTTTGAAACTTCCATTTAAAATTGAACTTGTGCGATAAAGTCTCACGCACAGGCTTTGCTTTTGTGGGATTTTTTTGTTTTTACTTTTTTTCAATTACCCTTTTATGTTGTTATTTTTACGTTTTAAATGTACTATATCAACAAATTGCAATAAAGTAGAAAAATATTAAAAAAACACAACTTATGCTCGGCATGTGGTACGGTTAAAAGCTGACCACTGGTGACATAATATCATCGGATGGCGTTCTTGGTTAGAAAAGAGGAACACAGGTTACCCGCAGATAAAATGGGCTGACGATTTGAAGAAGACTGCAGGCTTTGGATAAATGAGAGCCGCCTACTATTGGCAAACCAGTAATTGGACTTTAATTTATAAATAAATTTTAGGGAGGCTTAAAATCAAAGCGGACTCCAGAAGGCTCTAGAAGAATGAAACATGAACGAATAATATCGAATAAGTTGAATTATTCATCCTGGCGATGCAAATAAATCAATTTATTGTATTCCCAAAACATGTAATATATCGAGTAAGTACAGAAAGAAATTATATATTTTTTATCGTAAGTATTTTAGTGAAAAAATGATACTCTTATTTTATCTGTTTAAACTGTTAAATAGTATGATACAAAAGCGTAATGACTAGAATCAAGAAAGGGACGCTTGGATGGTTTAGGCATGTAGAGCGAATTAACTAAGAAAGGAATGGGAAAAGATTATATGACGCAAAATGAATGGAAGAAGAAGTCGGGGATGCCCGAGGAAGACATGGCACGATCAAGTGAACCAAATACGTACAGTAACGAAATTCAAAATTTTATCCAAAATCCATTACAAATTATTTTCTATTAAATCAATAAGCTAATAATACCAAGATTAATTACTTAATCAAGAAAATTAATTCACATGACGTGGTGAATCAATTTTGATTACATGATTCAATAATGTGAACGAATTTCGTTTATATACATATGAATAGGGATTGAATTGATTGAGATTTTCACTTACAAATCAAGATGACTGTCAACCAAAAATAAGAATTTTCCAGATGTGGTATTGTTTTGTTTGCAAAAATGAACACTAAAATACAAACAAACATAATATGTAAATAAAGTACAAAATTATCATGTAGGTATGCAGTGGCGTGCATTGAGTTTTTGATCAGGTTAGACAATTAAAAAAACAGCGGATTAATTGAAAATAGAGATAGGTACCAACAAATATCACTGATTGATTGTTCTGTAAAAGCACTGCCTTAGACACTAATAAAGATACTTGAACGGGCAACACGCTACTTGAACGGGCAACAGCTCACATCATACATATTTTGTGTAGTCAAGTGAACATAAAATAGTCTACTCTGAGGTGGCGCTTAAGCATAATATTTAGTTACTGCTTTTGACACGTTATATTATAGTAGAAATGTCGGTGGGGTGCTCACGACGGTGCGAGTAGCTAAATTTGGCACGTATTTTTCTTATTTTTGAAAGTGTAAATTCATTTCTTGCAATATTTTCAAATCACTTAATCCTACATTATACATATTATGCAAGTACGGCAAGGTAGGCAGTGCCAATGTTCCTTTATGGAGTGGACGTGTTTGCAGATAAATACATATGTATATATCAAGTATTATATTCTCAAGTACAGGTCCATGAAAGCAATCATTGTATCAGGTGTGCAAATTACCAATTAAGATATAGGTAAGCGAAAGCCAATCAATGTAACTGTGGTATAAGCCATGTTGGTAGGTAGGTACTTACTCGAGTCTTAACATTGTTACCAAATGCATATAAATAATCAATGAAAGTACTGAAAAAAATCGAAACTATTTTCTAATTATTTATTGGTTTTACGTTGAATTAAGACTAATTAAATTTAATATTTTTACTGTCAAGTGCGGCTGGTTTTTAATTTGTGTTCTTAGGGACATTTATTTCAGTGTTTAAAACTACTATCATTATTAAAGTTAGGTGCCTTACAGATTTTTTTTTTTAAAGAAAATTAGGTTTTTACCGAAATTAGTAATTAAGCGGTGAACTCAAACATATAATGTTAATTAAGTAGTTTTCATGTGGCCTATCTACAGTTCATCTTCAAATGAAACCAGGTTTTCTCAACCTACCTCAATCTTCCCTTGTTAATATAAAATAATAAAAAAACAAAAACGTGCGGGTATTTGTAATTTGAAAACGTAAAATAATATTTTTTTTGCCTATCCTTTGAATAAATAAAGTTGTCCGCATTGAAAAATATAAGTTTTCGCTCTTTTGAGTTACCTTTATAGATAATTGTCACCAAACGTCTCACCAGGGAAGTTTGGCGTTGAGTGATAATCACATGAATGGTTTGTTAAGTTATAAGGGTGTTGATTAGTGAAAAAAGATAAAACCGTGCCTTACTAAGATATTGATACTCTATATTTTCGTAGAAAGCAAATCACATTATGCTTTGATATATTTATATAAATAAAAAAATATGTATAAGACTACGGATATTTTTTTTTTTATGACCGACGGGTTTCGCTTGGCTTAAGCATCATCTGGGTACAAAATTAAGCTAAACAACAAAATACAAAGTGTGCGGTTATATATACGAACAGAAGGAAAAAATATATAAAATAAAATAACAGAACAATGAGAAAACAATCGAATAGGACACATTATCATTACACGATTAGCCACAAGATAGATACATTTCTCACCAAATGTTAGTTGTGAAAGGAATTGCTAAAACAATATGATGTTTTATAAACTTTCAACATTATTTATAAACCTTCAAACATTATTGTGCATATACCTATTTATTAACACGAATGAATATTTAATTAAAATTATTCAAAAAAAGATTTTGATAAATATTTGTTAAGATAACAAGAACTCAGAGTGGTTTACTGCATCTCGAGCTAATTGCAGAGGCAATTTAACTTGGTCAAGATTTCTCAGTTAAAAATTCCACTCACAATGCAAAGGGGTTTTAGTATGATTAAACACTTAACGCCGAGCGTCTCACTGTATTATCCATGGAGCCTAGTAAGCTGAAATACTTTTCCTTAAAATCAAACAATTTTTTTTATAAAATAAATATTATTTTCATTTTTGTAGAAAGCAATAATTTTGTATAGTGATATATTTAAAGAAATGAAAAAACATTAAAAAAAAATCTTAGATGTTCAAATAACCACGTTTTTTCTGAATTCGCTAATCATCTTATCAAATAGATCATACCTTCAATAAAATCACTGGTGCTCATATTCATCACAAAAATGATGATGGCATGAGATTAAATAATTTAGACGCACTAGAAATAAAGTAAGCCATTCAAATTATAAATCGTATTCTCAATAATCAGGCAAATTTGTCCAGTAGTCCAATATTATGTATATTTTCTGTGAGCTCGGTACTCGATACTCTCAGTTTCGCCCTGGCGAAATACCACCAGTCACAATGGAAACGATGCTTGAAATTACTTTGGCCGTGTTTATTTATTTCTTTAACAGAGATCTCAAAAAATTGTTATTCGTCAAATATATTAAGAGATGAATGATATAAATAATATTGTAGATACATGCATAGTGTTACAACGCAAATAATGCGAGTAATGTAAAAAAAGAGAAGATATAAGACAATCGTTGAATTGGCAAGTGTAAAAATGTGTGTAAAAAAATATTTTATTTAAAAGTATATAGATCGTGATGTACCTTACGGTAACACTTGTACACACTTCAAGAGACAGTGCCAGAACTCTATATATGTGCATCTAAATACTATATCTAAGGTAGACGCAGCTTCCATGAATGGTTCCATCGCTTTATATATTGGCGTGTTTTTGTCTGAGGAAGTTCTGACTTTCGGCGCACTAGATCTAAATAGCCAGCTACTTTCCAATCTTCCTCTCTCCAATATCCTTCCCCCTATTTTTTTAGTTTATTATGAGATCTTTAGATTACTGGTTTAAAATTCAATGAAGAAATTTGATAAAAAATAAAAATATATTTGAAGTTTTTGTCCGCTTATTAACTTCCCCAACATGTCCGTTTTCTCGTCAGCCAACATTTACCAGATAAAAGTGTCTTTAATTATTATGAAAGTCTTCCTTCGCGGCATGTAATTATCTGAGCAGATTAAACTCCGTGGGTTTCATAATTTTACACTTTGAACAAACAACAAAAGCTTCACACAGTTCTCATTACGTTTAAGATCTTTGCAAATTATGGACTGCATTGTGGGGACGGTGAATTACATGGGGGTAAGTCATATCCCGTTATCTCGTCGCGAGAATCTAGACTTGAAATTACCTAGAGAATTACACCTTGGTATTCTTACCTCGGAAATCTAATCTGAAGAATCTTCCTTGTTAATTACCCTCTGAAAATTTCAACTCAAGAATCAATTCTTAAGATTCCAACCTTTAGATTATCACTCAAGAGAGTTCTTCTAGAAGATTTCAAATCAAAAATCTCACCCGAGAATAGATCAACTCAAACTCACCAGTATAATAATATCTTTTCATGCAATGATCCGCGATCTTTAATCCTCGATCTACTGCATAAACAAAAAGTTCAATAATTTTTCACAGCCCGCGACAAATGTAAATATCAATAAGGTAATATTAGCTATAGCTTTATGTGTTCAGATTGTTGAATGGTAAATTTAGCCGTAGTAAAGCGCACTTGAGGTGATATTTCAGAAAAATGGAGTTTTATAAATTAGCCAAGTATTATTATTATCAGCATCTTGTGTTGCTTTAGAAAGCTGGCATCATGATATTAATTTAATAGAAAATCAATTCTATGCTGAATTAGTTTATTATCATATCCAGACAACGTAATATGTTATTTTCACTTCAGCCCCGAAGGTTTAAGTATACTTCAAACATAACATTAAATATCTACTAAAACGAACAAAACGTATAAGAAATTTAAAAAATAAATCTCTTTGTGTTATAAAACATCGAACAAAAATTTATAAATGTTTTGTGATACTCGTAGCAGTAGCACGTTTTAAAATTAACAACTGAAAAATAGACTGACTGTCCATAATTCGATAAAGTAATAACTATCCAACTGAGAGAAATAAATTTAATCCTTACAATAATCTTAGAAAAGACACTATTAGGTATTTCGGCGTTGCCGGGAGTTCAACGGGTTATCTAAAGATATGGTTTAATAGGAGTAATATTATTGAGATTACAAAATAACAAGACACTTCACAACAATGATATTATAACGTTTCTTTAAAAAAATCCTCACAAACAATTTTTTTGTCTTTTATTACATACTTATTATATTATTCACTTCTCTTTTGATGAAAGAAAATAATAATTTATTCACATTTCAAAGGAAATTAACACTATATTAAAATATAAAAGAAAAGTTTCCTTTTCCCAATTATCATTCCTAAAATAAATTATGGATGCGTCATAGACAAAGTAAAGCTTTAGTACAAATTGGTTAAAATGTATTTACTAATCTTAACTTAGATCATATAATTGTTTATTCTAATGTAAAATATTGAATGTGTATGAAGAGACATGAATTTTTCAAACATATTTTTAATAACATTTGATAAATTGAAATATATTGGATTACAAAAATTTAATAGAAAGTAAACCTAACATTAACGGTTATGACAAACAATTATTTATTTATTTTTTAAATAGAAGAATATTGTCTACTGTAGTAATTTCTGTTAGAATTTTATTGTATAGTTAAACAGGTTCGTGGATGAGAAATTTGTATGCTTGATTTTTTCCTTGTTGGCTTGTGCTTGTTGGCAAACTAATATCTCAACAATAAAGCAAGAAACAAAAATCCCCTAACGGATAGCTCTAACGCAACAAAAAATACCGAGAATTTTTGTACCTCGAATTTACATCATGTGAAATAGAGTTTTAAAACGCTTCACTCATTCATTGTCAAAAAATGTATTAAAACGGTTTGTTCCAAAATTTAAAAAATCGTCGTTTCGTATTTAAATGTTGAAATTTGGCCAAAACCGGGTAGCTAAGCTAACTGTTATATGCGTAGAAATATTGTTTTATTTTAAAACAAAACGTATCACCTACATTTTGCAATATATTTATGATCAAAGAAACTTCATTTTTATTCGTCTTCTGGTTTATAAAAAAAGCTCCCATTCCGTATTGAACTATACAGCCTGCACTTAGCGTTAACAAAATAAGATTTTTTTATATCGCGGCGGTAAAAAAAACAATTTCCATACTGTGCGAGCTTATTACAGTAATCTGCGCTGTTATTCTGAACGCTCCATCTTTTTAGTGTGGGACGATAAAACCTCGAGGAGCATGATGCATTGCTTTCTCGACTTCGAAACATATAAAAAGTAATGCCGAATTTATTTATCTGGATGAGGCGATTTGTTTTATGGCTTTCTATTTTTAAGGATAGAAAAGAAACTATCTTTTATGTATTCACTATGATAATAATTGTTAAAATAAACGTATAAACAAATTAACATATAAACTTTATACGTATAATCATGTCAACATATCAAAGTATAAACGAATGAACACATTAAATTAATTATAAAAACAATGGACTAACCGGATTACAATGTAAAGTGAAGTATTTATTTTTATGGTTAGGGTGAGCATTAAGATAATAATTAGTCAATTTATATACAATTTCCATAGTGCCTGTTTACTTTTCATCTACGTCTTTGTGCGTAACGATATTTTTAGTAGCGGATATAAACGTTGTTTTTGAGAATATTGCTTTTTACTACGTAAAGAGATTGTGTTTAAAATTATGTAAAATAGAATAATAAAAGTCGGTAAGTATTCGTTGGTTTTTCTGAACTGAACTCATCCTATTGTAAGTCAAATGTCCTCTCCAAAAGGATACAGACTGACAATATAATTGTTTTATAAATAAGGTTAATAATTTTATTAAAATGGGGTACAACTTTAAAGCATTAATGTTAATGTTTTTTTTAATATTTAAATAATATCAATAATCTAAAACACAAATTAGTTTGAAACAGAAAAAATCAGAAAAAAAACAATGGTCACAACCGAGACTCAAACTCGGATCCTTTACTTTATCCGGGAGTAAAGTATAATAAATAATATTAAGTAATTTACTCCCGGATAGAGTAAAGGATCTGAGTTCGAGTCTCAGTTGTGACCATTGTCTTTTTATTTTCTGGCTTTTTCTGTTTATATCATATATTATTATATCATTTGTGTTTGAGGTTATGTATATTATTTAAATATTAAATAATTTTAATTCGTTTGTTTTTTTAAATAATTTTTACTTAGAACGAAAACTATAGTTTCACTAAACAAAAAAATCACTATCTCATCTTTATTATTTTTTTAATAAGCCGAAGCACTGAGATCAACTAATTAAGTATTTTATTTTCCAAACGTCTGATTTTAGAGATTTCTCTCCTCAAATTAAACAAAGATTCTCCGGAGGCATTGTTTTGATCTTATTTTAAATACATCGTTTAGTAATAAATGTAGCAATTTCTTGTTGAAATATCTACAATGTTAATTGGAAAATAGCTCGTTCCCCACTCCGCGTTCAATTCAGAATGTTAGTGAAGTACCCACTTAGTTTCCTACACTTCTGGAAATGTATCTTAAAATAACCGTATAAATTAGCGTGGAGGTCCTTAAACGCACCATGGAAATAAAATGCATTAACCTGCTAATTGGGAAGGACCAAATATTTCGTTATTCCAAGAAAGTATCTCTTTGGGCATGGCGATATATTTTTCGAAGGGAAATTTTATCCTGAAATTGACGAGGAAGTCACTAAGCGTACCATATAAATAAAATGCACTAACCTGTTAACTAGTTAAAACAAATATATATAACATCTTTATTCAAAGAAAATTTCTTTATGGATATGGCGACATATTTTGTTAAAATACTTCTTAAACTATATTCTACCGAGTGGAACGTGTAATTGCATTATGCATCAACCATGCAAAGTATTTTTAATGTATATTGAGAAGTGACACTTTGGTTAGTGAGTTGACCCTTTTTTTAATTTTTGTTGTTTCATACGAGTTGACGACATATTTTGCAATTTGCGATTTTTACTAGGGGCGTGCCGAAATAACCCTTAACCCTTTTAATGAAAATACCCGCGGTATATGTACAACTTTTAATAAAGGCGAAATAATATTCATCGTTAATATTAATATGGCGTATATTAATTTCAAGTTCAACACCACTAATTTCAGGTTTAACACCCTTTCCATCATCAGTTATGGAGCAATGAAATATAAATTTAACAGATGACTTCCTTTTGTATAGCGGCATCATAAATACATTAGACGTAGTTATGCAGAAAGCACCCAACTCCAAAAAGACGAAACCGAGAAAAAGGCGTTTAAAAATACGACGATACAAAAGCATAAATATGCGTAATCAGCATTTGTAAGTGAAGATCTGTGTTTTTTCTTTATGAGAATCATTATAATTAGTTAATTTATAACCTATCAATGTATTTATTGAAAAAATATATGTGTTTTCTGTTACTTCTACATTTTAATATTTTTGAACTTCAATTAGAGTCAAATATCTACAGTTTGCGTTAATAAAAAAATGAATTACCAAAAACGTGTTGCATTTAGAGCTGGGGTGTTTTTTATATAAGAAAACATGTAAAACTCGATTTTGACAAATTGTTGAACGCTTTCTGCATAACTACGTTTATTGAGGGACACAATAAGAGCAAAATTCGTAAGAATTTTAATTGAGGAACCATGTACTCGTATTTGCCTCTGCTACCGAGAGCTTCATTTTCTGTTACTTGCGTCGTTCGAAAAATAATCTTTCAGCAATATAGGTGTATCGCCACAAAGGTCCATCTTGATTACTTTATATCACTGCCATTAATATAATAATGAAAACATTGTGTAATAAGAAACATTGAAATTATAGAGCCTTACAATTCATAAGAAAGTACCCCCATATTATCACATTTCCCTGTTGGGGGATGAGGGAGGGGGTTGGTTGGCTCTGGAAACGATCCGCAATAATGCGGAAGTAATGAGTACAGGAAATCGTACCACGGGCAATAAATATAATGGTACATTATCATCACCATTAGATTTCCAGCGCTTGATATCATTAAGGCATAGGTGTGAAATGAACGCAGAATATTTGGCGGTAGGCTTTCGCGGTAGGTACATTTTATTCAAATGATCCAGTTGACTTAAGTAATGGAGAAAACAGGCTGTTGGAACTTACTAAGTACTGTATAAATTTTACTCGCTTGAAATATTAGCTTACAAGTAGAAAAACTGTTTAAATATCTCATAGAATTAGTGCATATCTCTTGGTTTGTATATATATGTTCTAAAAAAACAATAATAAATTTTCATGGGTAACGAATACCCTTTATTACAATATTTTAAGTTCTCCTTTTTTATGGTGAATACTGCACAAGAGTCCCAACTGCTCCCAACCGTCTAGAGCCAGTGAGACTATAGCATCCCCCAATCGGGATATGTTGTGAGGTTATAAGGTAGCGGGGAGGGGAAGGCGATGGGGAAGAGGAAGGTTAGGAATTATTAATATTAAGATCTGGTCACCAAACACGGCTTAAGCCATTTCAAGCAACGTTTCAATTCTGAATGGTGATCTTTAACCAGGGCGATACTTGGAGTATCTACCAATCTGGAACGTAGCGCAAATATACTATATACTATTTTATATCAATTAAATATGTTATGACACATTAATTGAATAAAATTTATTTGTGCACGCCAGGTTCGAATCCGCGACCTTGGGATTCGAACGTCTTTTTTCGATTTGAGCGTCTTACCACTCGACTACGCAGGCCGTCAACAGCTGCTACTATAATTAAAAGCAGAACGCGTTTCTTCGAGAACTGAGCTAGCAAATAATTGAACCCTCGATGTATGAATGGGATCTGGACCGTTTGAACCACTCGACTATTAATCATTATGTCAAAAATATGTTCTGGGTCACAAAATCTAAAACCCATATGAATAACCCAATTTTTTTAATAATGAAATTGTAGAAGTTCATTTCTTCTTTATAAATCCACTGTATTAACATCAAAGTTTTTCTAAAATTGAAAGATTCATTAAAAATAATCCGTTCTAAGAACTACATTAAGCGGAGATGTTTTTCAAGTAGGTCAGATTCTTAAATTAAATTAAATTCGATTCATATCTGTAATTAAAAATGTTCAGAATTCTTTCGAAAAACATCTTGAAAAGTTCTCCAGAACACATCAGATCCGAATCTCGAAAATGAGAAAGTGGCGATTAATTTGAGATGATAAGGAATAAAAGGAGGTGTCAACGTGATTCATATTAAAAACTGAACAAAGTAATTTAAAGAATGATTTCAATCTCGACGTTATTCCTCAAAAAATTTTCACTATCGCTGGAATCCCGCTAGATTTCTGATTTAATTACTGTATTAAAAATATAATTGAAAGCGTGTCAATGTTTTTAAATCCTTAGATACTTAAGTATCTTTAATAAGATACAAGCTTATAATCCGTTGATACCATTTTATAACTCAGAACGAAATTAAGACGTCATACTTTATGGTTTCCTAGTGAATGGTACGAGTGTAGTTCCGCAGAGTTGTTCAAGATTTCCATTATTTATAAAAGCCACCTCTGATGAGAGAAGGCACCAGATGAAGAAGCTATTTTATGTATAGTAAAAAAAACGAACGAATGAACGAAGAAAGGAGTGTGATAAAAACATATGATGCAAAAGTGAATGGAAGAAGAAGTCGAGGACGCCCGAGGAAGACATGGCACGATCAAATTCTTGAATCGGGTCATGTGAAGAGTCAGAATAACAGAAAGGTATATTGGACACGATGTATGAATGTGAATGAATCAAGGAGTGTGTGCCAATATAGAGCTGTGCGATCCGTCCTCTCTGCCTACCTTTGCGGAGAAGCGGCGTAATGGTTAGCTAATTAGTTTAGTTAATTTTAAAAAATCACATGAAATTGTACATTAATCCGATATAATAACTCGAATTTGTTTCAGAACTATTTACAGATATCAAAATAACAATATTTATTTTTATTTATGATAATTATAAGAGCCAATGTCTTAGTAAAAACATTCATCTAATTCCAGGAAAATTAGAAAGTACTAACGGAAAACTCAAGCTAGAGCGGTTTTATTGAATATCACATTAATTGAAAACATGAACTTCTTGAAAGCTAAAATAGTTTTACTTCAATGGAGCTTGTAAAACGAGAAGGATTATAATTAGTTCTCAATTTACTCCAATCAACTATTTTGGTAAGTAAATTGTTTTGTGGAAAATTTAATGGATTGCTTTTGAATTTGGTGGAAGTAATTTCAAGGATCTTGAAACATCTGCACACCTTAATTAAAAATTATAATATAGTAACAACTATAATACAGTTGCTCCAAAAGATTTATTAGAATCCGTTCACAATGAACTGATGTCCCACGTTATACATTACAAAAAGTTCCACATATCTATTTACGTGAATAATATGATAACAGATTATTTAATAAACTTTCTGTACTTTTTGTGGCATAAATCCACGCATGCCGTTAAAATCAAAATCATCCAAACAAATCTCTAAATAACCCTTATCGTATTTTTGTAAATTTTAAATTCGTATTTTGGTTATGAGTACATTGTCTCAAATATTTATTGCGTATGTAAAAAATATATTTGGACGACTTTAACATATCAAACAATGGTTTAATCATAGCGTGCGTGTCTTGAGAAATTAGTTTGTCAATTTTCAATCGAGATAGCGCTAATGAAAGGTCAAGAAATCTAATACAAATTTAGCATAAATTTAGTAGGAGACAACAATCGCAATTCGAAGCTCTTACGATGAGACTTGGACAATTAACCATATGATTTAAGACGATGTTATAGAGAGTTACAATAAAATTATAATTTTAGTTAGCACTCTGCCAAAACTTGAGAGTGAGTTGTCACTTAGTTAGGTTTTGAAAGAAGTTCAAATGGAACGTATTTGAATTTTTAATGAAACAAATAAACTTGAACTTGAAGTTGTACAAACCAAAGTGACAAAGTGGATGGCTGATTTTAGAAAAGGCAGAAAATCCACCACGGTGACTTCTTCGGCGGCAAGCTTTTGACGTCAGTTACTGCAGAAAATATTCCTCAAATATGCATGATATGGTATTGAGTGACCGGCTAGTGAAGATGCGTGAAATAGCACAGATTTTGGGCACATCGAGAAGAAGGATACAATCAATTTCGAATAAAAATTGATGTATATTAAAAGAGCCTTGAATGCAGACTTTGAACAAAAATCCGAATGATATAAAATTTCAAAGGATTATTGAGCCATGTTGATCTATAGTCAAATAAAACTTGATTTGTAATCATTGTAGACTTAGATTCATAAATACCAACCAAAGCTTAAAGATCAATCGATACAGTGAAAGAGGGAAGTGATAGGCTACCAAAAAGTTCAAACCTAATATATCCCCAGACCAATTCAAGGAGTCAGTTTTTTGATAAGCTGAAGGAATTTAGTTTTTGTATTTTTTTGAAAAAGCGAGAAAATCAACGATTCAAATTGCTTGCTGCCATTGATAAAAAACAACACAAAACAAAACGAAATATATGTATAGTAATAACAACAATTTTCTAGCTCATTCGAAAATATAAACATGTGACAAAATCCATTCTCATGAATTCTATTTGACTTCTCATGCCTCATATAAGTAGTACAGCCATCTCCAAATTTTATTTGTTAAATCTTGCCACAATTGAGCGGTTTTCTTTCTGAGAAGAGATTTAAGACTAATGAGGAGTTTATAAGAAAAACTATATCAATTCTGAAGATTTTGGCCAATCGCACATAAAACCAATACAATTATACTCGAACAACGATAGATAAAATTATTTTTACTTGAAAAAGTTTTTTGAGAAATAAAATTTTTAAAAATTCACCCTAACCGTTGCCTTTCTATCCTGGTCTTTTTGTACATCTTGTCCTTACGTATTATAAATTATATATTATTTATATAAATTTACCACACTAAACATTTTCAGTTGTGACGTCTTACAAGAAGATTTAGCAAAAAAGGAGAAAAAAAATTCTTGTAAAATTTTAAAGCACCGGTGAGTTGTACCCACCGTCTTTCTTGAGATGATTTTTTTTCATTTAATAAAAGACAAACAACAATATAACGTCTTGTCTTCTTTATGTCAGTTAAATATATGTTTAAAAGCCACATAGATCATGCTGAAAACGACGATGCAAGCTGAAAATATTGGCGTTAAAGAAAGTTAACGTGGAAAAAGCATTCATAGCTCTATGCATGCACACATTTCTTGTTGCCAAATTTCATTTTTTGATAGTTTTTGCAATTTACTTTCAAATTTAAAAAATCAAATAGGATTTTATTATTTTCATATAAGTGGAATATGTACACAGCATTTCTGTTATAGTTAGAATAACAAAGTTATATATCAACCAAATGACTAACTACATAAATATTCACAATAAAGTTTTGCCAAGTCGTAGTCTGGGTGATGCCCACAAGTAAATAATTCCAAATGACCGAGCCGCTGATATAGTCCTGACGACCCGGCGAGTTCCCGTGCAGGAAATAAACTATGCGGGCCGTAAAGTTCCGCGGCCGACCTCAGGGAACGGAATTTAAATGCACTCCGCAAATAATATCATATCTGGATGTGAACTGCAACACTTCTCAGTGAAATGCACACAAAATTAATCGCCAGAAATGGTTTCGCGCTGAATTTATTATCTTATGCATTACCATCAGCTGTTTTCTCTGGGGGTGCTTTTAATTCTTGTACAATTGTGCATATATATATATATATATATATATATATTTACATATATTTACACACATATACATACATATACATACATATATACATCAAATTAGAATTAACTTTAAAGGTTTTATGCTTATTATTTTCATATTGATAATTGAAATCTATCATACAAAGATGGCAGCAAAATCAAAATTGAAATAAATGACATAAATAATTTTCAAATGAAAAATGAGATCGATTAAAATGTCGGTTTCATATAAGATCTCGGTGGCTGAATTAGCAGAAGCGTTACTTCCGGATAGAGTAGACGTTCCGAGTTCGAGTCAGGATCGCGACCGTTATATATTTTCTGTTTAATATTTACGTTGAAGATTATTGATATTATTTCAATTATTAATACACCACTACATCATTTAAAAAATACGTTACACTAGTTAACTTTGTGACGGACGTGACGCATTATCTTTAAAAGAAAAATTGAAACAGAACACTAATCTACAACGTTTAAGCGGAACGACTGAAAGACATATTTCATACAAAATTTTAAATTAAGCACCGCCACTGTTTAAAATATCGACCCAAAAAAATTTATAACTGAAAACAAAAACAAACAAAGAAATAAACTGTCTGAAATAGATGTAATATGCCACTCTCAGACATTTTTTATTTAAAAACAATTATTTTGTTTAAATAGGAAATTAATCCTCGAATCCAACAGGACCTGCAGTCCTTCCCCTTTTATAGAAGTAATAAAAACTCTCGATCCCTGGGCTCTGGCGTTGGGAAAATAGAGATTTTTTTCTTCATATACACCAACGTAAATAATATATATATTAATTTTTTTTTTCTATAAAAAGAAAGGCAAACATTCCCGGGTTACGAATAACCTGACAGTATTTGAAAAACTACTACTGCCATCATAAGAAGCTGAAGATGTTGCTTGTGCAATGATGGAGGTCTTAGCCAGCAGAAATCACTTGCATGCTATTGCTCATTTGAAAACAGATCTACCTACCAACCTGGTAAGATAAATATCAAATGAAAAGCACGAAACGAAAAATAAATAAATGGAAGATTTTTTTAAAAAATTAATGTTTGACGGAAAATGACGAATCAGTTTTATTTTATGCATATTACGTAGGCACACTTTTATAATTATAATTCGCCGAACAAAACATTAAAATTATTTCTCATCTGTAGTTTTTTGATATCCACATTTAAAAATACGTAACTCATTTTTGTTCGGAGGAATGTGTTAGTTGGAAAACATTTGTGTAATTTAAAAACGTTTTTCAGTATATTTTTTTAAAATCTACCATCCAAACCTTGATTTATCAATAATATTTTCCTCTGGCAAGTTTTCTGTGTAATTAAAAAAAATATTCATGAAATTCGCATTCCAGTCTGAATGTTAATTAGCCATTTAGGTGCCAAGGTGGGTCGGCACTAGTTGGTCGGTAAACGTCCTAACATTAGTCAATGTGCTTGTGGTGCTGTGAGACCAGATGCCGAGAACAATGCCGCCAGTCCCGCTCCATTGTGGGGGATGACGTAAATAATTATCCGGGAAGATTTGGGAACTGAACTGGTTTGGATCTGCACAAAATTTGAAATGACAGTTCATTATGACGATTATTATACTTTAATTGTTTTTCTACGAGAGGTTTCTTTTGCCAGTTTTGAAAAAGGGTGCTCTAATGAGCCAATTTATAATGCCATTTATTTTTTAATCATCTCTGATTTATTTTTACTTTCTCAGTTCACCCACTCTACATATTCAAACCACCTACATGTATTTTTTCATTGCACTAAAAAACTTCTTTTTTTAATTTGTATTACGATTGTACATGGTTGTTGGGATCTTATTTCTTCTGCATTTAGTCAACCGACATATTTTCTCGGTGATACACCAGGGTAGGTATCAAGTCTCCATTGTGAATTGCTAGTCTTACTTCCGTTTCTAACCTTTAATTAGTGATTACTGAGTTCAAATTCTGGTCCGGTATTTGATATAACTATTGAAACACCTTTCATTTACCGTTGCTATTGAGAAATATCACGATTTTTTTACAATTTTTAGACGAACGCTTCACAAGCCCGCATTTGTAGTAAAAAGGGAAAAATATCAAAATCATGCATTTTTAAATGAGATCTTCTTGAGAACTAAAAAAAATAAAGAACAACGAGATTTTCAAATTGCAGACTCTCAGCACGTTGAATCTAATAAACCTATATCAGAAAAGAGCATGGAACGTACTTCACGGGTTTCTTGTAGCTACTCGTAAATTACAGTTTTTTATTCTTCTCCTTCTATACGAAGGCTTGGCTAGAGGCAGTACTTTTTTGTTTAATATCAGTACGCTTTGAATACTTTGATAATTTTCTTAAATTGTGAAACTAAATAAAACCTACCATTTGTCCATATGTAGGCATACACCATTTTTTCATCATGGCACTGTACAGTTGCAGGTTATACCTTAATTAGAAAACTTATTTTTCAATTAACACAACGCTACATATATGTAGATATATTCTGTGTTTTTCTTCGCAATATTTCTAAAATATGACATAACCTCTGGCATACACAATCGCATGTATCAGTATAAAATATGTTGATTTTGCACCAAGTGTAAAAAACTAACTTGTAGATAATATCCATGAAAATAATAACCTTCAATAAATAAAAAATCTGAAAGTACACATGTAATAGATTATATCTTCTTTAACGTGATGTTTATTCGCTCATTGAAGTGTTCAGTCCATTAAAATACGTGGAAATTACAAACAAGTCAATCGCAGCAAATAATTTGAAGAGGAAGTATTTCTTCATTTGAGGAATACATTATCGAAAAGGTATACCCAGAACAACCGTTATATTTGAGACAGATTCTGAATTTCAATCCCATTTCTATAAATGAATGAGAAAGAGAGTTTTTGCAGATTAATCCAACAAGAGTTTTGTACAAGAGTAAAATAGGTTCATCAAACTTGTCGGATCACCCCAAAAACTTTTTAAGTATTCAAAGTTTGTTGTGGTTACTCATCTGTGTTGTCCCTACTATATCTGTAGCCAACAGAGGGCGACACAAGGCCATGGATACCAACAAATGGAAAAGGAGTCGAGACGATTTTCCGTAAGAGAATTTTATAAGAGAAGACTTAAGAATTCAGCATGAACTTCCTTTAACCTGAACACTTTGAAATCAGTTTTTTTAAAGGCATAAAAATATTAATATTTTATCTAAAACAAAATTTCACACACAAAGTATTTACTGGTGCTAGGCAGTGAAAGAGGCCAACGATACCACCGATAACCTTTTATGTATTTTACAGAAGCTGATGATTGACTGCAAACATACAAGAGTGTGTCAACTGTCAATGATGTGATGTTGACGGATGAGTGGAACTAACGATTAATCGCCTGCGTCAAGTTTACCCGACACTGTGCAGTAAAGATTACTTTCAGAGAAGATTGAAATTTTCCCAGACTTCAAAAAAATCTCCTTTAATATAATAAAAGCAAACGTTTTGGATTACCAGCATAATTTTTTAGATCGTACCCACTTTAAAAAATAAATATTTATTGCAAAAACGAGAAAGGAGCAGTTTAATAAAAATATTTATGAGAATATCGCACAAGAGTATTAACTGCTCTGAACCAGTTTGTTTGTTTTTGTATTTTTATTTAGATGCATGCAATTTTTTTTTCACACATCTAGTAAGAAAAAAATCAATACATTTCACAATAGTAGATATACACGTATATATAAATTGAAATTTTAGTATGTATAAAAAACATAATTTTTTCTTTACATATTCAGCACAAATCCAACAAAAAATGCTAAGAATTGAGGCTTCTTTTAGGGCATGTTGTGAAGCTGACAAAAGTGGGAAGGGAAATGAGATGAGGAAGAAGAAGGTTGGGAAGTACCTAGTTCTTTAGATCTGTTCATCAAGCACGGCTAAAGCCATTTTCAGCAACGTTTTGATTTCTAATGGTGTTTTTTATCACGACAATATATCATGGGTATCTATCATTCTGGAACGTGCCGCTCCCACTTAAAATGGAACCTAACCAACCTACCACAAGTTATAAACTTTCTCAAATAAGTTACATTAATGGATTTTAAACAGAAAGTTGTTTACAGCATAGTGACATCTTCAAATTTATTTACATTATAATTATTCCTTTCATAGGATTAAATTAGATAAATGACTTTTTCATGTTGAAATTATTACTTAGTGAAAACTGTTCTTATAAATGTTGTTAGCCAACTACCACTCATAATAAATAGGTTTCATCTTGTAACTACCTTGTCCAAATGGAAAATATATAATTTATTCACTAAAAATAAAACTTCTATTATTCAAGAATCCGAATACTTGTCGGTTTAACAAAGTACATGAAATAATTATGTTTCAATCGAAAGCGGAATTTTCCTTCTCACCAGAAATACTTTTTGAATGGATACTGTAGCTTGGGATAGTACCTTCCTAATGGTTTATACAAGAAATCACATACGAAATTAATGCCATTTCTTTCCAAATAACGAGGTGGTAGCCTCTAATAACTTTTTTTTACATTTTGGTAGAAAGCAATCACTTTGAAGTTTGACATATTTAAAGAAAAAAAATATATATATAAAAAATATATATATATACCTAATATTGGACAACTGGACAAATGTACCTGATTATTAAGAATATGACTAATAATTTTAATGGCTTTCTTTATTACACATAATCGCACACTTTTAATTTTTTGTTTAGCTTAATGTTGTACCCTGATGGTGCTTAGGCTAATTGAAACCGGTCGGGAATAAAAATTAAAATAATATCCGTGGTCTTAAACAAAGTAATTGTTTCTTTTCTTTTAATTTTAGAATTGAAAAACATTTCAGCCTTAAATTATTCTACTGTTCATTATATTTTTATGAAACCTTCGCCCGAAATTTTTTTCATAAACATGAATATTTTAAATAATTATTAATATTCGAGAAAAATGTTTACCAAAGCAGTACGGTGAGCGTGGTATCCCAAATTCATGACATATTTTGGTAATTTTTCATAAGGATGTTAAAAAATGAATAATTCAAAGGAAAGCTAAACCTTGGGTCATAATAAACCAAATTTACCGACAGTTGAAATGCAAATTGGTTTGATGCCAGGCTCGATAAACTTATTAAAAAATGAAATAGTACATTCAAACTGTGGAAACAAAATCTAAAAAGTTTTCCATTGACAATAAAACAAAAATAAATCACGTAATACTGTAACCAATTACAGAAGACACATACATTTTAAATACTACACGGAAGTACTAAATGAAAACATGAATAAGCCTCAACGAAAGTGGAAAACAATAAACTCCATTCTTTCTAATAGCTCGCAAAACCCGACAAGAACTTGTAAATCTCTGCTCATAAATGACCAAAAAGTAAAGGAACCAAAGGAGATTGCATCCGCCTTTAATGCCCTTTTCTTTCAGTTGATGAAAGTCTAGCATCAGTCATAAAAAGATCTAAAAATGATTTAAATCCGATTTATATGGAGCTCTTAGCAAACCAATCTTTTCAAACGATTACGACAAATAAAAGTAAAATCTTATGGATATGTAATCATTGTCTAGAACAGCAGCTGGATTTGATAGTAAAACCTCTTTCCTTAAGTATCTTATGAACTGGTGGATGACTTCGTTTTCTTAATAAATCTCTGACTATTCAAAGGCATATTTCCAGATAAAGATGAATGTAAAAACATATTCAAAATATCGTCCAATTTCTATACTTCCAACTATCTTTAAAAAAAATAATTTGTCATTAGAGAAAGACTATTGAAATGCTTAGAGTACAACGAAATTCTCACGTCAAAACAACACAGCTTCAGACGACGGTCAAACACTAAATGTGCATCTTTCGATTTCATATCGACTCTACGGAAATACATTGACCATGGGGAATTTACGGCGGCAATAATTTTGATCTGAAGAAAGGTTTTGATTCGGTGGCTCATAGTGTGTTTTATCGAAAAACTGAATCATTTGGGTGGGATTAAAGCGCCCTTGAGGTGATTTTACCACGAAAACCGTGCTATAAAAGTTATCAATTTATTATTATTATTGGTACTCCTCTTGAACTTTTCCGATCTTATCTATAAAATCGCTTTTCAGTAGGAGAACTGGGGGGGGGGGGAGAGACAAGTGACTTCGGCATAATTGCATGTGGAGTGCTGCAGGGGTCAATTCGTGGGCCTTTGCTTTTTCTCATTTGTGTTAATGACACGACGAAGAGGGGTATTAGGGGAATGCTTTAAGTTTATGCAGATAATACAGTGGTTTTTTATATGACAAACGAAACCTAGCGGAGCTTGAAACAGAAATTAATAATGATGTTTGTCACCTCGCAAGCTGGCTTAGAATTGACAAATTAACGCTTTACTTAATACACACACTATCTAATATTCAGTAACAAGAAAAATTCAACTCAATATCAAAATCGGTGATAATTACCTCGAAAAGAAACACAAGATATTTGGGCCTTATCATAGATTTACAGCTCTCGTGGGATCTCCTCATAAACTATGTAATGGCAAAAAATTATATTATATATAGGCTGCAAGGATTACTTTCCGCTGCATTACTAACTTAGGTTTAGTATGCCATGATACACTCACACTAATCCTATATATCTGAGGCTTTACCTCAAAGAAAAAGATTCCTGATCCAAAACCGAGTTCTCAAAAATGTCCTTGGTCTTCCATAGGACACTCATGTAAGTGATATTTATTAAAAAATCGGCCAATCAAGATCCTTCCTAAACATAAAATCACAAGCACCATTCTACACATTATTCAGTTAACAACGCACGCTAACATCAAGCCCCTTTACAATCCACCATCCATAGACATGCACCAACATAACCCACGAAATAACAATAAAATTTGTATTCCACTTACACACACCATAAATAATGGGATAAATCTTTGGAACATATTGCTTACATATTATATAACTCGCTTCCAGATAAATATAAAAACGGTCAACGTAATTTAAAAAAAAAAAACAAATAAAACTTTAAAGAATACTCACGGTAGAGTAAAAACATCCGGGTGGTGGTGATGATGACTCTATCGAAGGCCTATGTGCTTATAGGTCAGAAAAGGTTGATATTACATATTCGTAAAAAGCATTTACTTTGTGGCTTCCCATATTTATAAATAAAACACATAAACTTTGTTTATAACCACTTTATTATTTAATATAACGTCTACCGATTTCAAAAGTACCCTTCCATCATCAGGACAATGTTAAAATTGAATTCAATTAATTAAGTAATATTATATAATAAGGTGGTTATAAACACAGTTTGTATGTTTTATTTATAGAAAAGGTTGTTTTACGTTGGACTTTATGTTAAAACCGTTTCGCTAGTTGATTTAGTTTTTTTTTTCCTTCTCAAAAATTAAATTCATTAAACTACTAATTGTGTATCTGATACATATGTATATATTGTATAAGTTCGTAAAATTAAACACTTCTGTCGGCTTTTCGTCTTGTCTACTTTATAATAAGACCTGATAACCCTTTCGTTATTGGTTTGCTACTCTTCAATTGTCTTATGAATACATGCATCTGATATTATTAATACGATAAGAGTCTAGACGCGTCTTCTGCCAACATGTTCGAAAACATACGATACACAGGAAAAATTGCTAAAAAGTACAAAAGCTTGAAAAAAAACAGCAAAAACCCTTTTGTGAATTATTTTCGAACTCCTTTAATGTTTTTTTTTTGTTTCTATTTATAATTATGTTGTATTGTTTCTTCTTAATACTTATAACACTATTTTTTATACTGTATTTTGTATGTAAATGTATACGTTTGATAACTCTGTATTGAATATAAATTGTAGTTACTCATGTAATGTTAGTTTCTCTTGTCCCAAACTAAGCTTTTGTAACTTACGGGATTGTTATGTAGCAAGATATCAACAAAATTATATTACAGGGCGTCTTTACTTGTCGTATTCTAGGGTGAGAACCCGAATTAAACCACGAACAACTTGATTTGCTAATCGGTATATTTGTATCTTTATACTATTTGCTGTCATTTTTTCATATTTCTGACGAAATTAAATTTTCAGTCAATTTGTATACTTTTGTTCACGATTGTTCGGTCGACATTAAAATGTAAAAGAACTGATCAAACAAAACAAAAACAAAATTTTCACTAAATTGCTTACAATAATTTACATAATCTGTCAAAAATACGAAATGAATACCAGAGGGAAATAATTAAAAATTAATTCATCAGGTCATAAAAAAATGTAAGCACGGAGATTTTGACTAACGACGACCGTAATTTATTTATTTATACGTACTTCTGAATCTTGGAATCTTGATAAGGCACAAAAAGTGTGAATTTTAAACGAGAACACGATCATTTGTGTTGGTGGATTTGGTTTATGGGATTCATTTTCACAAAAAAACCTAATTAACAGAATAAATAATTAAATACACTGACACAGACACGGAAACGGGACGATGAATTATCAATAAATTTACGTAGATAGATACTAAAAACAATCAAGCACCCGATATCACATACATAAACTGGACTATGTGACATTATAATGGTACTTCATTAGAATTTATTTTGCGGGGTTGAAGGTTCTTCGCGATTTTTTTTTACATAACGAAAGAAATGTTAATATGACTCACCTCCGTCTCCATACCCTGGTCTTATATCACTTGTCAAATATATGGTAGTGTAGCATAAAACTGGCGGAAGAACGATGAAAAAGACTAGATGCTGTAGCAATGAGACCTCTGAGGCGTATTTGTGGTAAAACCATGCATGACCGTGTTAAAAATGTGGAGATCTGGAAAAAATACAAAGCGTAACTAATAACATTAAGATCACAATTCAGAATCAAAATTATTCTGCCAGGTACTTTCCAACCTTTCTGTTCCCCATAACCTTCCCCTCCTCACTCCTTTCAACCTCACAACATACCCTAATCGAGGATGCCATAGTCCTACTGACTCCAGAAGGTTGGGTGTTGAGCGAAATTCTATATATAAAAAAATAAAAATAATATTAACTACGGTTTTGCTCAAAATCCCAATCAACAACTGCTGTCAACAGTCACACTGATTAAATACCTACTAATGCACCTATCCAAAAAGATAAAGAACGAAGACATTTTTGTATGTACTAGATAAATATAGTAAAAAATATAAATGTGGTTTGTCCTTAAATAATGATCACGATTGGTGTAATGAAAAATAAATAGAATTAAGAGAGTGAAAATTTTGATTGTAAATAAATTATTATTATTATTATTATGATAAGTCACATCTTTATTTTGTTTTAATTACTTTATGTTTTTAAAGTGTCTTTTAGATTTATCATTATCTTCACTTTAAATAATTTGAAAATTCTTTTTTAATTTGAAACAGTTAGTTACAGATTGTAAAATCATACTTAAATTAATTATTTCTCATTTTTTGCCGTCGCTGATTATTTTATAATCTATAAGAGAATAAAAGGCTGTTTTAAACACATATTTTAATTTTTACTTATCATTTTTTTAAAATCTCTAAAGATTTCATAATAGTGGAGAAACTGAAAGAATTTTTTGTACCAAATAAAAAAAGCATTGTGAATAATATTTATTTATTATTAATCTGAACTCTTACAAATTATATTAATTAATCATGTTTTTTTTCGTTTTCAGTATTTTGAGATCCCTATATTTACAAGTTCTAAAAAATGCTTTGACGGCCCACCTTACATGCATTGATGCGTTAATTTGAAAAAAGCGCACGATTATGAGTAATAGGCAGTAGAAGCGAGTATTTAATATACAAAACATCCTCGTTTGTCAACCATAGACCCCACAAAAATCTGGTTTTGATTACAAATTTAAATAATTTATTTTTAGGCGGTGCCTTCCAGCATCATTTGTCATAATCAAAAGGGTGTTAGTTTATCATTTTGTTTTTCCCATCGTCTTATCTTGACAAGTTTAAAAACGGATAAGGTCTTCTGTCATTGTTCTCAGAGGTCCCTTGTTTTATTCGAGTTTTCGTGATTAATGAAGCTAAGTGCAAATAAATTCGGAATATTTGAATTGTATTAACTGGGGACTGCAGAATGAAATGAATTATTCGGAGTGAATTTAATTTCATTCAAATATATACAACAATGATCTCTGATTGAGCGTCTAGTGCCGCTCGGCAATTCGAGGACCTACATTGAGAATGATAACATCATTAGGATTAAATGCTGGGGAGAGGCCTTCTTTACAATCACCAAATGATGAATCTTAACTATAAAGCAGAAAATCCGTTTGTATGAAGTAGCAAAAACTCTTGAATAGTGAGCTATGGCGTCATACAATTTGGATAAATTTATATCAAGAAATTCTAGGTCAACGCTTACAGTTTATTGTGATTGTGTTTTAAAAAATATATTATTATTATTGTACACTTTTAGTATTTCGTCACGTCCTAATAAATAAGATTATACGTAAGACCGCAGATTTTAATTTAATTCTGTACCCTCATGATGCTTAGGCCAAGCGAAACCAGTCAGTCATAAAAAAAAAAAAATAAAGTCTGTGGTCTTACACAAAGTTATTAATTACTTTTCATTAAAAATTATTTTGTTCAATTATCAAAAAATAGTTAACAAAATCGATCAATATTTGGATGATTGAAAGTTTTTTATTGAACTTATTATGAAACTTTTTTCCGGCACAATTATCTTCAGCATATTTGGCAAAGTTATAAAAAACAAATCCAATACTAAAAGGCTGAAAAAAGATTGATACGATATTAAAATTTAGTCAAACATCTTAGAGTTGTTGCAATTTGTAATTTAAAGAAAAAAAACGTTATTTTGTGGATGGTTTTTTTTTTACAAAATATACACTTCACATGCAGTGTTAAGTTTTATAACTCTAGTTAAGTAATGAGTGTCAGGCCAAATAATATTTACAAAAAAAACACAATACTCGGATAGCGAAAAAACCCCAGAGACGGTACCGACTCATATTTTTAAGATGCAGAACTTTTTCACCCGAACGCCAAGGATCTGTCGGAAGTTTTTAAATAAATCATAGACAAACTTGAAAACGTAAACAGCGTAAAAACACGAATCTTAAGCACGAGAAGAACTTCCTTTCTCGCAGCACTGTGTCAGGACACAGTGAATTTACTCAGGAGTACTCGACCAGTACTCCGGTTGAGTTGTTGTCACTTTAGTCCACTGCACGTGAGATATTCTCGTACCTCGTACCTAGAACTGGGAGACTTCATTCTTCTTGGGAAACTCACATCGACTTGAGACTTGCGAGGGAGAAAACAAGAGTGCTTTTAGACACCACGAAAAAATATGTTCATATCGCTTGTCAACTTTATTTCGGTTGTGCAATCCATTTAATATTTTTTTGTTAAAAATCTTCAAATATAAAAACAGTTCTTTCATTTGAAAAAAGATGAATTTTCCCGGATTACAAATAACTTATGAACTTGCACAGGATTAAAACCACGGTACTTGGGTGTGAACCTTACACTTTTAACGATTCGACTACAAACAAAAAGTTGATTAAATGTTACTGACAATAAAAGTTGGTCGTTTCTTTTTCCCCTTACTGCATTATACGCGGTGGTAAAACTTGTTATCTCGATCGTTTATTAAGCAGCAAAAACTCAAAGATTTGCTCATTTTTTTCTGTCATACACAGCGTTGAAATGTTTATTTACCTTTCAAATAAGTCACGACACCATATTATTTATTAGAAAATTTCAAACCCAAATCTCGGATGAATACTGGTATTATTAGGTTATATTAGGCAGACTATAGGAAAAAAACAAATATATCTTTTAAGCAATACCTTTAGCTTTCAAAATATATATATTTTTTTGTCGAAGTAATGATGAAAATACTCGGCATATAAGAAATAAAAATAAGTTGATAGTAAATAAATAAATAAATAATAAGAGCATGTTAATAAAAATATTTTTATCTATCTATGTAAACGGGGGAAATTTCCTTTAAATATTTAAACATTTTAATTATTTCAGGTTTAATATGCAAGTACAGTATTACTCTCGAACAAAGTATAATTATAATTCATAAAAAGTGTATTCATTGATGTAACAAAAAATGTCAGCATTCGGTGTCTATTAATTCTAAGCACCTACGTTCTTCACGAGTTCCCTCTGTGAACCCTTTCTCCTTGAGAGTCCTCAGGGTGGGAGAAAAGAAGGACTGGAGAACGTTTGCACTTCTACTTTTAGCGGCAAATTAAATTTTGTAAAGGGTTAACTTTTAACACTGTTCGTTAATCATCAGAACCAATATTGAAACAGTTTTTAATTACTTTTTTTATAATCTGAACCGTTTAATAAACAAATTATCACAGAACAATAGAGTAAGTTTTGTCACTTAATTTTTTTATCCATTCTGCTCGGTCACAGTAGATGTCATGATAATTTTTTAAAGTGTGTTTTTTTATTAGATTACTAGCGAGTACCTGGCATGCTTTGCGATGCCACCATCATCGGATCGTCATGATATTTCCAACGTGTGTTCAAACAAAAAATGAAATCTTTAATAGATTTCATTGCCAAGCCTCACGTTTTTGGAGAGACACGCTGTTGGGTGTATTCCATTGAATGGCAAAAGAGAGGATTGCCACATGCACACATTTTTATTTGGTTGATCGAAAAAGTCACAAAAGATCAAATTGGTATAGTCATCTTAGCTGAAATACCAGATATCGACATTTATCAAGACTTCTTTAAAGTCGTCACCAAAAATATAATTCATGGCTTATGTTGCCTATTTAACGAAAATTCACCATGTATGTTCTAATAGGAAATGCACGAAGAGATATTAAAAAATTAAGTAGGTTCTAATTGTCTTTTTCATCCGTGGCTAACTAGAGCGGTATATCTATGGGATTACCTAAATAAAAAAAAATCCGGTCCATGTTTTCATACTAATTTTAAAACGTTATAGCAAAAGTTTTAACTATTGGATTTCATTCAAACTACTCTCTAAACATTTCCGTCACTAATACAAACGAACTGTGCTATTTTCAGCGAAATCAGTAACGCAATTATTGAGAAAATTGGAAACAAACAGACAAAAATACGAACAGATAAACATTATTTTTTATATATAGAGATTTTACAAATCTAAAGTTCCATAGTTTTCCCTAATTAGATTTCTGCAATTTGATGATAGCTAAATGATATATTATCAAATTATGTTCAAAACACAGTTTTTCAACTTCCGGACGACAGAAAAATATTAAATTTATCAGACTGCATGTGCTTGCGTAATCCAAGTGGGGTTTGGAGGGTGAAATTAAATTTAAAAAAAATAGAGGTAGAAATACAGCGTTGAGCCGGCGACCAACTTTTGCCATATTTTTCTATTATTCTCTAGTTACGGCTATTTTTATTGGCGTGAAATGCTGTTAGATTTTCGTTTCTTTTAGAAAAAGTCGGCTTCATTGGCAGGTAGTTTTAAAAAACTTTGTTTCTGCTTTTTAATGCATCTACTGTTATAATTTTTAGTTAGCATTAATGTACTTTTAAGAACGACATTTTTTAAATTTCGTTCACACCATTTTCGTAGAAAGCAATCACTTTGAGGTTTGAAATATCTAAAAAATATGTATAGGACCATGAACATTATTTTATTTCGTATGACCGACCGGTTTCGCTTAGCCTAAGCATTATCAGGGTACAAAATTAAACTAAACAAAACATTATTTCTAATTTTGAAACGGTTAATTCGTGGTGGAATTCCATTTTAATGATTTAATAAAACAAATTTTTAACTTTATTCCACTTTTATTTTTTGACTGGACCGGTTTCAGCCTATGACGGCAATCTTTAGACTAGTACAAGTTGTTGTTAACCTACGGCTTATATACTATTTTTGGGGATGTCAGGGGTAGTAAACAATGATTTTACTTTAATTATATTCTTCAGTATTGTTGCATGATTTTAATAGTTACAGAGTAAAAGCTACTTTTAATTTATTGGTATTATTATTTTATATATCTATCTGGAAGTCTGAAGATGGCCGTAATAGGCTGAAACCGGTCCAGTCAAAAAATAAAAGTGGAATAAAGTTAAAAATTTGTTTTATTAAATCATTAAACAAAACATAATTATCGCTGTGTCCCTTTTTTATAATTTGAATGTTATTATGTTGTTTTCTCATTGTTTTGTTATTTTGTTTTATAATTTGTTTTCCCTCTGTATAACCGCATACTTTGTATTTTTTGTTTAGTTTAATTTTGTATCTTATTTGATCATAAAAGAAAATTAAAAATTCGTGGTCTTATGCAAAGTTATTTTTTTTTTGTTATAACTTTAGTTGTTTAATAAATATCAACCAATCCAAATGAAAAATTATAAAAAAACAACCAATTTTGATAAAATTTTGCGCTGTGCAAGAATCAAAAACGCTGACTACAGACTAAAAGTAAAATGAGTTAACTATGCTATAGATACCGTCAACATATTAATAAAAAAAGAGCAATCGCAATTATTCCATAGCGCCATTTCAGTGAAAAAGTTACCTCTGACGGCTAGGTTACAAATATTGTTTTTTTTTTGCGTGAAAGAATAATTCACCCTATGAAAACTTCCTGAGAAATAAAATAATAGAATTTTGACCCAAATAAGTAACCATTATGCCGTTTATAAAAGGGATAGGCAGAGATGATAGACCACCAAACAACTCTGTCTTGGCAAACACTTATTGTTTCATTCACATTTATGAATCAATTCGTACATAATTTATTTTTATTTATTTATTAACATGATAATTTAGTACAAAAAATATTTATTTTGATTAAAAAAAAAACAAATTCCGGGACAAAATTAAGCAAGAAAAATGAAAATAATAATATTTTCACAAAGACATACAAATTTTAAAAGGGAGTAAAAAAGAAAAGGGAACAAACGACTAAATAAATTAAAAAGAGTAGAGATTAATTACATAAACAACATAAAAACAATAAAAAACAACCCTTTTGTTATTCCGACTTTTCGCATCAACCCACTCAAGTATTTAATTCCCTTGGTCGTGCCATATCTTCCTCGGGCGTTACCGACTTCTTCTACCACAAAATTTTGGATTTTAGGTATATTCTTCTGAAGATCCTTTCTCCGTTAATTTGATCAACATCTCCAAATCATCTAACCGTCCTTTTCAACCCTTTTCACCACACTTACTTCACCTTCTCATTTTTTCCAAATCTCCACATTTGGAACACGGTTATACATGCTTTACCACACATACACTTCAGGGATCGCATTTATAGCATTCAGTTTCTTATCATCCTCACTTCCACAGCTCCACGCCTCACTGCCAAACCTGGCATACCTGGCCAATCAGAACTGATCACCAAACATGGCTAAAGCCATTTCAAGCGACATTTTCATTCTGAATGGTGGTATATCACCAGGGCGATATTTAGAGTAGCTACCACTCTGTGCCGCAAGAACCATAATTGAGAATTTAGGAACGAGAATTTACCAGTACAACCTTTAGTACAATTGTATTATTCTATATACTATAAGCTACGAGACGCCAAACCGCGGTCGACAGCAAACAAGTATGGTTGGGTATTGGCGTCAGTTTACACAGAATTAAGTGAACATTATAATCGACTTGAGTGTCAGGTGTCGAGTGTATTAGTGTATAAGTCCATTAGGTAACACGTGTTAAATTGTTTATGTTCTTAATCGAAATGTCCAGTACACAAAACTGGAAAGTTTTTTTTGTAATTTTGAAATGTTTACGAAAGTCACAAAAACAATTTAATTGCAACTGGTCTACCGTGCTTCAACCTTAAGTCTTTGAATGAAATTTTAATTTAATCAAAGAATTATTACATATAAATAGAAACAATGAATTGCTGTTCCTCAATTATCACTATACTAATTATGAGTATCATTCTACACTGTCCCGAATGTCGAGACTTGTTAACTCAAGACCATTCTTGTAATTTTTGGTACCATCCTAAATTATTATTGTCGTTCTTTAGGACTTTACCAAAACTTTGACTTGACCTTGGCTTTGATTTGAATGTTCTTTCAAATGTATATTTTTGTCATTGCTTCATTATAATATTATGTGTGTGATGTTATTTCTCTGTTGATCTTTTTCCCATTTCGTGTCATGTATTTTTTTGTGATTGAACAATAGTCGGTTAGTTTATAAATACATAAATAAATATTAATATTATAATTGTTTAATTTGTGTTTTAACTTGATTTTTTTGGAGTCCCAACTGCCCAGAGTAAGTGAGACTATGCTCCGGTTGGAATATGTAATCTGGCTGACGAGAATGGAGAGAAGAAGGAGATTGAAGATATGAGATGGTGGGGAAGAACCTAGATATTTAGATCTAGTCACCAAACAAACACTACTAAAGTCATTTCAATTAATGTTTCGTCGGTGTTTCACCAAGGTGAAACATGGATATACTGAGAGAATCTTCCACGCTAAAACGTGCAGTAGATAGTATATTTATTATTTCATATTTATATCAGACCGATTAGTAGTTAAGTTGACAAATGCGTCGGGTACCCACTCAGGCGTCGTGGGCTCAATTCTTCTGCTAGGTAAGTCCACTACCATTTCACAACCCATTATCCGTTTATTTAGATGTAAAAAGATATATACCATATATTAAAATATATTGAGAATTTATTTGTAACCCGGGAATATTTTTTCGAATTCTGTGAATCGTTTGAATCATGTGAAATAAAATTTTGTTATTAAATAAAATAAATTTACGCAGGCTGGGATATGAGCGTGCATCCCCTGAATTCGTAGCCAAGGATATTAACCCCTCGGCCACGGAAGTCAAAATTCATTTATTGAAAAAAAAAAAACATTTACAACACAGATGAATTTCTAGCCCGTAGAGTATTATTCGCTACTGTTGTATAAAAAAAAAAACCATTAATGATTTTTAAAAATATTGTAAATATTTGAAGATGGATGACAACCTAGTCACTAAACATACATAAGTGATACCACTTTGAGCAACGTATTGATTCAGGTTAGAAATCCCTCACCGATGCGATATTATGAGTCACATTCCATTCTGCAACGGAGAAATATAAACGATATTTATTATAATTCGTAAGATAAAAATACTAATATTATGATATCTTCTTTGCCCGATGAGTCACGATGATTATATGATTGTAATTTTTATCACATCATGTTTTTAAATAATTTTAAATATAATCCACATAAATAAAAATAGCAATTGGCTTGATTAATAATTTGCCTAATCGCTATTTTATTACACTACTTTTTAATAAAATAAATCAGAATACTTTTTAAATTATTGAAATGTCAAGTAAAAAAACAAATGATAGTTCAAAAAACTTCAGTCCAGTGTAAAAATTATTATGTGAAACTGACTAATTTCTTTTTTTTTTTTAATTAATATAAATTTGCAAGTTTTATAGTAAATCATAATGGTAAGGGTTAATATTTACTAAATTTTAGAGGTAAATATTTGCTAGATTTATTTCCGTTTGAACCGAAAATTACTATGATTTGCGTTTGTGCGGATGAAAATTTTCTTATCAATTACGAATTAATCACACTTTAGTAAATATACCAATTTCTGTCATACTCGCAAATATACAAACACATTATTGAAAAAGAAAAAAGATCAATAACTATGTGAAATAGAAAAAAATCAATACGTTTATGATACAGATTTTTTTATTACTGTTATTCAAGATGATACGATTGATAAGAAAGGT
Organism: Drusus annulatus; assembly: GCA_022651775.1. Classification (NCBI taxonomy): domain Eukaryota; kingdom Metazoa; phylum Arthropoda; class Insecta; order Trichoptera; family Limnephilidae; genus Drusus; species Drusus annulatus. The sequence continues at coordinate 588,481 of JAGWCC010000274.1, forward strand.
TAAATAAAACTAGAAAATAATTTACCAGGTTGTACGATTGCATAAGTTGCACAATTAGAGTTGCCCCAAACAACGCATACTTACAATTGTGTGTATTATTGAATATGCATACACTTCTTACTGCGATTTCCATGAAAAGCGTCACTGGGGAATACCATTTTGTCTTGCTTATGGCTACTTATTGTAAGTAGCAAAAGTCAGCAAATGTGCACCCTGGTCAAATTTGAACATTGGTCTAGTTTTTACAATTCGAAAAGTTTTAAAGTGTTTTTTTTTTCATAAGACTACAGAGGAACCATTTCAATCATAGAAGTCGATGAAACATTCTGTACGCAAGAAATGCATCTGTGTGAGTTTGTGTTCGCGTCAATTCTCCCTGCGATATCTGTTCAAACTGATAACTTAATTATTCAGCTTCCCTTTTAAATGAGTTTAAAAAAACAATTTTGTTCGATATCTTCAGACATAAACCAATTATCGGTATACACTTTTAATATTACACTTTTCTTGTTATTTGTGCTTAATTAGAATTTTCCTAAAATACAATAAAAATATAAAGTGCACTCATATACAGACTTCATAAATATTGATCACAAAAAAATTACTACTAATACACGACGGAAATAAAGTAAATTTTAGATAACAATAAAGCAAAGAGTCTTTAGATTGAAAGATACTTTTGAGAAATGCAGGTAGAGTCCGTGGGAACTTCATACTGCACATTTAGCATTGTTATCACACATGAGTCCCAACTGCCCGAAAGCAATGCGATAGTGGCCAATCTTGGGAATGTTGTGAAGCATAAATAATTGATGCGGAGAAAGAGACGAAGAAAAGAAAAAACCTGTTTTTTTTTTAGATCTGGTCACTAGACGCGACTAAAGCCAATTTGGGTTTCGATTCTAATTTGAAGTTTCTTACAAAGGCGTAACTGATTGCATTTCTTTGATGTTATTTTTCAGAGGGAATGCATTTCAATCCACCTGGGCCAGGCCGGAGTGCAGATGGGGGCCACGTGCTGGCAGCTTTACTGCTGGGAGCACAGGCTGGGCCCTGACGGGAAGCCCCTAAAAGAGCCCTACGAGGAGGCTAGGGCTCTGGCCCGGGACTGCTGCTCCACGGAACCTTTCTTCTCGGAGACAATAGCGGGCCGCCTAGTTCCACGCACTGTCATGGTGGATCTGGACCCAACTGTGATAGGTCAGAAACTAGGGGTCTATTTATACATTTATGATTCAAAGTATTTTTCATCGCTGGCCACTACTTTCTCCCATCTTTCGGGTAACGTACGAATTCTACGTTGAAAAAACTGGTCATCTTTTGAAGCGATCCACAAATCGATGCAATTTTTTTATTTCTTAATAAAACCGCAAGTGCTCGTCAACCAGATTGTGTGTCATTTATCGAAACAAATGTTAGTCAGAGCAACGTCTGAAAAATACGGCGGGTAGGGTAGGACTTCCCATTTCAATATTTTCAAGTATGTCTTGACCACTTCCGCAACATAGGGTAGAGGATTGTCATGCTGCACCTCCCGTAAATGACGAGAAATTTACTCGTAAACTGATATTTTTAATCATGAATAACTTTATGATGTAGACACAAATCGACTAATGTAACTATGGGGTTATGTTGACAAATGCCTAAGTTTATTGCATGACGTCTTTGATTTATTAATTTTGATCACCACTTACCGTTAAACCCATCTATAGGAAAACGGCAGAAGCAAAGTTGTACACCTAATAATTAAAGATGAATTAACGTTAACCAGGCATTTGTTAAGATCTGCCGTCTTGATCTTTTTAGAAATTACGCATTTTGTAGGTTTCTTTGGAAAATAAATGACGTTGAAACATTTATGAACGTTTCATACGTATGATTCTTGAAACGATTCATGACGAATAATGGAATAAACTTTAGCCGACCAAACGTTTTAGCGCTTTCCTAATTGCTTTGTTGCCTTGTTGCTTTCTTCAATAAGACTGATTCTTACTGGATATCTCCAGCAGTGTGACAGCGCTCACTCTGTTCACTTATCACTGGCCCAACCCAACTTATCTGGTCTTATTTATGTCAATTACTGAAACCATTTTCAGACCAGGTGCGTACAGGTGAATACAAGAACTTCTATAACCCGGATCAACTCATCACGGGCACGGAGGACGCGGCCAACAACTTCGCCCGGGGACTCTACACAGCCGGAAAACAGATCATATCTCCTCTAATGAACCGAGTCAGGAAACTAGCTGATAACTGCTCCGGCTTGCAGGTACCTGATACATATAGGATTATTGGATATTGCAGTAGGTCCTGAAGCACACCATACGATTGTGTTGTGTTTAGGGATGCCGTATGCCGTATGGAGAGTCGTTTAAGGAGAGGGAAAAATGCACATGGGTCATGAATAGAATGAAGTTGGAAGAAACAAAA